>VZTM01003287.1:21139-43290 GCA_013400555.1 Jacana jacana | reverse complement strand
CCCAGAAAACTGACATTCTTCTAGGTCTGTCCCTGCCCAGTTAAGACTTAGCAGAGCAATATTAGGAAAAAAGTATACTGTATACTAAGTATTTTGTCAGTCTAAAACCTTCAGAACTGTCAAATGTTACACCTCTGCCAAGGAGTAAATTCACCACCAGGATCACCTAAGAGAGATTCAGTAGGAGGATACACTTGGAGAGCAGGAATGAAGAGACTTAAGGGTGATAGGTGGCAGTAAAATAGATAGGAGTTGGCAATGCAGCATCCCACAGAAGATGCAGTTTCTGACTGCAGAGACACCACAGACCAGTAAGAGGACACCAATGAGATTAGTTAAGAATACCTTGTTTGTTATGGGTGCCTTAACAGAAGAAAATGCCAACAAGGTCCAGGGAATTCAGAAATAAATAAGAACAAGTACAGAAATTGAATATACAGATAAGGAAATATTAAAACAATAGTAATATCAGCAGAGTTTACGTAGGTCTGCTGTCCTAAATGTAAGCAGAGAAGAGAATGTAGGCTGGGTAGGACTGAATATACCCTAAATGAAGATCTACCCATACAATTCACTTCAGCTCTGGTCTTTGTCTCAAATGAAAAAAATAAATGTTGACATTTTTCATAAGACATGCAGTCATTGATTGAATACAATATCAGTACACTGAATTATTTTAATATTAAAGGTGTATTAGACTGCCAAAATTTTATTAGTACACACCACATCATTACTTATATGAATACAAACTATGCTGTTAGCATTCATTTTCTGTCGTAAGTTGTCTGTAAGAAAATATTTCAGGACAGTTATTTTAACTTTATGATGTAAAAAGAAGTGTAATTTAAGAATCTTGCTTGTAGCTGAAAATTATTTACATGGATTTCAGCCTTATCTTAGAAAGGTTCTTTGCATATCCTTTACGCAACTTATTTGCACCTGCTCAGGGTCAACATTTCTCAGTTGTGACTCCTAAGTGAGAGCTCAGCAAGAAAACTTAAAACAGTGCATTTTTGTCTGCTGAGGTCAAACAAGTAGTAGAATCACTAAGAATCAGTAGAATTTAAGTACTGCTTTGCCAGAAGAGTTTGAATAAATCTCAGAAAACACAAACTTACAAAATTCAGCCTCGAGAAAAGGCTTAGGGGATACTTTCTCACTGAGTTGCAGTATTTACAGGGCAGCTACAAAGAAGACAGAGGCTCCCTACTTACAAGGAGTCACATGGAAAAGGTAATAGGTACAAATTACTACTGAAGGATATTCTGATGGGACACAAAGGAAAATTTTTCACAAGGAAAACAATCAGCCATTAGAATAAACTCCCTGGGGAAGACATGGATTCCCTGAATTCTTTAAGGGTTCAGCTGGACTGGATGCTGGGCCATCTTGTCTATGTTACGCTTTTGCCAAGAAAGGTTGGATCAGATGATCCTTGAGGCCCCTTCCATCCTGGTATTCTATGATTTTATCAAAATATTTTCTAAAAATTGGATTTTTATTTTCCTGAGTCTTTGTATTTATCATGACTATGTTTAACACCTCATCCCCACCTGCGTTTACCAGTATCTAATAATCAAAACTAGCAAAGTACAGGTTTTTTTTTTTCGAGTTTCAAATGCTTGTATGAGAAACAAGCAAAAAGGCAACCACTTCTTATAATTCAGAAGGTATTCTGTTGAATGTATTTTATACATATATAGTGATTTGTATGTATATGCATACATAGATATCTTTACATATTAAGCATTTTTTGCAAGGTTTATGCATTTTGAACAAGAAAACTATAAAATGCACCAAAACTAACTATAATAACATCAGTGATGCTGCAGGTATTTTGAACAATCATGTCATGATAATGAAAGGGAAGTCACATTTATTCTTCTTGTGACTCTGAGTAGCATCTTCCATTCTGCAGCTACAGAGAAACACAGCAAGTAGTAGTGAGGCTGAGATGTCTCGCAAGACCGTACTTCCCTCATACTTCAGATTCTCACAAGTTTTAAGTGTTATTAGTAACTTAAATAAGTAAGTAAGAAGCTGTACTCAAAGGCTCATTCAGCTCAGTATCTTTTCTCCAGCAGCAAGGCAAAGGAGGTATCTAGGAAGGACTTTGCCAGAAAACTCCCCTCCCCTTCAAGATCTGCATCTCAGGGACTTCTTAAAAGCCACACATCCCAGGAGCCTCATCTTTCTGTTTAATAGCCCTTCACAGATTTCCATGAACTCATTCAGTCACACTCTGAGTCTGTACTAACTGCTAGATCTTTAATGTATTGTAGAGGGAATCCTAAATCATGAAAACCCCTTCTTTGTGTTTGTTCAGCAGCTACCATTTGTTAGATTCATTTGATCCCCCACTACATTTTTTTTAAGAAAAGTGAACATAAAGATGATTCTTATTGATGCTTTCTATGCCACTTACCATCTTATTGACCTTTATCTTGTCCCAGCTTCTTTTTTTTACTGAGTTCAAAAGTTCTACTTTATATAGCTGTTCTTTGTACTAAAGCCATTTCACCTTTCTCTAAACCTTTTGCAGCTTTGTTATACCCTTCATGAGTGAGGGATACCAGAACTTGTAATATTGAAAATATATGCACATCATTTACACAGTGACATTTTTAATCCCTTTTCTGTTCGTTCTCCTACTAATTTGATCTGTTCTTTTGCTAATGTAACCATTAGGTTGGCATTTTTATAGGACTATATATTACAACCAAGATTCCTTTCCTCCAGAATTACAGAGAGGCTACACTCTGTCATTTTACATGGAAAATTAGGATTCAATGTTTTTTTCCTCTCTAGATTTTCTGTAGTTTATGTGCATCACATTCATGTACTCTGAATTTCACCAACTACTTCAACATCCCCTTACTTGGTTACATAAGGCCTTTTTTCAAATTCTTCACAATTGGTCCTCCTCTTCATTAACTTATAACTTCTTTTCATCATAGTCACTTCACTGCTTACCGCTTTTGCATGTAATTTATGAGTGCACTGAACGACACAGATGCCAGCAGAGACCTCTCTACGATGCCATGGTGTCTCCTTCCATTGCAAAGATTGGCCATATTCTCCTGATTCTGAGGCACAACTTCTAGTCAACCTTTTAGCAATGTGCAGACTTTTAAAATCTGATTTTATTGCTTTACTTTTTTTTTTTTTCTTTTGGCTCCTTTGGAGCCTTTTTCAATGTCTTCTTTTTCAATGGCTACTTCAAAGTGTCATTTAAAAATCAATTATTACGTAAATCTCAGAATACAATTAAGAGGCATTTTCCAATGAATTAAGCAAATCAGAAGGTACTAAATTCTTTTTAATTCAGGTATAGCTGAAGACTTATTCACAACTGCAAACCACTGTCTTTGCTGGCACAACTGATGTACACCCTGGCTGGTGGTGACAGCACAAAGCGACAGTCTGTGCCCTCCTGGTGTTCGCTTGCTGTGCCCACCATCACCTGTCAGCAGCAGGGAGAACTGGTGCCACCAAACTTCCATACTACAGTTATTATAACGTATTCAAAGAGTCCCAGACCAGCATGAAATGACACAGTGTCAATTTACTCATGATGTCATGTTTTTGCAAGACGCTGGCAAAAGTAGTTCATTGCAGAAGAATTAGCGAGAAATTGTTTTAAACGTACTTATCTGCAATAATTAATAATGATCTGTTAGGTTACATGATAAAAAGCTTATCTGTGCATCCACAAAGGAGGACAGAGATGCAAGGGTAGATGGGGAAGCTGGGCTGCCTGGGGAAGCACCACCCTGCCACAGCTCCTGCTGCTCCCAGGAGCCCATTGCAAGCCGATCTCCATAGGCCCAGAGATGCACAGGGCCCCAAGGCAGGTGGGAACCCAAAGGAAGAACTCAGAGGAAGGGATGGCCTTGTTCAGGGCCTGATAGGGCTGTAACAAGAAAGCCTTAGCCCCAGTAATTAAGTATGATACCCACCATGATGGACCAAGAGGGCCAGCTCCAGATCCACTTCTGGGTTGGTGGGGTTGCTGCCTAAGGCGTGGGATGTGTTACAGGATGACACGGAGGAGTGTTTTGGGATTGCATAAAACTTACCATGGGAAGTGTAGGGGAGGAACCAGAGGTGGGGAAGGTGATGGATTTAGATGATTTGGGCAGGACACCTGTAGGAAAATAGAGGTGTGATAGCACAAAAAGAGCCGGCCATGTGTAAATAGTAGCCTGTCTGGTCATGCCCCACAGGGGTCATAGTGGCCCATATGGGTGGGTGGTACTAGCATGGGGCAAGTGTGGGCCAGGGTGCCAGTAGCTGGGCAGGACCACAGACCAGAGGGTTTGTGCGCGTGGGTGACCATGACCAGGGAGACCCCCACAAGTGACAAGCCAGCTCAGGGTTGGGACCAGGGCCAGAACATGTGTATCTACAGTGCAGCACTGCGAGCCAGCATGGGCATGTTAGCAAGTGTGCAAGCGCTGGATGAGATGTTGAGCAAGTGATGTGAATGGGGAGCCAAGATGAACCTGACAAGGATAAGACTACAGGAAGATGGTTACTTGGGACCAGGGGAGTCCTGTTCAACAATATGTGGTACATGGATCTCCATCCTGCTCAGCCAGAGTTGGGAAACAGTATGAGGCCACTGGTGCTCTCTGAGTTCATACAAGTTACGGTGTCATCGACAAGTTTGTCGATGACACCAAGCTTGGTGGCACAGTTGACATGCTGGAGTGAAGGGATGCTATCCAGAGGGACCCAGACAGGCTTGAGAGGTGGGCTCGAGCAAATCACATAAATTCAACCAAGCCAAGTGCAGGGTGCTGCACCTGGCATGTGGCAATCCCAAGTACAAATACAGCTTTGGCAGAGAATGGCTGAAGAGTAGCCTTGAGAAGAAGGACTTGGGAGTGATGGTGGATGAGAAGCTCAATATGAGCCAGCAGTGCACACTGGCATCCCAGAAAGCCACCCTTATTCTGTTCTGCATCAAAAGAAGTGTGGCCAGCAGGTCATGGGAGGTGATTCTACCCCTCTACTCTGTGCTCACGACACCCCACCTGGAGTACTGTGTCCAGCTCTGGACTCCTCAACATGGAAAGGACATGAAACTGTTGGAAAAGGTCCAGTGGAGGGCCATGAAGGCATA
The DNA here is from genome assembly GCA_013400555.1 of Jacana jacana. NCBI lineage: Eukaryota > Metazoa > Chordata > Aves > Charadriiformes > Jacanidae > Jacana > Jacana jacana. The sequence goes on along the minus strand of VZTM01003287.1, from coordinate 38,162 downwards.
ATTCACAGGAGAATGAAGACAGGCTGAGAGCAGCCTTCCAGTATCTGAAGGGAACCTACTGGAGAGCTGGAGAGGGACTCTATCAGGAAGCATAGTAACAGGACAAGGGGTAACAGCTTTAAATTGGAAGACGGAAGATTTGGATTAGATGATAGAAAGAAATCCCTTACTGTGAGGGAGTTGAGGCTGGAACAGCTTGCCCAAGGAAGCTGTGGATGCTCCATCCCTGGAAGTGTTTAAGGCCAGGCTGGATGGGACTTTGAGGAACCTAGTCTAGTGGGAGGTGTCTCTGCCCATGGCAGGGGGGGTGGAACTTGATAATCTTAAAGTTAGTCCAAGTTAGTCCTAACTATTCTATGACTCTAGGATTCTAAGTGCTGGGTGTGTCTGCCTCTGTTAACCTATGTGGCCCACCATATGTATACATATGTATGCAGTGTATATGTGTGCTCTGTGTGCATGTGCCTACTGGAAAAGCTGCTTAGTCTTGCCACTGTCTGTATCTAGGCCACAGAGATGGGGCAGCTTCATTTGTCAGCTGCTGGATTCAACCCTTCCTGACACAATCAATTGCTTCTGAATCATTAACTATTCTGTTGCTTGGCAGCTAAAGCTAAAAATAGAGGAAAAAAAATGGCAGCTAAATTGCAAAATTTCGATTGATTTCTTTTAAATACAGACCTATTCAAACCCGGCAATTTTTGTTCAGTGACCAGTCTGGGACCTTCACTAGGTCCACCTCACAGGAGATGAATGTCTGCTAAGTACTAGAATGCATGTTATAATAACCTTAAATTCTGATGCAGGCATTCACAAAATGACTGCAACTTCATCAGTCTATAAAACTTTTTAAATTCAGACCTGCCCTGGTTTGAGGTAAAACAAACCAATTTTCTGTTCAGTAGTTTTACTTTTTTAGCTGGGCCTCTTCTAACTAACTAAAGTCTGAAATTAACAGCACATTGTTCAGAGACTGTTTCGTCTCATAGTGATAAGACCTGATTACACCAAGGGATGGTATGCAGAGAGGCCCTTGCTTATATTTACTGCTAGAACAACCAAAGTCAAGTAATTTTGTCAGATGACTCAAAACTGACCAATTGGGGTATTCCATCCCATCCGCATCATGCTCAGTAAAAAAGCTGAGGGATCAAAGGGTCATTAGGCTTCTTCCTTCAATGGCCGGCATCTGAGGAGGACCCTGTCTGTTCGTCTGCCTTTGATCCTGATCCGGAATCCAGCTCCTGTCGGTCACCGAGTCCAGCCTGGGACATTTACTGGTGCTGCTGGTGATGTGACCGTCATCCTGGGAGCCTGATACTGTTTTGTATAGACTGTATACTTTTTTCTTTTTTATCCTTTCTTTTATATTCTTTTTAATTTTTCTTTTTATTGTTTATTATATTATTATTATTCATTAAAGTACTTTAGTTTTCATCTAAACTCCTGAATCTCTTAATCCTTTCCTCTCCTCTCTTTTCCTTGGGGGGGGAGGAGGGGTCATCATCTGTCCGATTGGTCAAAACCACAACAAGACCTTACTTGTAGCCACAGGATATATATTCATTGATTGTGTTGATGAAACAGAAAATCTAGAGTAACATTTTTAGTCTCAGACTACTACTCTAGGAGTCAGGCAACAGCTTTGTGTCCAATTTCCTATGTATATTTAAGCCTTTATCCAGCACCCAAGTGAAATTAAATTGTCCTGAAGGTTAAAGATTAATATTACTGTTCAGCAAGAAGTTCTAAAACAAATCCTGCCATAGTGGTAGCTTTGCTGCATACCAGAGCAAGACATCTTAATTGCTGGTATGTGGAAGTTTTTTCCTTTATTGTAATGAAGTTCTCAACGCTGAAATGGATATTATACATCAGCCAGATTATGATGCCATTACAAATGGAGAAAAAGATATTTCATGCTCCCTTTTCAATGCTGGAATGTCCAAAAAGACCAATAAATCAGTATTCACACAAGTTAATGGCAAAATAAAATGCAGCAAAATATGTTTCTCTGCAGGAAAGCGTATTCTTTTTAAAGGGCTTTTAATGGTTTTTAAAAAATCCAGTCTACATCACTATCAATTGAATGCCACTGGCTAGCAGAGACAAATAAAATAAAAATACCATACCATACTGTCAAGGCTACAGCTTGACAGTCCTTCCTTCTGAGAAAGCAATAATTTCTTACTTGAAATAAACTAGATTATATGATATTGTTTTATCCCCTTCCTTTCAAAAGTAATGATTTTAGCTCAGTAAAGCAAAGTTCTCCAAATTCTCTGTGTTCTTCCTTTGCATTTACTCCAATTGTTTCTAAGATTCATAAAAAATGAAGGAAAGAAAATGCATTCAAAGAAGAGGAAAAGAAGGCAAGTTGTATACCAGATCTTCAATACATAGGAGGTGGTGTTGAAAAAAGTTCTTTTGCAGGGGGTAAGATCCTACCTTGTAAAATGCTGAGCTACAGACAGTTTTAGTGCCCTTTAAAACAAAACTACTCTTTATAGATACAAGCTCATTCTGCAGATGGAGATCGCCGAGGACACGGTGGATTTTATTTGTTTATTTTTCTAAAATAAAGTAGAATAAGTTGAGGCTTTGGGTAAACTTCACTATTCCTGTTACAGTTGCTTAGCAACAGCTGGTGGAACAAGAGAGTATGGTATAGCTCAGGTAAATAAAAGGAAAGTGCTGATTTCATTGTTTGTGAAATACTGAGACAATAATACATATTCTCTTCTGAGCTTCACTGGAATAGAAGCAACTCAATGGTAGGCAGGCTACTCTGAGAAGAGGATGTTATTTCCCTTCTGCCAGACTCTTGCAACATACAGGATAACTGTACCAAATCTGATCACTTCAGTATTGTCACTTTGACTTTCAGTTTTTATTGATGCCATTTTCCCAGACCACTTCACTGACAGCCTTGCTCACATATCAGGATCTTACAGAAAGGCTTTTTTTATTACCGTCTTTGTCACCGGATGCCTACATCATGAGGCTGAGAAGTGTAATGTAGTTCAGACAGTTTGGTTTTATACTACCCCTAAAAGAGCATGCTGTCACAAAGTCCAGTTCTGAAAACCGGGAAAAATCCATGTGTCTCATTGTAACTGCTCCATGAGCATCATTTACTTTTTAACTCTTTTTTTCCCTGACAGTTACTACTTTGTGCATCACTTCTGTTATCCAGCAGGCTTTCCAGTATTTGTTTGTCTGTGTGAGACCACAGAGATGGCCCAGAAGAAGTCAAATTTTTCCATCCCAGCAACTTTAATTTATGCATGGTTCGTATTTAAAATGGAGTCTTTTAGTTCAGTGTGCTTTAATTACCAGTCAACTGACACCGAGGATGAATACTATATTCCAAAGTAGATTGCAAAATTATAACTTGAGGAAAGAGAATGAGCAGCAACAAAATCTTCAATAGTCATTAGAAAATTTTCATTGTCAAAGATGGAAGAGCTATTTTTAGAATTTAATTTAGTAAGATCAAATGACATTACACTAGATTTTAGTGTTAAAGTGATCATCTCTTTTAATCCAAATGCATTGCCAGGAAGAATTTCACCTTTCACATTAAAAAATTTCATGGATCTACTGCAAGAAATCATGAAACATTTCTCTTGATGGGTATATTATTTCCAAACACATAATTTTGCTTCTTATTAAGATTTGTATTTTATATAAATCAGAAAATAGGTGCTACTGTCTTCTGCAATGCATATATAAGAAGAACTCTGCTATGAAAGATTAATAATAGAACATAGCAAACCATATTACAGCATTAGCAAAGTGATCTATAACCAAAATATAAGTAGAATGACAACACGTGCATGTGTAAAATATTAATTTCATTGCACTTCTCATGTTACTACCTTTACACACAAAAAACATATAGAACCTATGACATTCATAAACATTACCAGTGTGGGAATGATTCCTTGGAGATTATAAAATCAATGTACAGAGAGTCTGCCTGAGACTAGAAACTGACTGGAACTGAAATGATGTGTTCTAATAATCTTAACCACAGGAAATTTATACCTTATGTTTTGTATCTTAGTGATATGTTTGGAGAGTATTAAAGTAATTACTGATTTTAATGAGGCAATGAGGTGGAAGGAAGGGTGATGCAACTCCTGTGCCTGAGTCATTATGTTAGTAGCTGACATTTATGCCCAGTAATATTGAGAACCGAGGAGCTACCAACCGCCTTGTAGAATCAGTAAGAAACCAAACTGTGTGAGTAACTATAGGTGTGATTCAGCATTGCAGCTGGTCACCAGTGGTGTCTCTCAGGGCTCAGTTTTGTGGCCAGTCTTGTTTAATATCTTTATCAATGATCTTGATGAGGGAATTGAGTGCAACCTCAGTAAGTTTGCATAGACACCAAAGTTTGGGAGTGTTGATCAGCTTGAGGGTATGAAGGCTCTCCAGAGGGACCTGGACAGGTTGGATCGATGGGCCAATGGGATGAGGTTCAACAAGACCAAGGGTCTGGGTCCTGCATTTTGGTCACAACAACCCCATGCAGCACTACAGGTTTTGGGAAGAGTGGCTGGAGAGCCTGCCTGGCAGAAAAGGACCTAGGGGTGTTGGTCGACTCTTGGCTGAATATGAGCTAGCAGTGTGCCCAGGTGGTCAAGAAGGCCAACAGCATCCTGGCTTGTATCAAGAATAGTGTGGGAAACAGGAGCAGGGAAGTGATTATGCCTCTGTACTCGGCATTGGTGAGGCCTCACCTTGAGTGCTGTGTTGAGTTCTGGTCCCCTCACACAAGAAGAACATTGAAGTGCTGAAACATGTCCAGAGGAGAGACACCAAGCTGGTGAGGGGTCTAAGAGAACAAGTCCTATGAGTAGAGGCTGAGGGAGCTGGGTATGTTTAGTCTGGAGAAGAGGAGGCTGAGGGAAGACCATTGCCCTCTACAACTACCTGAAAGGAGGTGGTAGAGAGGTGGGTGTTGGCCTCTTCTCCCAAGGGAATAATGACAGGACCAGAGGAAACTGTCTGAAGTTGTGGCAGGGGAAGCTTAGACTGGANCAGAAGAAACTGTCTTGAGTTGTGGCAGGGGAAGCTTAGACTGGATATTAGGAAGAATTACTTTACTGAAAAAATGGTCAGGTACTGGAACAGCCTGCCCAAGGAGGTGGTTGATTCACCATCACTAGAGGTATTTAAGCAATGTGTAGCTGTGCACTTCAGGGCATGCTCTAGTGGCTGAGATTGCAGGGGTTTTTTGTATGTGTATGGTTGGACTTGATGATCTCAGATGTCCTCTCCAACCATGATGATTCTGTGATTCTGTGCTCTGAATCCTTTGGCCTTATCTACAACAATTCAAATGGGTGTCAAAATGCTGCTAGCCTGATTTGATGCCCCCAGTTAATATTGGAGTAAATGAGTAAAAAAATAATAATAGAACATAGCAAACCATATTACAGCATTAGCAAAGTGAACTATAGATACACAAGATACTTTTCTGTATCTACATAAGATCAAGTTTCATTTCTCCCATACTAAATACATCATGTCAGTTTTATTTTTTGCATTGTGTATATCTCAAGCAATTATTTAGATTTGTAAATAATGGCAAGTAATGTTGTGAATTGTGACAAAAATGCAGTTAACGTTTGCTTTAAGGTACAGATGATTAGAATAATACTTTCTAAACAGTGTATGAAGTATACCTATTTACTAATTAAGTACATTCAGCCTACACACATGATTCAAATTCAGGTTAGAGAAATAAAAAATTTACACAATTAATTGAATTCAAATAAATTAGGAAAGTTAGATGACAGTACAAATTAGAACTGTAAAGTATGTAAGAGGATATTTATGATATTACATACTAAAGAAATACATACATTACATACAAATTACATACTAAAGAAATTATTTCTCCTAACAATGAAACACTTCATGACTTACGGTGCTGATTTGCCTACACTATAAAATTATGGCCTTTTTGAAATACCAAATTGAAAAATCACCCATATATTCAACTATGAAGCACATGAAGTTCCAGAAACTGAACTTAGGCTGCTTCAAGCCTTTTCATTTGGCCTCTGCCCTCACATACTGCCCACACACCACAACACACAAGCATTATCTCAGGAACTAGTTCTGAAGTGGATTGCTCAATGGGATTTTTAATCCTTGATTAAAGCGTATGTGAAACAAGTAGAAGAGATCTACCCCTTGCAGGAATATTGCAAGCAATGTCCTGTTAAGTTCATTTTACAGTAAATACTGTTCAAAAGAAAAAGCTGCCTGTATCACTGACTCATTCCCAGGAGCCTGTGTGACTGACAGGAAATGGAGAGCCAGCATAAGCACAGCAAGTAGACACTATTAATGTTGGCACTGCTAAAGCTGGTTGTGCCAGAGTGGGTGAAATGTAGGCTGATCTGCCATGGCATGCCAAGTCTGCAGTGCAGAACTGACCTCAGACCTGCAAACTGTTCTGTTGTTCATAGTCACTGCTTCATCAAACCGATATGTAAATGGGTTTCTCAACTACATTTTTAATTTACCACTCACATGAGTTATCTTTATGGCTCTTCCTCCATAAATATTCTAATGTCAGTAAGTTTCTGGGTAAGGTATATTCATATTCATATATTGTGATATTCAAGGTTTGTGATAATCAAAAAATCTAACTTTCATTAAAATGAAATTTTCATTTAATTTTAATTAAATTCTAATTCATTTTAATTCATTCAATTAAATTAATTTCATTAAAATAGCTGAGATATGGGGGTGATGCTTGGTGGAAGGGGTTGATCCTGAGATCCTGGCCTTTCTGAACAAGAACACAACCTATCTATGGAAGTGTCCAGGAGTGTGATTGTACTCCCATTGAAGTCAAAGACAAGCATCCCATAGACCTCAGTGAGAGAAGGATCAAGACTGTACACATGGGCTCAGATTCATTACATGGCTTGCTTCCATCAGGAGACAAAATCTGAGAGGGGAAGGATTGGCATGGCTCCATAGGACACGCCTTTGGGAGGCTGCTCATGGCCATCAATAAGAGCAGGATAAGGCTGTAAAATGTTAGCTTTCACTCACGTTACATCAGACTGCATTATCTCATGCTGTCTTACATCTCATTTGCCAGGCATGTTTCTGTTATAAAACATAAAAAGACAGAAAAAGCAGCAGTGATTTGAAAAAAAAACCCACGTTTATTTTAGTCGAGGTGACTGGTCAATTTGCAGTTATGATAAAACAGGCTTTAACTGGATTAAAATTATTCTTGTCCCTATGAGTAAAAACCTTGCCAACAACACAGATTTTATCAAACCACCTATAAAATATTAATTCATTCCACTTCATACTAGTTATTAGACTACAGCTGCATGATCTGTTCTTGAAATTCTGAAAGCACACACCTCTAGCATACCCTTAGCAGCCCACTTGACTCCCAGTTTACCCTGCTATCTACAACTTTTTCTTATTCAGGGTGGAATGTAATCATATGTACACAGAAAACACTAAACATATGGGTCTTGTGGCAGAAACTGTAAAATTAAATTTTCCACAGGCGTTTGCTGGACAGACAGCCAAATGCTGTTTCATGCTTCAGCTAAAACACAGTAGCTATAATATCTTCTTTGTGTCATTGTAACCTATACTTGCAAAAACTGTATAATTCACAGAATGGTTGTCCGCTGGAGTCATCCAGTCCATACAAGTGAAGTTCTTACAATGTCACAGAAAAATCTGAGGTATTGGCATACTTCGAAAATAAAAGCAAGGCTCACTGCATTCTGCAGTTAATAATCGTGATTTGGTGATGAAACCCCACATTTATTATAAATCAAATTATTAAAAATCTAAGCAAATGTTGGTTGTGATTCTTGCCATTAGATATAACAAGTATTTTTCCATGTTTGCATTTATAAAGTGTGGATTTTGTAGGCTATTAACCAACCTTTTGAATCCCATCTTCTCAATGATAGTTTATTAATTACTTTGCTATTTCTATGCTTCTAAGGCAAAACACTGTAACCGTGTTTAGTAATCAAAGAAAATACAAGACAAAGATCTGACTGTTTATTGTATTTATTATACCTTTTGCCAGATTCCTCGGTTGTTTAGTTGCATCATGTATGCAATAGATACTGCATTTTAGCTGCCATTTGACTTGTTTTGCTTTACAGAAAGGCTATGTGAAGAGCTGCAGAAAGACTTTGTCATGCTTAGAAATTCCATGTTGACACAGATGCAGTAATGCCATGGCCAAGCAAAGGCCAATTTTGGACACAGCAATGGGCTCTAAAGTACCTATTAGAACTCGGGACGACTATTGTGCAGTAGATGGAATGTTGAAGTAATGTGTTCATAAAACGGTGGGAGTCAAAAAAGTGAACACACTGTTCAACAGTATTACAGTTATTAAAAAAAAAGAAAAAAAGTGAAGGGAATGTTTAAAAAGGTAGAGACAAACTTTCTAGCAGGGCCTCTTGGGATAGAACAAAGGGTAATGGTTTTAAACTTCAAGAGGGTAGCTTTAAACTAGATACAAGGAATACATTTTTACATTGAGGGTGGTGAAACACTTTAACACTCTTGTTCTTTTCCTCATCAAAAGGTACAAACAAGTTGCACATCATCAAGGACAATATCAACCATTCTTAACCTTCACGTTAAGAATGGTTGATATTGTCACCCTTACAGAGCTGACATGCAGTGGCTTCCCTTTCTTTGTAAGAAGTTTTTGTTTGGTTGGTTTTTTTGTTTTGGTTTTTTTTTTTGACAATTCAAAAATATATATGTATCATTAATAGCCAGGCTGCTCAGCAGTCATAGTAGCTGATCGACAATATTAACAGTGATAGTAGTTACTACTCAATGTCTTGAACTGCACATTTATAATAAAGAGGATTTTTGAAACTTCCCATGAAGTTAGAACTCTTCCCACGAAGCATTCACACTATGTGAGCTTTGACAGAGCCAATATTTGCATAGATTATTTTTATTCTTATTTGTCCCAGTAGGAAGCAAGGGAAAGGACTACAGGTGCATGAATTAGATGGCCACCATGAGAGTACACTAAGCAGTAATTTATTATGAATAAACCCTTTCTGGTCAGTAAGAAACAATAGTTTCTAAGAATATACCAGTCTACTCCTTAATTTTCATGGACCCTTTTCACTAAACAGCATCCATTAGTTTGCAACAGTGTGTCTAATTTGTGCCCACTCTTCAAATGTGCTTTTTTGATACAGTTAGGCATTATGAACTTTAAGAGTGATCTTGGAAACTTCATATTGGATTTTGGCATTCACTTAAGAATGATATAAGTCCCTTACTGGACTAGCTGTACTAGTGGTGAGTGGCAGAAGGACAAAAAATGTTTAGTAAAATGTCACAGTCATTTCTCTGAAAGTCATTCCTCACAAAGACAAAAAGCTATATGAATAATACAGAGAGAACACACATTTTTCTCACAAAGGAATGAAGTTCTCAATTACAGCTTAGCTCTTCAGTTAGTCAATTAAGACACAGCAAGTTATGAAATAATTAGGTAATGGCCAACTGCACAGTGGGAGAAGGTGTCTGAAACCCTGCAATACCGAGTTTGCATGGTGAGAAGATATGCCTTGAAGCAAAACTTACATGCGATTGCTGTTTTCACATATAACCTGTTCAAAGACATTTACCTTTCAGAAAAGGGAAGTGACTGAAATGATTGACAAAGTCCTTGAAGAAAACTAGTTTTGATTCATAAACCACAGATTTTTCTAATGTATGCCTAAAGTACAGGCAGGAACTTGCCTATTAGGAACATAAAAATATCTGCACAGAACAGCAAACAAGAGTAGATGGGCACCTCTAGCAGATGTTTCATTTCCCAACAGTAAGAGTTTCCATAGTATCTATGCAATTAAGAAGCCTGGCTGAATCAGTGTTTCTAAAATAAACAGGTGGGTGCTTGTGATGCAGGTTTAGCGTATATGTAAGAACTGATAATCTAGGTGTCATTTGTGAAAAAAAAAAAAGAAATAAAAGTTTAGTTTTCTGACTGAAAATTAAAAAAAAAAAAAAAAAGAAGGAATACTTTCATGTTTTCCAGGTTGAGTTCTTTTCCAGAGTTCTTCAGTGCTTCAGGTGAGAAGGTTCTAGTTTCCTCTCTGGGATTTTTTTTCTAGCAGAGATATTTTTTGGTCCTCTTTCTTTAGCATAATAACCAGTTGGCAATAAAAGAATTTGCAATGAAATTCTATCCACACAAATATTTTTATTTGAGTTCATGTGATGATATTCATCAAGGGTACCTGCAGGGATAACATTTTTTTTATTGCACTTGTTGCTGTAATTCATCACTTTGTTAAATAGCATCATTTCTTACAAGACTGGCATGATGCGTTTAAGGCTGTTTTCTTCCAATTCCTAGACCAATATTTAAAAATAATATTTCACTTGAATATGCAAAAATAATTCTTATTTCTTTATCTAGTTCTACTTTATAAATTCAAAACTAGAGGAAAATATTCTTTTTTTCTGTGTTAAAATGTCTTTGGGGATGGAGTCGCTGTATGTCTCTGGTATCAGTATAAAAATATAGCAAAACCCGAGTTCCTCATGACACTTAATATTTTGCATTTTAATTCTAATTTTAGAACAGACAGTATCTCCACTGAGCCGTTCCTCAGTGTGCACAGTCAAGCTTCATGCAGTTTCTGGGACTGAGGACTGAGTTTCTGAGTTTTAATAAATAAATACAGTTTCTGAGGACTGAGTGTGCACCTCATGCTCACACATTAATAGTACATATTCCAGCCCAACCCAAAGAAGGGACAGTGACTTTTCTGAGCTGGCTGCTTACAGTTGCTTTAGACTGAAGGAGGGTATGGTATCATAAAGACAAAGAGAGATTTTGCATCTCCAGAAGTCCTGAGTTCTAATAGGTACTTTAAAGCCCATTGCTGTGTACAAAATTGGCCTTAGCTTGGTCACCACTGTATCTGTAAGAATTTCTCAGTATCACAAAGTCTTTCTCCAGAGGTGCCCCAGCCCCCTCATCATTCCACGGCCCATGACGCGGTTGGCCTTCTGGGCTGTGAATGCACATTGCCAGCTCACCTCCAGTTTTCATCCACGACTATCCTGAAGCCCTTCTCGGCAGGGCTGCTCATTTATCACTCAGTTGGCAGATCCGGATTCGAGTCTACTACCTGAATAATTTCTAAGTTTTAGCTAATGGCTATCCAACACAGAATGAAGATGACCTGAAATCCAAGACCAAAATGGAGGCCTTTGCCCTCTAGCAGGGTTTCAGCTGAAGCAAGCTGGAAGCAAATTAGCAACTATGAAAATGTAAAAGGCTCAGAACACCTCCACTGCTATTATGAGACCCTACTTCTGTGGGAGAACAGTGTGGTACACAACTTTATAACATCTCCAGTATTAAAGGATTTTATACAACTACATTTCATGTCTTTAATGTATATTCAGCCCAACAGGAATTAATTCTCAATGACTTCCACAAGCATGCTTACATGTTTAATGATGTCTTTTAAAAACCAATTTCGGTATTTAACCTCACTTTTTTTTTATAGCCACCTAAAAAAAAGCTTTAGAAACAAAACCAACTACACACTACTGATTAGCAAATTTTTTTCCTTATTTTCTTCTTTTTTTGTTTCTATCATCCATACTATAGAGAGTAAAATATCTCAGGTTTTTGCTTTTGATTTGTTTTGGGTTTTTTTTCTGAAGAAAATAGATCATGTGCAAATAGGCAATACTGGAAAATATTAAAAATCACGTTTCAAACTTAACCTATTTTATGTCACAAAATCCAAACTCTCCCATGAGTAATGTCTTCTCTGTCATGTATCATTTAATCTGCAAACACCATTTCTTCATCACCTGTAACATAATCTAAAGACATTGTTTCAAAATTACTTCAACCTACTTTAGGCTGAAAATTCTGCAGCTACCAGACCACCTACAACATTTCCTTAAAGCTTTCTTCAACATACAGACCTGTTGTAAATATTTTAATTTTTCCCATTATGGCTATGTGGAAAATTGTTCAAACTTCACCACAAAAGCAGTGGTCCTCTATATATACATCACTCCCACACAGACTTGATTCTTCTCTTAACTCAGCAACTCAGTTTTCTAGAAGTCTTAACAACTTATATGTAAAAACACAGTGGATGGGATTACTTCAATTTAATTTTAGCCACCCAAGGTTAGTCATGTAATCTAAACTGGTCATCAAGGTTCCAATTTTAGAGATAGCCAAGTATTTTAGTAGTGTGATTCATTCCACCTTACCTTAGATATAAACTTTATGAAGATATGAATCACTTATAAATGTCATACTCCATTGTCTATTTAGCAAACTGAGAGTATACTAGATGTCTAAATCTTACATGGCAACCTGATAAGACACTAAATACCACCCCACCTTTCCAACTCAGCAACAGGTAAATAACTATGCACGGAACTTCAAAAAATACAAGTCATTCCATTGCCCTCTCTGGGAAACTTCATATGGGATTGATCCACTATTGTTAAAAAGATTTTTCACACTTCTGGGCTCTGTGAAATTGATAAAATTAATTAATTTGATCTAATATACAAACCCCGATGAGAATCTTCTACAATTAGTTTTCTTATGAGAAATGAGAAACTTTGTAGCAAAAGGAATTAAGACCATAAAATTAGGTATTATTTTTATTATTTTTCTAAAAAAAATAATTGTTTACATTGAAACCAAAAGGTAAATTCTTACAATTTGTTATTTGCTGGGAAACCATTAGCGATAGGGCTTAATTTAAAGCAAAGTAAATATTTTTAAGTCTAACTTTAGAATTGCAAATCACCTTCAGCTAAGTAAATAGACAAAACATTTATGAGAACTCCCTCTAGAAAAATGTATATGTGAATCTATATTCTTTAATGCTGAGAGAGAAGAAAAAGATTATTACACAGCCTGATGGAGAGGGTAATGAACTATGCAGGGAGCTCTCCCTTGATGGGAGAAGTTGAAAGTATGTATTAATTGTATTTTAAAATACAGTTTTTCTAGTCTATATTCTTTAAAAGAAGCAGCAGCTTTATCTCTTGGCTTCAGCTATGTGAAGGCACACCACAGCTGCAGTCATTGTTCTGAGCAATCTAACTTTTTAATATTTTAAGTAGAAGCAGTAGTAGGCTTGCTAAAAATATATGCTTTTAAAATGTTTATTATATATATACACACACATTTTCAGGACTATGTTGAAAGCAAAAACTGCATTTATAAAATGGTTTTCACATGTAAGAGTTCTATAGGCTTTTCAAGAGGGAAATTATTCCCACTCTTCTCTTTTTATTTGTAGAAATACTTGCTAATTGACTGCAAAAAGAAATTCTTTATTAAATTTTACTGCCACTACAATATACTATAGTTTGGCATTAAGATCACTGCAATTCTAGCAAAGTGTAAAAGCCCCGGAAAAAACAGAACAGAATCAAGTGGGCCATTTCTTCTGTACTTATTAATTAAAGTAACTAAATAAACAGGAACACAAGGACAAGACAGTGATTAATCACTGCACATCCTCTAGGGTAGTAGAATTTAAAAATCAGTCCTTATTTTAACCAAAGGAGACAATTAATTTTGAGTTGTAAGAAGACATAAAGGGCCATTCTTATGTTCACTTTGATTTTATAAGTTCAATTCTATTATCCAGTATATCAACCTTTTTGCATATAGAGAGATTCTGATCATGTTGTTTACGTGACATTTTTTTCCCCAACTGTACTTTATTATTCTTGGTTTGAAAATTATTCCATGCCTCTGAAAAGCTGAATAAACATGTTATTTACAAAAATAGTAAAGTGAAAATTCCTTATGAATACTCAAGTGTTTAGAATATTGAGGAATATAGGATAGGTCCTGCGTACTGCTGTCCCATTAATGATAAAAGCATGCAAGCATACTGCACTTCTTCCAGATTTAAACAAGTTTTCCAAGCGTATTTTTCCTTCTCCAAACTCCATAAGTATAGATGCCACCATCTGACTGTTGTAACATACAGTGAAAACCAGAAGGTAAAGGTAATATACTGCATACTGTTTTTCCCACTAGATACAGGCCTGCAAGCTGTGGTTTTACAGACTACATGGAATTCCACGTAACAGTAGTGTCCGTGTAATTACTCCTGTGGTGCTTCAGCCTGAATGTTAACACTAAAATTACCATGCATGTAACTTTTTCGATATATGAAGCTGCAGTGCATGTTATCAAACTATGCAGGAAAGTGGATTTACCTCTAATTGCCTACTTGTCAGTGGAACCTCAGTTCTTTTCCTCTTCTGATATCCAAATGCTGAAGGTTATCAAGTAAGAACTTAAGAATGCATGGGCATTACTCATGCTCCAGGTGATACACAGAAACTCACAATAATTTCATAGGTCTACACAGGATCATTTGTGGGGAACCACGTATTCTGCTCTCAGAGGAGCCTGCACAGTAGATGAGAAGGAACTATAGTTCCCCTTCACTGTTGAGGAGGTGGAAATTGTCCAGGTGCTTTCTGCTTGCAACAGGACCTTTCACAGAAAAGACTGGCTCTTTTCACATAGAATCATAGAATCATTTAGGTTTTAAGACACCCCTGGGATCATTGAGACCAACCATCAGCCCTACTTTATGATGTCGTCCCCTACACCATATTCCCCAACAACACATCTCAACGACTCCTAAACACATTCAGGGATGGTGACTCAGCCACCTCCCTTGGCAGCCTATTCCAGTGCTTGACCAGTCTTTCTGTGAAAAATTCTTTCCCAATGTTAAGCCTAAACCTACCCTGTTGTAGCTTGAAGCCATTCCCTCTCACTCTATCAGTAATTACCTGTGAGAAGAAACTAATGTTTCAGGTCCTTATTTTTCACCATCACAAAACCTATTGTTTCTACAGCATATAGGACTTACTATCACTACCTTGGAAGCTTTGAAGCTCTGACTTTTTAAGGAGAAACTATCAAACTGTCTGTAAAGGGGAATAAAAAGCCCATACCTCACCCAAAACTGAACCTCTGGATCTGGAATCAGCATAGAAGGGGGAATTCAGAAAACTGCATCAGTCCCCTAACTTCCAAAGAGAAGTGAAGTTTTGGCAGAAACTTGGCCTGAGTGTTTCAAGTTGATTAGTTGGCATGTTTCTAGTTTCTTACATGTAGGGAAATTTTATATTTCCTTTATGTCTGAATAAACGCATAATTCTTTCTTTCAGTGAATACTTTTCTAGTTGTGAAATGTGCTGGTTTCAGACTAAAGCACAAGACCAAATAACCTAGGGTCAACTTAGGTGTTGAGTCATGAAACATTTTTCTTATCTCTGAGTGCAGATACAGCAGACAGAGGTACCTGGCCTAGCACTTTTTCTGGAAGACTGCAAGCTTTTTGTGAAGGTTACTACTAACTCTACAGTCTTTATTATCAGCTCTTGCTTTCTGAGCAGGTCTTTTCTCATCAGCAAAACTGCTCAGTTGAACAAGAGATGCAAGATTAAATAAATAGTCTATGACCTTTTATCAATATCAAGAGACAGGTCCAAAATTTGACGGAAGCAAGCATTAACAAAAATGCTCTTATGAATGCCTTGTTATATCACATATATATATCCTTTGTCCTTTCTACAATGTTGCTGTCCTCCTTTCCTTATATTTGCAATTGTTCTCTTATCCCATAACTACAAATATTTTTTAACCTCTTCTCAGACCCAAATACAAATTTATATAAAATCTCAAAAGTTATTAAGATATTTCCAGTGTAAGAAAAGCAATTTTTGTAGTGAGAAGTAATATTTTTAATAACGTTTAGTTACAGCAGGAAAGGGCAGACAAGCATTTGGTCTCTTTAAATGGGTCAGAATTCAAGTTTTCCAGAAAAATATGAAACTCCAAGCTAAATGTAGATTGGAAATGATTGTTCTTTCCAGAGAAGATGCAAAAGATACGTTTAACGTCATATAAGAAGAGACCACTGGAGAATGGCAGGCCTGCTTTCTTCAACCACCTCCCTCTCCTTGTTTCTGGAGATCACATTGCTGTGTTGATCCAGCCAATTAATTTCCCCGTCAGGTCACAGAACTAATGAAATTCAACCCTCAGCCTCATGATCAAGCACAGGAGAAGCAAGAGACTGCTGCAGTGTGGCTTGCAGCAAGAATATATTGAGCATATGAAGTCACATTTTCAGTTCTATTAATTTAGTTATAATAATTTAGAAAAATGAGAGAAAAAAAGTAATTATCTATGGAGCAGCTGGAAACCTCCTAAGATATTAACCCATCTAGAGTGCAAGGAGGGGAGACAGGAAACAAAGAGAGAAACAATTAGGAATAGGACACAAAATCAACCTCAGTCCAACACAGTCATCAATTTCAGGTCCCCAGATTTTGAGAATACTTGCTAAATTTCTCTCAAAGAAAAAGATTCGACAGGATAGGGATGTTTATTTTGTGAAATAGTAACAACCTCACATGAGTAAATGTCTATTTCCACCTTTTGTGTGTTGGTGATATAAACTCTCGCTCACTATAGTTCTTCAGGTCACATATATTGGCTTTATTCAATATATCTATAATACATCACTGGGTCCAAAAACCTCCTCTGGCAACTGAAGTCAGTTTCCATATGAAATGGCAAGAGCTACTTTAATCCAAAGCTACTTTTTGAAGCTGTTCCAAAATACATACATAAATAAATCTGTAAGAGGTCAGAAGAGAATGGAGATGTCAGTTTGAAGAGAGGAACAGCAGAATCAGTTGGAATGGTTTCAAGTCGTTAAAAAAAAAAAATAAAAAATGAGACCTTCCTAAAAACAAGGCACTGCTTTTCACTAACAAAAAAACCCAAAAAAAAATCCTGTTTTCACTCAAAAAATTTGCCTTTAAGTGCCAGACAGCATATAAATCCTGTATCAATATACCAGAAGCTTTCTATTTTATATTAGCAAAAATGAGAAGAATCATAGAATCATAGAATCATAGAATC
>VZTM01003287.1:1852-20753 GCA_013400555.1 Jacana jacana | reverse complement strand
TCCCTCTGTAGAGCATCCCTGCCCTCAAGCAGATCAACACTCCCACCCAACTTAGTGTCATCTGCAAACTTACTAATAGTGTTTTCTATATCCCTATCTACATTGTCAATGAAGATATTAAAAAGGAAAGGCCCCAATACTGAGCCCTGAGGAACACCACTTGTGACCAGCTGCCATCTGGATTTAACTCCATTGAGCACCACCCTTTGGGATCATCCTTCCAGCCAGTGCTTGATCCAGCAGATCATACGCTCATCCAGGCCATGAGCAGCCAGTTTTAACATGAGAATGTGGTGGGGGACAGTGTCCAATGCTTTGCTAAGATCCAGAAATATTATATCCACTGTCTTCCCCCCATCCAACAATCGGGTCATCTTATCATAGAAGGAGATGAGGTTGGTCAGGCAGGACTTGCCTTTCATAAACCCAAGCTGAAAAAAAATTGTAAAAAAAGTTCATATTAAAGCAATTTTACAGATCACGTGTATGAATAATAAAGATTAGCTAAATTACCAGAATACAGGCATCACTGAAAGCACTTTCCCTTCAAATGCCATCTGAAGACGTTGCTACATTTCATGAGAATATATATTTCTTACTGCTGGTTTCAGTGCTACCTATGTATGCCTGCCCATATCAATACTAATTTTGTAATATTGTAATATTAATTAATTCCTCAATTCAGATTAAATATAACCTAAGAAACAAATTCTATTTTTCATCCAATCAGTAATTAAGTCAGCCCCCAGGGTAAATTCATAAATGCTTTTAGCAGCACAATGAAGGGTCTGGGAAGGAGATGTTTAGTGCTCCCACAAAAAGAAACACATAGAAATATTAATACTAAATTATCTTTGAATCAGATCTCTATACTTGTGCATGGAAAATAAATACTATCAATGGAAAAATGAAAAAAATCTCTCAAGCTCTTATACCAAATAACGTGACCTCTTTTCATTAATGGTTGGACAATGCACAGACTAAGTATTTAAATTAATATTGCAATCATATTTTGAGCTCCCTTGTGCTTGCAGCACCGTTAATGGGAGAATATAAAGCAAGACTTGCCTCTCTGGATTTATTTTATAGTCTGTTTCTCACTATTATGCAATTCTCCTATGTATTAAATTTCAACTCAATGAAACACTGTCCCCAAACTTTTCATATAAAGACATATTAAACTTACTTTATGATCAGAATAAAACAATCTATTTGCACTTTGTTCACAAGATCATAATTTTTAGATTGAATTAATTTCATAGCCTCAACACTTTCTTATTTTGTGCTGTCAAAACATAATACTAATTAGCAGCATATTATTAGCATTGTAGTAGTTCTACTTAGCAGTCATTTAGAGCCATTATTAAATAAAAGCTGGTGTGTTTGTTTAACAGAGAATTGTATAGCTCACATGGAACTAACTGCATTAATGAATAAAAGTGTACCAGGCTGTGCGCTATGCTACAGAACAGGACCAAGTCACTATGGTATTATAGGCCCAAATACAGTGCTACTATAGAACCTAAGTTGGCAATATTGACTTCTTTTTTTTTAGTTGACGAAAATAGTTTTCCTACACCTTGTAACTCAGCACAAGAGAAGGATCAGTGTCTAGAATAACCTATAACAGCATATTATATTATGTATAACTCAGTACTCACATGTCGTCTATTCCCCAGGTGTTGCCACTGTCAGCCCATACTTAAATGTGCCATTTGCAGTGTGTAACTCTTATAGAAGTGTTTTATCTATGTCAGAATAAAAACTGATACAGACTAAGTACTGATAGGTGCTTTTCCAGAACAGTATTATTAAAGCTGAACTAAACTACGCTAAAGTAACAATGTGCACTTTTCCTGAGGAAAATTTAAAGGCCTCAAAACAGAACTCTCAGAAGTTAAAAGTGGCTTATAGTGTTTTATTAATTTTAATAGCATATTATTAATGGTTATTTGGTAACACCACTGTGCAAGAAATCAATCCAATCAGGCTGACAGATACACTGCAATGTACCTTTAAAATAGCACTTTGTAGATGCTTATGACTGGTCTACTGTTCAACCATTTGATACAAAACCATGTCCCTGCAAAAATCCAATATATAGAGATATAGAGATATATACATATAGACATAGGTATGTGTGTTTATATAGACATATAGACATAGGCATATGTGTTTAGATAGACATAGGTAGGTGTGTGTGTCTAATTTTCATCTGCTTGTCAAGCTTTTTTGTGGTTTTCTTATTGCACTTGGTAAAATGCTACCAGTTCATAGAAAGCGTCATCCATTAAAAGCTGAAAATTTGTTTTGTTAAACCCTGCAAAGCACTACTTCCTCTATTACCAAAATAAAAGGATGTAGCAAAGATTTCACAAGACTGAATTCTTCTCAAAGCTGGCTGGGAAATTTGGATGATACGCCTTTTTGGAAGATATATCCACAAAAGTATTTCCGTAAATAATAGAACTGGAAGATGAAAAATAAATATATTTCTTCATTTAAATTTAACAAGCATCATAGAGACTCATGCAAAACTACCGGGCTTTTAACCACTGGAGACAATCTAGGTATTTTTCCTGCCATTGCCCCTTTCTTCCAAAAGTTATAAAAAGAAAAAATGTGCATGCCCTGTTCATGCCCTTCCAATTGCTTCCTGCACTACTTTCTGTCCTAGCGTTTGGGGAATGGTGGAGTAACTCCATTTAGACTCAGTGGAAGTTGTGTGAAGAGCATTAGATACTCATGGAAAGCTCAACTCATCACTCTCTAAACAAATTAACAAAACATACAACAGGGTTCTGGAGGGTTCTCTGCTATAATTACAGGCTGTTTCAGTTTATCAGTGAAAGTAATGAACTTATTATCACAAAGTGATAATTCTGTGCATGTTCAGCAACACCAAGCCTTATCAGTTATGCATCACATCAATATAATACCCTTCATGTAGTTCAGGTTTTCTCAGGCTCCCAGGACCTATCCAGGGGGGCGAGGGGGAAGAAAAGAAAAAGCGTGCTCTTAAGAGCTAATATTCACTAGTAATTACTTAAGTTAATTACTTAGGCTAAGTAAAACAGCACCGAAGACAATGTAATTGGAGTGGTAGTTCACTTGACAGCTCATACAGGCCTAGCAGTTGTAGCAAATCCAGGTTAGACCTTAATTTTCTCACTTTTATTGTTATTTTAAATTTATTTAGTTAAACTGATTTAGCCAACACAAGTTACAAGCATTTATCAAGACTTAATTAACTAATTCCATTAGCACAACTTAAGCCTAACCAGAGCCAGCTCTGTTTTACTCTTTCCACTATTTGGGGCCATTAGTGATCCAAAAGTCCCCCCAGAAAGGCCAAAAAACCCCCCAAACCCCACCAAAACACCCACCAGCCCTTTTCTGGGAAAAAAGAAAAAAGGAAGAAAGGGAGTGGGGAAGACAGAAAGACAGAAAATGATAAGGGACAAATTTGAGACAGCAAACCCAGGCAGGGCAATGAAACAAGACTATTTGACTGTCTGCAGCAGTAAAAATAATCAGAAATTAAGCTTTCTGTATTAAGACTTTGCTTTAAGATTAAAAACTTTTGCTAAACGGTAAACTGTTATGAACCAGAATGAGGATTGAAGCAACCCAAGGTAAAATCTGGGAAACTGAATTTAAGACACCAAAAAAACATTTCCTAATTATAACGCCTGTGAGTTTGTTGAGCTCTTAATTTCTCATTGCAGCTCTTGCCCTGACATCAGAAGGTGCATTAGTGCTCATTGCCAGCCACCTCACTGAAGTTTTTGAGGATTTACAAACTAAACAGCACAGTTGGACCTAATTTGTCTACTTTGAACATGGCTTCCACACACTGATAGCATTGAGCTGAGCACCAAGCACAGTAATCACAGTCACTTCTTATCTCATTGCCATTGGGCATTTAGAATCATAGAATCATTCAGGTTGGAAGAGACCCTTGGGATCATCAAGTCCAACCATCAGCCCTACTCTACAAAGTTCTCCCCTACACCATATCTCTCAACACCACATCTAATTGACTCTTAAACACAGTCAGGGATGGGGACTCCACCACCTCCCTGGCAGCTCAATCCAGTGACTAACCACTCTTTCTGTGAAAATTTTTTCCCTAATGTCCATCCTGAACCTACCTTGCTGCAGTGTGAAGCCATTCCCTCTCATTCTATCGCTAATTACCCATAAGAAGAGACCAGCACCAACCTCTCTATAATGGCCTTTCAAACAGTTGTAGAGAGTGATGAGGTCTCCCCTCAGCTTACTTTTCCTCAAACTAAACAGTTCCGGCTCCCTCAATCACTCCTCATAAGGTTTATGCCCCAGGCCCTTCACCAGTTTTGTTGCCCTCCTCTGCACTTGCTCCAGTACCTCGATATCCCGTCTTGTGTTGAGGTGCCCAGAACTTGACACAATACTCAAGGTGTGGCCTCACCAGTGCTGAGTACAGGGGAATAATCACCTCCCTACTTCTGCTGGTCACACTATTCTTTATGCAAGCCAGGATGCCGTTGGCCTTCTTGGACACCTGGGCTCACCGCTGGCTCATATTCAGCCACTTGTCAAACAGCACCCCCAGGTCCTTTTCTGCCAGGCAGCTCTCCAGCCACACTTCCCCAAGCCTGTAGCGATGCATGGGGTTGTTGTGGCCCAAGTGCAGGACCTGGCACTTGGCCTTGTTGAAGCCCATGCCATTAACACTGGCCCATTGATCCAATCTATCCAAGTCCCTCTGTAGAGCTTCCCTGCCCTCATGCAGATCAACACTACCTAACTTAGTGTCATCTGCAAATTTACTCATAGTACACTCTATATCATTGTCAAGATCATCAATAAAGACATTAAACAGAAATGGCCCCTATATTGAGCCCTGAGGAACACCACTTGGGACCAGACACAAGATGGATATAACTCCACTGAGCACCACTCTTTGGGACTGTCCTATCAGCCAGTGCTTGATCCAGCATGTCATACGCTCATCCAAGCCATGAGCAGCCAGCTTTTCCATGAGGATTTGGTGGGGGACAGTGTCAAATGCTTTTCAAAAGTCCAGGTATACAATATCTACTATCTTCCCCTCATCCAACAATCAGATCATCTTGTCATTGAAGATCTTGTCAGGCAGGACCTGCCTTTCATAAACCCATGCTGACTAGGCCCGATCCCCTGGTTGTCCTTTACATGGTTAGTGATGACACTCATAATAATCTGCTCCATGACCTTCCCTGGTATCGAAGTCAGACTGACAGCTCTATAGTTTCCTGGATCTTGGATTTCCAGGATCTTTCCTGGATTCTTCTTGTAGATGGGCATTACATTTGCTACCCTCCAGTCCATCAGGACTCTCCCCAGTTAGCCATGACTTAAGGAAAATAATGGAAAGTACCCTGGCAAGCACGTCTGCCAACTCTTTACAGCACTCTTTTGTGTAACCCATCCGTTCCCATAGACTTGTGTGCATCCAGGCAGTGCAGCAGGCCACTGATCGCTTCCTCACTAATTGAGGTGTCCTCGTTCTGTTTCCCTTCCCTGTGGCTCCTGAGGCCAGATCTCCAGGGAACAGCTAGTTCCACTGCTAAAGACTGAGGCAAAGTAGGCATTCAGCACCTCGGCCTTTCCCTCATTTGCTACTATGTTTCCCAAACATTTGCATAATAGCCTATCCGTGACAACACTCAGACTATGTGGGAGTCATATTCTTGCCTCAACATGACAGGATTCAAATTCAGATTTTTAATACCTCAGCCACTACAGTCTAAAATAGTTATTCTAGTTTTGTCAATGAAGGACTGCTGCTCACCCATCGCAGGTCAAGGAGCCACACAGAGAACCTGACTCGGCAACTACAGGAAACCTGAGCCTCATCTTGGAGCATTATTCTAAGTGGAGAAGCCTAGGTCTGATTTTGGGGGCTTGAGAATGTCTGAGATTTATATATTTGATGGATACTGAAAAAACATCAAAATGAAGGAAACCATTAGAACAGAAGAACAGGATTTGGTGCCCAAAGTCTGCCTCACCTTCTAGATGTCCTCAGGCAAGGGTCTTTAACCTGCAGATCATAAATTCCTTGGTATCAATGCATCACAATGGTGGTATATCACCACTGTACTATATAGCTAATTTACAATATTTTACCTTGCACAACTCTTTGTACAATGAACTGTCACTTACGTTTTCCTTGACTTAGAGTACTCTAACAAACCAGATACAAGAATCCTTGTTTTTTTTTGTTTCAGACAGTATAAGAGCCAACCATTTTAATGCATATGTAAGTTCTGGGATTTGATATTTCAATTATTTTTGCTTCCTAAGTTATCTCAGATTAATTTTTATGTAATATAGATGACCATAAAGACTATGAAAAGAACAAAAACGGGGGAAATGCTGCAATTAGCAAATATTGGTTTTTTTCATCTGTAAGGAAATAATTCTTCAAGCAAATATTGTGAAGAGGACACATTTGGCACAGTTCATAAATACATTTAATGAACTTCACTGTGGATTTTATGACTAATATGTTAAACATTTTTCAGGTGACCTTGCTTTAACTTTATAATTCACTATTATTCATGTTATCATAAAGCAGTATTCTTGGTGAGTCAGAAATTTCTTATATTAAATTCCAAGGTAAAATGTGGATCTGTAAATATTGAATTACTATATGCAGGTTTTTTCCAGATCTGCAGTTTGTGAATAGTTATCTCATAAAATCTTCAACCTTGAAGTCACGGATTGATGCATCTTTTTATAGTATCTTACTTTGTACAAGAGTATAAACATCATAAGCTCGATAAGATTAGGTGCTTTTCTCCTCTTTTGTCCCTTATCTGAGTCAAACAGCACTGAAAATGCTGGGTATCTACAAGTGAATAAGTACAGTTTTAATGGAGAAAAGGACTGAAAAATGCCTACTTTTGATTTCTTGAATCTTGATAGAACCATAGCATTTAAAATACAGCAAATCAGAGTACGTATCTTAAATGACAATGAGAGGATAGAGCTCCCGTGTCTTATTTTTCTCTTCTTTCCTTGTTTTTCAAAAAGTTAATATTTTTGTTGTGTGCTGTTACACATTTCTGAACCAATTTTACAACACTTGTCTTCCTATTGACATCTTACTAATTCTATAGCCAAAGACTGACTCTAGCTACACTCACCTGAAATCAGCAGAGATTCCAGGTCATTTTGTGCTTTATTCCTACCAGACTTATGCTAAAAATATAACTTCCAATAGAATTAATTGAAACAAAGGCATAGATTTTTCTATCTTCTAGAAGTTTATATCAGTCAATGTAGCTCACATGGAAGGCAGTCTTTAGCTTTCCCAATAAGGAGAACAAAGGGAAGGAGACTGTTATCTGTGTAGTACTTTGGCTCTGCATATGGCAGAAGTTCTTAAATTGACAGATTAAATTTAGAATTACAATACACAGAAACGTGTGGTGTTATATAGCCTTTAGGACAAGTACTTCTGCCAGATGTTCCTGCTTTTTAGCTGAAATTATTCTTAAGTATTCTTTTATCTATTCCTTAGGATACACATTACACCACTGGAGTTGCTTATTGAGAACTTACGCATTCAAGCCTGGATCCCATGCTAAGTGGTGTATTCCATGTAGCTGTAAGAAGATACATCTCTGCACAAAATTCAGACACACATATGTGGCTGTAGGAAGTCACTGGTGGCATAAATGTGTGCATAGCTGTTTGTGTAAAGGTCTAGTGGAATCTGCATGTAATATCGTGGTAGTGAAGTGAAGAGGTTGCTTTCCTTTCTTTAGCATACAGATATGTACATATTTCTTTACGTCCCTCTGATATATCTTGAAGCAAGTATATTGAAGTGTTAATTACTACAATTTACAATAAATCTCAAGGTATTTAAAGTCAACAAATTCCCAGCTAATTATAAAATGTGAATATATAAAATTTTCTGTTGAGAGTTTTGCATTAGGTGCAAACAGGTTATAAAGATTTAATAAATCTTTATCTAAAGAAGGTAACTTATTTCAGCTGTGACTCAGTAGTAAGATTGTATGTAATCCCTCTGCACTTGGTAAAATCCTCTCTCCAGGAAAATTTTTCATGATATTTTCTGTACAAGCTATGGGAAAATTCAGATTCAATTCAGTGGGACTTGGTTTGAGTTCTTTAAGAAGAAAACATCCCGTGCCAATTACTGCTGTGTGGTAGAAGACTTTACCCCATCTGGTATTATGAAACTCCATAAAATGCAGAGGTGCACAATAATGATGTGGCATCTAAAATTGTTCTTCACATTTCTGTGGACATGTTTTTCATGTATGCTCTTTCTGAAGCAAGGAGAGGTTTATTTTGTTTGGAATAACAAGACAATTACATATTTTGTGATGATTCTTCGAATTTAAGACAAAATCTATGGTATCTCACTGAGATAG
This sequence comes from Jacana jacana, assembly GCA_013400555.1. Lineage (NCBI taxonomy): Eukaryota > Metazoa > Chordata > Aves > Charadriiformes > Jacanidae > Jacana > Jacana jacana. The sequence continues at coordinate 12,315 of VZTM01003287.1, read as the reverse complement.
TGCCAGTTGGTTACAAATCTTGCTTAAACATATGTTGAATTATGCACTGGTGTAAATGTTTTCTCTAATTTCCTAAGACATTTTACCTGGTGTCCTTAAATTATATAATATTTGTTATAAACTGTGTTTTCATGTGTTTATCAGGCTGCTATATATAAAGTATCTAGAAAAGGAAAATTTAAACCTATTAAAAAATTCCATATATAGGGAAGTATAGGCAAATGATGGAAGAATTAGAAATAAACGGGCCCAAGAGAAAGTCTCTCTGTTTTCACCTGTTCTTCCTTGCCATTATTTGAGATCTCATCTTCCATTTTTCATTACATTGTATCTGCAGGGAGTATCCTGCCACGTGCAGGATCTCTTTCGACGGCACCCAGGAAATGTGCTTTTGCTTCTCTTGTCAGCTTAGTTACAATTCCAGTAAATCTTGCAGTAGCCTTCAGGCAGCAAACAGATGTTGCTCAAAGCTGTTCAGTGTAGAGGAAGGGAGAGAGAAATAAGGTACATGTGTACGCTAGGAATGGGGTGTCTAGCTCTGTTCTGGGTATGATCCATGGTCATAAAAAAGAGCATGTGAAGCCCAAAGACAATCAACAACATGACAAGAACTAGCACAATAGCAAACCTATTTGCAGCTGCCCCTAAATACAATATATTCCTGATGCTAGTACCAAATTATACGGAGCTGAGCAACATCCTGCTCTCTGCTGCTTTTCCCTTGGCTCTGCGGGGCCACAGGAGGTAAAGTCTTCTGTGATATCAGTGCAATGATAATCATCACCCCACAGATTTCTCTATTAAAATTCAACTGCAATTCAGTGGGGAAGCTGTGGCGTCTCAGTTGCTGGCACTGTAAAATCTCACCTCAGAGGCTATAAGGAGCCAAGGGGAAAAAAGCAACATGGCCAAAATAATGATCTAAAAGCACATATTAGATTATTGCAATCAACACCACCCTCTCCCTGCATTAATAAGGTATTCACTTGAACAGACTTTTGAAAATCTTTTAGAAAGTGAATTGCAAGTGTGAATTAAAAGTGATTTTAAGGTCACCTTAGAAAGTGATTTCAAGGATCTCAGTTAACCAATCAAATCCAAAGCTGATATTTCCAAAAATCAATTGAAACTAAAATATCCAATATTTAAAAATATTACATTATAAAAGAAAATTATTGTCAGCTTTAGTTAGATCAAAGATGGCTGATGAAACAATTAATCCAGGATCTCATTTGGGATATTTTGAAGAGGATTTTTCACACAATAAGGGAGGTGATTGTGTGAAAGGTCCCTTTCACANTATATCATTCTATTGTGGAAATATCTTCCATGTAATATTAGGTTTTATATGTACTTTGTCAAACAATAGAAAAAAGATCAGACTAATTTATGATAGCCAAGGCTGACAATATTGGCTAAACACACACTGTCCACATGCAACTCAATCATAATAAGAGTAAAGCTCTTTCTACTGTCAGTTGTTAGGACAGTTGTTAGGTTAAAAAGAGCTTTAGTCTGAAATCATACAGAAATTCATGTAGCCTTAAGATTACATATGGAACAAGCACAAATAATGTTATTAATATTTTCAAATTTAGTAATATGTACTATGCAAATTTTACTACATTTCAAATTTTAAAATAAATTCTGCTGATGCAGGCTGCAGATACAGAAGTGATAATTAAAAGTCCTTTTGTTCCCCAATAAAAAAACTTAAGTATGAATTCATTCCTTTATAAGGATATTTTGTAGCACTGCCTCAGAGTTTCCATTTTAGATCTTTTCAACTTCCTAAGTCTGGATCAGGAAGTGTAAAAGGAAGCAATTCCATTAATATTTACCATCTTCTGCCTCCTTTGAATAAATATGGTATAAGTGTTCATTTCGGCTCACCCTATCACATCCAGCACCTCTCTCTACCTCATTAATGAAAACAGCTGCTTAACACAATCAGGAAAAATAGCAAAATTCCTGTGGTGTATATATATGAAACCTTAAAAGATCCTATGGACTTTCAGGGTTGCTGTGGAACGATAATATTTATATGTGATGTCAGACCGAAAAAGAGAATTTGGGAAAGATTTTTTTCTAGGATGAAGCAAATTATTATTTAGTAAAAAGTTTGGTGTTAAAGATTTCTGTTTATCACTTAAGGAAAAAAAAGAAAACCAAAACCTAGGAGTAACTTCTCTCATAGTTGCAACTTCACTGGCCCCTTTTTTCTTCAAAATATAAAGTATTTATATAAGGATTACATGTTTTCCTTTTCATAAACCTACAGGTGAATGGTGGGGAGAGGTTGACATTATCTTCCTTTTTATGTTTTCTGAAATATATTTTTTTCCTTAACTTTTTTTTTCAATTAATCACAAGGAAATACAGCCAAATTAACAAAGCTCAAATCAGAGGTGCAAGTAATAGATATTACTTGTACCAAGGACATTGTCAGGCTGTGTTACCAGCCAAGTTTAGAGGCTTTAGCATTATAATGTTTGGATTAATCCTGTCTAATTTAGACACTCCAACAGTCATGCGTTGGATCAAGAAAGATCTTTATGTTTTTTTTAAATTAGACAATAAAAGGAGAGAGATTATAACAGATGCATCTAGACAGCCAACTTTTAGGGAAAAAATACAAATCCAGGATAAAAGAATTTATAAAGGAAGTGGACATGTGAAATAAGGAGTTAAGACTGTTACAATCTCTTATCAATTTTTAATTTTGTACTAAAATGAACAAAAGTTAAAATAAAATAAAATAAAATAAAATAAAATAAAATAAAATAAAATAAAATAAAATAAAATAAAATAAAATAAAATAAAATAAAATAAAAGCCTGACTTGGTTGAACTCTAGGAAACAGTTAATGGGTTTGGAGCATATGCAGGGGTATGTGTCCCTGTGTAAGAAACTGACTTAGGTTCTTCATGAGTATCAAACTTAAGATTTTGCCAAGATTTCAACCTTCTCTACAGCCTGGATTAGGGAGTTCTTCACTCAGTGTGCTACCTGCCGCACCATGTCTGCACCAGAGAGGGTAGCTGGATGCTCAGCACAAGCTGCTGCCTCCAGGACAGCAGTCTCCCAACCCCACATGCTCCATCTAGCCATGCCTTGTATTATTTATCACCATTGCAGAAAGAGTGCTGTGATGAATACCTATTTCCATATCACAACCAGGTTAACTTTTCAAGTACGGCTTTGACTTAGTTCACAGGTGACAAAAACTTTCCTTCTATTCCAACCTAGCAGAACGAGACTAATGATCAGAAGCTACTAATGATCAACAGCAAAAATCTCAGTCTCGGGACATTAATACTGAAAGATGGAAGTGCTGATAAGACCTTCCAATGTTTATAAAGAAACTGTTTATGCCACAATTCATAATTCTACTGAATCTGCATTGGTTTAAAGAAAACCAAATGTGTCATCTTCTCCGTTCTTTTGCTTCTCCAATACAAGTATTTTCATTGCTCAAAGTCTTTATAAACAATTTCTTCCATTAGTTGATGTTACAACATTCTTGAGAACAACAAAGGGTNCAACAGCTCTCTTTCAGAGAGTACTTTCTAATTCCATTGCAATAGTGGTTGAGCTTTCAATAACACCTATGCTATGTACAACCACGTGGAAGATTTGTGAGGGGAAAATCACAGTTGAGGGCAGTTCTGGAATTCTTAAATTAAAGCTGAATTCTACTCCATGTACCTATAATTTTAAGTTATATAAACGTATAAGAGATCTCTGCTGTTCTTCAGCAGTGATCTCAAGTGCAGAGACTGCTAACAGCAGTATATACAACGCTGACACAATAGCTAGCAATGGAGAGGCAATCAAAAAGCCAGAACAGTCAAGAAAATAAACATAAATGCTCTCAAAACTGTTCCCCCAATATCCTCCTGACTATCTAAAAGAGGCACTGACTACCCGAGACCAAAATCACATGGAACCATTAGCTATTTATATAAACAATTATCTAATGAAATACACAGCTAATTTGTCAGTGTTGAATTCATGAAAGACACATTTTGACCATTTTAAGCCATTATGGCTCACTTAAAAGTAGTTTCACTGCTTCTCAGTAGGTAGAAGAAAAAAGATCTAAGAAAATAAAAAAGAAAAAGGGTTCTAAGGTCTTGTCCAGACTGTGCTTTTGCCAAGAAATACTGGGCTAGATGATCCTTGAGGTCCCTTCCAATCTGGTATTCTATATTTCTATAAGCAGAACTGAAAACAGTCCTTAAAAAAAACCAACAAAACTCCACTAGAACTAAAGCTAGAAAATACAGCACAGTCCTCCTAAAAATAATGGCAACAACTATGACCAAATAGGTAGAGACCCTAAACTTGGTCTAAAGGTACTGCTGTCTAATACTACAAATCCACTTGTCAGCTCATCATTTCTCTGCTGTTATCAGTCCTGCTCAGTAAGACTATATTTTCATTCACACAACAATTAATTTTTCCTTAATACAACTAGTAGGTTAATTAACCTTTGTTTTCCTATTTCCCTTACTCATTCCCACTCCCTGCCACCACCTACACTCCAAATGCACTTTCTGCTTTAGAGATACAAGCTGAGGCCATAACTCAACATCTGCAGGTAGCTACGCAAAGAACGGGAAGGACAAACAACACGATGTAAGAAAAACAGACCAGTCCTCTTCTATCCTGGTTCTAAATTGTCTGTGCCAGTGTCAGCTTACACTTTGCCACCTGGATTTCCAAATGGTACCTTACAGACCCCTCACCAGGAGACACTTCTCTGAATGATTTCAGCTCTCTAAAGGGGCACGACAGTTATTTAACTGCAGGAAGCTATAATTAGATGTTAATACAAATGTTACTAACCAAACTTTTGCTGATGTGAATTTAACAATTTCCAATTTCCAAATTGGTTTTATGTGGGAAATGGTCTTAAAGGAATAAAGCTGAGCCTTTCAGTGAATTGCCTGGGTTAAAGGCCTGAATAAATAGTTCATTCACATGTCCATATCCACTCTTAATCTATGAATTTTATGTAAATTAGTAACTGAATTTTTAGACTTCTTAATTTTCATGTCTTTATTTCAAGGAACCTTACCAAACTACATTGTTAGGGAGTGTATTCCTACAGTTATTTTAATATTAAATTTTACTTTTTGACAATATTGAAAGTATATGTCCTTGGCTCCACAGTGTTGTATTTTAGCCATTTCCTTTCGAAAGAATCTGAAAAACTATAAATAGAATAACAGATTCCCACTTATCTGGAATGGATACAATTCATTAAATCAGAAATGCGGACACTGATGAATGCTGCCAATAAAGAGCCTAGTCCACTGGTCTGAGAGAAGACAAACATATGCAATGCCTCCATTTTCATTTCCTGCATGGAAATAAGCAGATGACGTGTTGTATTTTGCAGAACTATAACCCAAAAAGGAGAAAACTAGTTTATGCACCAACGGTCCTTCAGTTTGGGAGCACAGTAAGAGTCCCTTTTTCTGACATGGATGATAACACATCAAGATTAATTGTGTGTTCTCCTTACGGGTTAGTTATGAAGAAATAAATTACAAGTCTCTGCTGCATCTCTTCTTTATATACACTATTTAGGGAATTAACTTGTGTTTTGAAGAACTGCAAATATTGATATTGATACAAATACTATCTTTTCATGTCTTAATTCTACTTTACCTTCTCTGCCCTCTTCCAGAAACAGAAGTATCATTTTGTCACATAACATCAGTCAACATGAGGATCAATATATCCTTGTTACCTTGTTTCAGAGATGAATTGGAATGTTTATCATCCATGAACTTCACCTCATGAAGATGATACAATGTCATACTGAAATAGCCATACACACATTAAAAATGCTGTAATACTGCATTGAACTCTCATTTGAGAACCTTCAAATCTAGAGATGGAAAATAGTAAATAAAGAAAAAAAAAGAATGCATCTTGTGAAGTGTACTTATCAAATAACACAGTATACTGGTTTTGGCTGAGTTACAGTTATGTTTCTTCATAGTAACTCCTAGAATGTTGTGGTATGGATTTTTGGCCAAAATAGTGTTGGGACATTTCAGTCATTGCTTTAGTCAGTGCTTGCACAGCACCAAAGCCTTTTCTGCATCTCACCCCACCCCACCAGAGTAGGCTGTGTGTGCATAAGAAGCTGGGAGAGGACACAGCTGGGTTGACTGAACCAAACTGGCCAAAGAAATATCCCACACCATAGGATGTCATACCCAGCAATAGAAGCTGAAGTGGGAGGAGGGAAGGGGAAGCAGGGAAGGGGGGTCATACAGAATTAGGGCATTTGTTTTCCCCAGTAATGGTTACAGGTCCAGGTCATGAAGAACTGCTCTCCTGAAGGAGGCTGAACGCCAGTTCATGGGGAATGGTAAATAAATTCCTTATTTTGTTTTGCTTGTGCATGCAGTTTTTGCTTTACCTGTTGAACTGTCTTTATCCGAACCCATGAGTTTTGTCACTTTCTCCCTTCTGATTGTCTCCCCATCCCACTAAAGGGAGTGTGGTGTGTGTGTGAGCGAGCAGCTGGGTAGGGCTCAGCTGCCCATTGGGATAATTCTCAACACACAATAAGATTTTATTTGCTTCATGTTTTCAGCATGTATGGCTTTTCTAATGGCATCAATGTTTGGAGTGTTTGATATGCTTATAGGTCTGTCCAATTTAAATTTTTATGCTGCTAAAATGATTACATAACTGACCCTAGTAATCCCCATAAAGTTATTAAGTGTAAGAGACAATACCATAAAACAAATTCTTCTATTTCAGTATAATATTAATCTCTAATAATAACCAAAATATGGAACTACTCATTTGAACATCATAATTCTACCCACATTTTACAGAAACAGTTCCAGATATACTTTTTAAGTAATGTATGATATACCACACTGTATAGCAAAGCAGCTTTAAAAATGGTTTTCTTAATATTCACTAAATAATATTTTGAAAATAAATTAACTAAAGGGTAGTGTTTTGGCAACTTCTTTCTCCTCTTACATAATCCAAACAAATATTTCCTAATTTTTTTTTCTATCCTGTTACTCTTAGCATCAGTAGCAAGACAATACTGTCTTTTTTAGAAAATACAATTTCTGATATAATTCTAAAAATACTTGATATCAAGTTTTAATTTATGGATGAGAATTCAGTTCAGATATTTTATCAATTTAATTTAAAGAACTTAAGCTATATATGGAGCTGTCCCTGACATATGTTACGACGTGATATTTATGTCTGGTTTTACACCTAAAAGCACTTCCTTAGAAAGTGCGTAATAAATCTAAAAGAGATTAATTGAAATGGATTTCAGAAACAATTTTTAATCTTGTTGTTCTGTATCTCAATGAGTAAGTACATCAATGTTCACAAATGTTCTTTCACGATTTATTATACAAACTATGCATGTACTAATTGTTAAAGAGAGAGCCCAAATAGACATCATGTAAAAAGATACTTAATGTTTAGATTGAAATTCATATTTTTCTGCTCTAAATTACATATGATCTCTTGGGAGACAAAAAGGTAAAATGCTAGAAAATCACAACAAAGAGAGGCAGAAATGTCTACCATTGTGTAAATCAGTAACTATTTATGACATCTACTTAGAGCTTACAATACAAAAAGAATGTTAGCATACCATCTTTAATTTTAGACCTCTAGAAAAGCTTATGGCTCCTAACTGGTGAAATATTAAAAAACTCCTAACATCTCAGACCTGGGGTTTGGTGTGGCTTGCCATTCTGCCACACCAACATAAGAAAGGTTGACGTCTTTGCCAGCTTCTTTCAGTTTTACCAAAGAAATCAAGAGGAAAACAACAAACTCTTTTCACAGACGTTTACATTACTGGAAACAAGCCATTATAGCAAGGCTGAACAGTTCAGACATGCCCAACTAACCCATTAAATTATAACTTGAATGGCTAAAAGACCTACTTCTAAATTGTACTTCAAAAATTCTCTAATTCAGCAGAACAAAGGAGACTACAAATATGAAACTAAAAAGAGCTGTGGTTGCCTTGTTAATGGAAACTTTTTTTTTTTCCTTTTTTTCCCCCCTGTTCTACAACCAGAAGAGACTTTCCAACAGACATTTACATAAGTGACCCACTGAAAATATTTTAGAAAGNTAGCTACCAGAAATTCTGCGGGAGTACAGCAGAAACCACATGGGGGTATTTTTGTATTGTTAGGTAAATTTAATTTAGCAATCTAGGACAGACACCTAGTACAAATTTCCGAGAATTCCCTGCTTGATTCTCCTTTTGCAAAAAGCAAGAGTAAGAGATTCTTTCCTCCATCTGCCAGTGCTCCATCCAGTCATCATTTACATGCCTTTTGTTTAGATAACTCAGCTTTTTGAGACACAGTCCTCTAAGCACAGACAGTGGAAGAGTCCAGATAAAAGCCCCTTCTCCTTCCCCTCTCACTCAGAAGTTTTTATTCTGTTTTGCTTAATGAGGTTTTGTTTGCAATCACACAAAAAAAAAATCACAGAAAAAAAAAAAACAAAGAAAGAAAAAAGGACAGGGTTGAGGGAGAACAAGTAGGAAGGAAAACTCTTTAACTTTGCCATTCTAAAACCATAACATGGAATTGCACTCTAAGTCAAAAGAAAAAAGAATTGATGGACATGGTAAATGAACTATTGCTGTCTTCTTTTTTTCTTTCCTTATGACCAATGACATTTTAAGGGTCTGGAAAGACCAAAATGAGATCTGGTTCAAGGAATGCTATAAAGTCCTGAAGTGTCAACTTAGTATATGTGGAACTGGCATCTCCATCTCTTGTTCCAAAATGTGCAAGGAACTAAAGTATCAGAAACAGAAAAAGAGGAGAAAAGAAGTGCAGTAATAAATAATATGGTGTGAGATAGAAATTGACTTTTCTGGGCTTCAAGTCAAGCCCAAGATGTTTCAAATTATTTACACTATTGGAAGGAATTCAGATGCTAAGCAATGGCCTATAGGACATTAATGCAAATATAGAAGAGACCCAAGTACTTAGAGATGAGCTTAAGCCTCTACCAGTGTACTTGTGTATGAGCACAATATCCCCATAACCATTTGCACTTCCAGTCTCATCTGAAAACTTGAGAACATACTTGCTTATTTTATCTAACTGTAAGTAAAATCTCTTGGCTATGTTTGCCAAAAACATTTAAACATATATATATATAGAAATGTAACTAAATGAGCATGCAAGAACTACAACTGACAATATCAGGAGCGAAAAAGGGGCAGGAACACTTTTAATAATGTCCTTTCTCATTTTTTGAGCTACTGGTATGTGCTACCACTACTTTTGTGCTTACAAGCATATAAGTGGAAGTATGACCAATAAACTGATCTTATCATATACTATTTTTTTTACTGTTCACAATGCAAAACAAGATAAAACAAAAAGAATGCACAGTTAAAAATTATGTTAAAGATATGACTAATAGTTCAGAAGAAAACAGAAAATAAATGGAGTGTCTTTAGTTTAATATTTTCTATTTTAATTTTTTAAAGGTCCCAGTTGAATATATGTATGTGATAAATCAGAATTAAAATAAACGTATGAAATATATAGAAGAACATAGCACTCAAAAATCAGCAAGCTTGGCAGCTCACAGCTAAGAAAGTAATGTATCCATAGACTGAACTAAAGCATGTAAAATGCATTTTAAAATATATTTTTATAGAAAAAAGAAATAAGGAAATGAAATAATATTCAACAAGAGCATTTTCCGTGTGGTGCTTAAGCAAATAAAAAAAAACTGAGAATTTGAGAAGCGTATTAATCAAAAGCACATTTAGCTTCACCTTTGAAAAACAGGAAAGGATACAAGAACACTGCAACCCAGAAAAGGAGATTTAAATATAAAAAGATTGTGGTATAGCTCTGTGGTCTTAGAATTTGACTGCAAGCCAAGTATACCTGAACTTAAAGTAGAACACAAGCTCCAATCTCCCATGTTAATCAAAAAACTACTGCTCTCTGTCCAGTTCATTACCTGCGAGATGCAAATAACTGCATATTTGGTGATGAAAAGGAACACGCAGTAATAAGCTTCATGATAATTATGGTGTATGAACATTTGATTATTTTATAATGATTTTTTAAAGCAGGAAAATAAATAATGGAATTCTGTTTAACTAAATGAAGCCCATAAACTGTTTTTTAAGCCAAATTAATTAATCCAGCTCTAAATCCCTACTTCTTACATCCCAAAGTATACTCAAAGTCAAGTAGAGAAGACATAAGAAAAGCTTCTGGTAATAATAGAAGGGTTTTGAAAAAGAATGTGCACATCAGCAATAGCAGCCTAAGTGAAGTTGTGATGTACTGCTAAAATAAAATTAAATTGAAAACCCAAAACGTCAGCAAAAGTGGATGGGTTTATATGCTGAATTTGCCTGGAATTTCAGCTGAGTTTTTCTCTCTGATAAACTTTGA
>VZTM01003286.1:334-29931 GCA_013400555.1 Jacana jacana | reverse complement strand
TGAAACCTGTAACATGCCTCATGTCAACACAGTAATGACAGAATTAACCCTGCAAACCCTCTCAAACCTATGCACTGAATGTCACTGCTTAAGTAGAGTTTGGATGCAAGAAGGCTGCAATATACAAAAAATTTAATACTGAAAGGCTGATCCCTCACTCAGAGTTGCACAGACCTGCATACATGAGAAATATCACAAAGAGAGGAAGTAAGATACATCATCAACACACTCTTACAACTTTTAAACCAGATATATATAGTGTGTTTAAATTTACATGCAGAAAGTGGAAGGTTGGAAAGAAGCACATTATGAATTTGGTATAATTGAGAGGATAACAAAGATGAAAATATCTGTGAGAAATCTGGGAGATGCAAGATTCAGATGAAGGAATATTCAAACCCAGATAATTGTAGCCCAGAGGAGCCTGGTGGCATTGATCTGTGTGTCAACAGTGGAGATTGCTTTCCCATAACATGTTGGATGTGTTATTTCAAGCTTGTATTACAAAGGGTTTTTTTTTTATTTAAGTCAGAAAATTTTGTGTACTTGTGAAAAGCATTTGGGTGATCATGCCTTTCTTTTCAAAAAATTGTACAGAAAGAAGAGAGAGGAGGGAGAGAGACAAAAACTCACTTAAGTAAGAAGTGATTGTTTTAGCTCATGCTATTTTTGTCTCTTAAGAATTTCATATATTTTCTTTTCATAGATAAAACTGCTATCTTTCACTTACCACCTTGCCAAGCACTGGAGTCTCAAAGATGAGTTAGGCTCTTTCAGCTCACAGCATTGTTAAGGCTGTGACATTTCCAACAAATGGGACTCCAAACCTGCACCACAATCACATACACAGAAAATACTTTTCCACTTCCACTATGACTCTCGGCACTAATTTTGAGACTAAAAAATTCTGAGGTGGCTATGGAGAAAGGGAGCATCTCTCGCTTTTGTTTAGGGTGGTCAGATTAAGAATAAAATTCTATAAGAACAGAGCACAAATTTGCCGTGTGACATCCTGAAAACATGCGTCATGTTAGGCCATGGAACCTAATCTTGTCTGCTCATGTGGGCCCTTACATGCTTCTAGCAAAGCACTGGGAATGCAGCAGGCTCTTGCTGCAACAGCACAAGTGTAACCAGCTGGTACAAGTCAATATCCCCAATAATAATCCAGGACAAAATAGTATCCAGAAATCACTCTTTAAAACACCAGGACAGAGTCTGCATTGCTAGACAAATGAGAATATTTGATCATCACCATATTTATTAAATGCACGAATAGATAAAGAGAGGATTTTCATGCAACCTTCAAAAGAGTAGAGTAGAAGTACAGGTCTAGTTCTGAAAAAAGTTCTTATGCCTAACAACTGTCTAAATGGACATACCAGAAGTCAGTAGGAGACTGAGTTAAAGAGATCTTTCTTCTGAGGTAAGGTCTGGAACCAACACTGTAATTTAAACCCCACTGAAACTATAATGCAGAATACAATATGATATACAAGTAATCAACTATGGGAAAACCTAGGGTTTTTGCTCACTCTTTGCATCACAACTTGTTAAAAAGCAGCGTTAATAATGCTGAAGTTAGATCCTTTCAGTAGCTTAGAAGGATATTTTTAGTGCACATACCTAACAAATGCTTTCATATAAATAAGTCATGAAGAATTTTATTCCCCTAGAACATGAGGATATGTGCAATAGCTTTATGGATTTATTTCCATTAAAACTGTATGCCTCTTGATAATTTACTACTTCAGTTATTTCTATGTGTTATTGTTTAACTTTTCCTATATGAAAAGGGGAACAGGATATTAAAGTTTTCCTGAAGTTATTATTACTAATGTCACAAAGAGGAGTTTTTTATTGTACTCTGTCACTTCCCATAAATTCATGACAAAGAAATCAATGACTAATCCAAGTTTGGTCAGACAACTAGGGCCAGAGTGGAGAGGCTTAAAAGCTGAGTAACAGAATTAACAGCATTTTTCTTGTTTTTATTCCCATGGAATAATAGTTTGCAGTCATAGCAAAATGTTTTGTGATTCCCATCAGTTCTGAAAAGTTATGCAAGCCTGGAATAGACCTGTCTTCAGGAAAGACAAAGAGCAACATGCAGCTCCTGCTGGCCATTATGTAGGTAGTATTCTTTACTGTGAGAGCTTAAGACACCAGTTAATTTAAAAGACACTGTAAATGTTGAGCAAACAGAACTGATGGCTTTTCTCTGTAGAGTGATATTGAAGTCGTGGCCAGCATTCACCATGAGAATCAGAGATTCACAAAATTATCATGGTTGGAAAGGACCTCTGAGATCACTGAGGCCAACCATACACAAAAACACAACCCACACCCTACATTCTCAGCCACTAGAGCGTGCCCTGAAGTGCCACATCTAAACATTTCTTAAATACCTCCAGGAATGGTGACTCAACCACCTCCCTGGGCAGACAGTTCCAGTGCCCGACCACTCTTTCAGTAAAGTAATTCTTCCTAATATCTAATCTGAACCTCCCCTGCCACAAATTCAAACCATTTCCTCTGCTTCTGTCATTATTCACTTGGGAGGAGAGGCCAACACCAACCTCTCTGCAACCTTCTTTCAGGTAGTCGTAAAGGGCAATGAGGTCTCCCCTCAGCCTCCTCTTCTCCAAAAAAACCCATGCCCAGTTCCCTCAGTCTTTCCTCATAGGACTTATTTTCTAGACCCCTTACCAGCTGGGTAGCTTTCCTCTGGACACGCTCCAGCACTTCAGTGTCCTTCTTGTAGTGAGGGGTCCAGAACTGAACACAGCACCTGATGTGAGGCTTCACCAGTGCCGAGTACAGAGGCACGATAACTTCCCTCCTCCTGCTGGCTACGCTATTCCTGGTACAAGTTGGATGCTGTTGGCCCTCTTGGCCACCTGGGCATACTGCTGGCTCATGTTAAGCTGTCTGTCCACCAATGCCCCCTGTTCCTTTTCTGCTGGGCAGCTTTCCAGCCACTCTTCCCCAAGCCTGTAGCGCTACATGGGGATATTTTGACCAAAATGCAGGACCTGGCACTTGGTCTTATTAAACCTCATACAGCTGGCCTTGGCCCATTGATCCAACTTGTCCTTGCATAAGTTATACTGCAACTATTTCCACAATTTTCTTCGACTTTTGGCCCCCAACATTTTGTACATTTGCTGAGTTTTAACCCTTGTTCGACAATAAATGGAACAACCACTTGGCAACTGAAGATTATGGAGATATCTATAAGCTATTTTTGAAACATGCAAGATGAAAGATATCCTAGGCCTATTCATTAATTCAAACACTTAAACTTGTGAATGTGTAAAGAAACAGATCAATAAACAACCGAATTATCTTCTTTTGCATACAATATTGATGATATATTATTTTAAAATCTCAACCTGCAATACCTATACTAGTGGAAAGGGATGCAAGAAATGCAAGAAAATAAATGTTCCTCATTGTGAAAAACTGGTTGCAAAATCAAATTACATTGTAGCAAATTATTTAATTTTTTTTTTTCCTTTTAAACATATCCTTTGTTACTCTAGTGTTCTCATCCAAGTACTTTTACCTTTAAGATGACACAAGCAAAACTACATTGTTGTCCCAATCTTATTGCCTGGTCATTTCAAAATAGTTGAAAAAAAATTGCAGGAGACTTCTTAATGAATAGTCATAACTAGAAAAAAAGATTTCTAATGCCAATAAAATATTTCATCTGACTGAAATTTTAGAGATGGAATTATTATATGACTATTTTCAAAAAGCTTTATAAGCTTGGTTATAAGCATTGACACCTATGTACAATAAAATCATTGAACTTTTACCCAGAAAAAAATCCCAACGCATACTTTTCAGACTCTACAACTTCTATGAAAAGGTATTAATATTTTCAAAGGGAAAAAGCCCAGAGAGATAGAACTGTTTTAAAAGCCATGTAATCTATTCAGTGCAAAACAAGTATAAAATGTACCAAGAGCATTGCTTCCAAGACAAAATGTAGCCACCTGGAGTCAGACAAGTAATGAATCATAGAATCATAGAATCATTTAGGTTGGAAGAGACCCCTGGGATCATCAAGTCCAACCATCAGCCCTACTCTACAAGTTCTCCCCTACACTAGATCCCTCAACACCACATCTAATCTGCTCTTAAACACAGTCAGGGATGGTGACTCCACCACCTCCCTGGGCAGCCTATTCCACTGACTGACCACTCTCTCCGTGAAAAATTTTTTCCTAATGTCTAGCCTAACCCTACCCTGCTGCAGCTTGCAGCCATTCCCTCTTGTTCTGTCACTCATTGCCCATGAGAAGAGACCAGCACCAATATCTCTACAGTGCCCTTTCAAGCAGTTGTAGAGAGTGATGAGGTCTCCCCTCAGCCTCCTCTTCCTCAGACTAAACAACCCCAACTCCCTCAATCGATCCTCATAAGCCTTGTTTTCCAGGCCTCTCACCAGCTTTGTTGCCCTCCTCTGTACTCGCTCCAGCACCTCGATATCTCTCTTGTGCTGAGGTGCCCAGAACTGGACACAATACTCAAGGTGTGGCCTCACCAGTGCTGAGTACAGGGGGACAATCACCTCCCTACTTCTGCTGGTCACACTATTCTTTATGCAAGCCAGGATGCCATTGGCCTTCTTGGCCACCTGGGCACACTGCTGGCTCATGTTCAGCCTCCTGTCGACCAGCACCCCCAGGTCCTTTTCTGCCAGGCAGCTCTCCAGCCACACTGCCCCAAGCCTGTAGCGATGCATGGGGTTGTTGTGGCCCAAGTGCAGGACCCGGCACTTGGCCTCGTTGAAGGCCATGCCATTAACATTGGCCCATCTATCCAGTCTATCCAAGTCCCTCTGTAGAGCTTCCCTGTCCTCAAGCAGATCAACACTCCCACCCAACTTAGTGTCATCTGCGAACTTACTAATAGTGTTTTCCATGTCCTTATCTATATCATTGATGAAAATATTAAAAAGGAAAGGCCCCAATACTGAGCCCTGAGGAACACCACTTGTGACCGGCCGCCAGCTGGATTTAACTCCATTGAGCACCACCCTTTGGGATCGTCCTTCCAGCCAATGCTGGATCCAGCAGATCGTACGCTCGTCCAGGCCATGAGCAGCCAGTTTTTCCATCAGAATGTGGTGGGGGACAGTGTCAAATGCTTTGCTAAGATCCAGAAATATTATATCCACTGTCTTCCCCCCATCCAACAATCGTATGAAGCACATACGTACTATTAAAAGAATATTTAATGTTTTAAAATTTGACATGAAACATGGCCCAAATAACTCCAGCTGGAAATCTACTCTGTGCTGTTTTTTTCCTATTAAGGAAACAGTTATAAAGATCTAGCGTCAGCCAACAGCATGTGTGAGGTGCAAGAACACAGTCAGGATGAGTCTGGGCATAAACCTTTTACTCTACAGGAGTTGTTTTTACTGCTCACTTACTCGCACTCCCAGCTAACCAAGAAGTACTTTGAAAGGATTATATGGAAGGCAAATGTCTTGAGACTCTTTTATGAATGAATTGATGTACATATACACACATACTTACGTAGCATCTAATATAAAACAGTGATATTTTGTTACATCATCCATGTCACTATTTTAAAGTGAAGGGAGAAGACTGTGGCATGGGAACAGCTGTAAAGAGGTTCCTTCTTTCTCCTTCCCTCAGCCTAGAGGTACTCTCCAGAAATTTTTCTACAAAGGTCTTATTATGAGCCCCAAAATATTCCTCTGTTTTTCCTTTACTACGGAATGCTGCTACCAGCCAATTGGAAATCAGTGTTTAACTTGAACAAATTGATTATTTTAAACATTGTAATCACAACAGTAACAACTGCCTATGAAAATGACCCTTTATACCTCAGCAGAGATGCTTTGGTGTCTTATGCTCCAATGAGCTCATTGCAGCAAGGGAAAATCACAGAATCACGGAATTGCCAGTGTTGGAAAGGACCTCTAGAGATCATCTATTCCAACTCCTCTGCTAAATCAGGATATATATATAAAATTAACATTACTTTTAGCCAAAGGTGAATTATAACCAAAAGCAAAATTTACACTGGTAAGTAAAATCTAGCCACAGAAATTCCTCATACTTAGCACCAAAATCTTTCTTATACCACTGGTTAGGAAACAGATAGTTAATGTACATTTTACTGAAAATGAACCCACCTCATCTCAAATTTGATGTAGTGAATAGCCACAGAATCTGCATAAAGATATAAATAGACCAAGATTAATTCATAGACAATGTACACTCTACTCTTCCAAACCCAAATGCATTGATTCTACATTTGGATAAATACATAAGAAGAAGAAAAAAGAATATTCTATTGTTTAAATATTTTCCTGCAAATTATTTGGTTGTCCTAACCTAATCCTAATACATTTATTAACTTTGCTAACACCTCAGCAACAAGATAATCCCAAGAGCTGTAACTGATTAACTGTTTTGGCATTTTGGTAAAAATTGTGAAAACTGAACAAATTTCATACAAACAAGACTAACAAAGATCAAGTCCACAATACTTTTCACAGTCTTTCTCTGACTTCATTTTGTGCTTAATTACAATTTATTTGCCAATTTACATTTAGTGTGTTTCTTATACTATTCTACAAAAGTAATTGTAGGACTTCTCCGCTTCCTCCTCTGAACTCCCCCCGCCCCCTCCCACCCTCCCCCCAGTAATCTTCTGAAAATCAAACCTGACTAAAGTTCACAAGCAGGAACTGTTCTTCGGTAGCCAAAGAAGTCGTTGTTAACAAAGTAAGTGACATTTTCAAGGGCAAACACTACTTCAATGAAAAATGATGTAAATCTTTCTGGGGGGAAAAAAGTTGGTTTTGGTTTTGTTTTGTTTTTTTAATGTTTTTCCCCTCTTGTAAAAATTAAGTACTTGAACAGTAAAATAGTGAAATAACCAGATGAGGAAAAACAGGGAATCAACTGTGTTAGTAATATTAGTAATGCAATTGCTTTAATTGAAAAAATAATGGAATGTTGCTTCCAATATTTTGAAATTATGACCACACAAAGGAACCTATAGAATACCATAAGTACTTAAATTGTATTAAATTTTATCTTTTAGCACAAAAGACAGAGAAAAAACACCACCCCATCTCCAATATTCCACCTTAAGCAATTCCAGGTGTTAGATTTCTAGATATTTTTCCCTATGGTTTGTAATGTACTATTGCAATTTTATATTTATCTTGCCATCTGTCACAAGAAAGAACAGATATAGAACAGTGGCAAAACCATGTTAAAAAGTCTGTCTTGGGATAACAAAGAGAAAAGTTAATGGACACGGATTTACAAATTATTAATGATTTTTCTTGTCATTTCTTGAAAAATGAAAGCTATGCACGCTGTCTCTTTCCCCAAACAGATTGCATTTTATTCCTCTGCAGTTTGTCCGTCAGGCTTCACTCTGACAACATAATCCAAAACTAATCCAGAGCATTCAGTTTTCCTTGTTGGCTCTCATGCACACTGCTTAGACAAATCCTGCTACCTGTCAGCCCTCCTGTGTGTGCCAAACAGGCTGCCAGGTTAACCCCTGGGGAAGCCGAGAGACCTGCTGACTTAACCCCTGCTTCCCTTCAAATAATCCACTGTAAATACATAGGACGTTAACAGGCTAACTGTTCTAATCAGGGCTGGATCCCTTAAAATCTGTTTCATACACAACCCTTAAGAACTAGGGATCTAAGCATCACTGCTGGAAGAGGAAAGGATTGCTTCCAATAATACAAGCACTAAATAAGCAGATGGATAGAACGCACTGAAAGGATTTAATCCCCTAAAGGAGTTTGAGAAAATATACACATCCCTTCAATTGCCCACCTCATTGCTTATAAATTTTCCCTAATTGGCAGGACAAGATCAGAAATAATTTAGTACAGAGAATGAAAGTCTAATTTTGTTACAATTGAGGTTCTTGATTGCAAACTTTCTACCCATTGCTTTTGTCCACCTTCATAAAAATTAGTTTCATAAAAATTAACTTTTCAGTGCTCTTCAGTTTGCTCATTTGCATTTTGTCGAGATCCACACTGAATGTGATACAAGTCATCAGCTCAAACAGATTTTCATAAACAACATACTTTACAAATAAAGACATTTTAAATTACTTCATTCTCTAACGACATATAATTATTTCCCAGCAGCACTTAAAACAATTAACTTCTAATGCTTTAAGCCTGAAATAGAGAAAAATCTGAGTTACAAATCTTTGCAGAATACTCACTCTGTACTCAAAATACCAAAACAAACCAACGCCTTCTCCTCATTGGAATTCAAGGCACATCACTCTATCTGCTGCTGCAGCATCAACAATCCACAGCAGAAAATAACTTGCGTAAGCACGGTATACTGAGGAACACTTAAAAGCCACACTAAGCTTAGCCACATGAGAAATGTAATAAAACATCGCACAGCTCATTTACTGTTTGGAAGGCATGATGTCCAGGTTAATATCTGAAGTGGGGGAAGGTAGAGTAAGTCATGGGGAGGGCTCCTGAACTCTGCCACAAACAAAACTGGGAAGGTCTATTGTGCCTTCTGATAAGAACATTTATTTTACCTCAATTAAATTTCAGGCATTGTCCTGAGAGTGAGAAGGAAAAATTTTTCTTCCCTCCAACGCACTTACTCACACTCGTATTTATGCTTTAAATATACATGCAAAGCACACACCTCAGTCTCAAGAGTCCTGGGAAATGTTTAAATGGTTTTATTAATTCTTAGAAGTATTGTGCTTGTGGCAGCTAATAAATAGATCTTATAAATGCTATAGATTCCAGAGATGTTTAAAATACTCTTCTTGCTTTCAAATGCAGGGATAGAGTTTTAAAATCCCGCTCCCTCTAGATGTGTTACTCGTTCTAACTCTTTTCTTATTTTTCATATAATGATGACGGGTTAATCCTTAATGAGCTTTAAAATTTGCTCTCATTGCTGTTTTTAGATCCCCACAAGCCCTTAGGTAAGCAATATGGAAATAAATATTTGGCAAAAATATTAGTTATTTCTAAAATAAACTGATCTGAAAAACAACTGAAGTAAATTTTTTTTCTTTATCTATGATCTTTTTTTCCCCAGCTTGTACCAAAACAACAGTTATTTTGATAATGGAAAGGTTCATTAAGGTCTCAGACAGCAGTTTGTCTTTCGGGAGTTGACAACTTTTGTTAGGGAGAAGGCAGTACTTTAAAAGATCTATCTTATCCCTCTGTCAGGTAATTTTGCTCAAAATTAGAACTTTTTTTTTCATTTTCTTCTCTATGAAGGCATTTTTAAAAGTAATTTATCCTTTATGAATTAAAAAAAAAAGTTGGAAAGGTAAAATTGTGAATGGATTTTGGAACATGAGCCTACACCAAACAACCCTTTTTACTTTTGTTTTTACAAAATCTTGACTCCTCGCAAGTCCATAACAAAACTGCCACTGACTTTCATAGGAGCAAGAATTCACTCAGTGTTTAGAAGGCATGAATCCTCTTGGGCAATTAATCAATACACAACAAAGTTGTGCATGAACATACCTGTGCTTAGCCTTTTGTCTACATAATTTACAAGTAAAATACTGATGCAAAAGAAATTCCAAACAGTTCCACAACAAATTTCAGTGTTATACGCACAGGATTTCTCCTCTAAGATATTGTTTTTTCCTAAAAATAAAAAAAAATATTACACTTTTCAAATGTTTTTAGGCTTCATTAAATGCTCACAGCACCAGAACATCAGAAAGCTCATTTGTTCATCAAAAAATATGGTGTCACAGGAGTTAAACTAGAACTTACAGAGCTGCTGCTTAAGAATTTTAGTCATGATTGCCAAAGAGCATTCAGTCTTCAGGGATACTAAGCAAATTTATTTAAAAACAACCATATCTCAGTTACCTAGGAAATGCCTGCTTTTAAGCCGAAACACCTTTTGCTTTTGTACTTACTGTTTTGAACTCCGTTCATAATGGCAAGCAATGTTTGAAAAAAGGTCTGTTGGAAAGCTACTAAGTTTATGCTATGGAGAAGTTCATTAGATACAACTTAAAGGTCTGCTGTTACACTCAGAAATGGAGTTTTAGCATGTTTGATGATCCAAATATACACGGTTCAGTGGTCAACATTACAAGTGTTTAAAATGCAGTGACTAATCTGTAACTTATCAATATATTACAAACCAACGTTGACAACGCCAGGGTCTTTGTTGATAATTTTTCCTTTATATAACAACAGCTGGAAGATGTTTCCCTATTATTGATCATGCTACTTATCAGCTATTCACAACATATTTCTTTGTACTTGGTACAAAATCTAAACAGTGTGGACTTGGTTCATTAACCTCTTGATATTCTGTAAAAGGGGGAGTAAGGCAGAGAGAGGAGAAGCACTAAAAGTAATTTCGTTGTTATTTGGATTTTCATTTTGGTCAAGACATGCTAAGGGGAAAAGGGCACAAACTTTATAGGAATGAAATAGCACTTAGAACCTGGTCTGAAGTCTATAGAAGCAAAAGGAAGGCCTTCTACCCATTTAATTTTCACTGATTCATGCACTGAGTAAAAGGTAAGTTTCAAAAGCTTAAAAATAAACAACTCTTTATCTTATAGTGCTTCCCCTGAGGACAGAGTGGAAGCGGAGCCCTACAAGGAGTTGGCAGGAAAATCTTAAACTGTAGAAAACGGAGACAGAATGTGTCTTGCAGTCTGAAAGTCCGAACAGAAAATACGCAACAAACCTCAGGTTTTCAGAAAATACGAACTAAGTAACAGTTTGTAATATGTAAAAAGCTCTACATAATAAAATCACAGATTCAATCCTCCATATATTTTTAATACAATTTATCAAGTACAGAGTCAGATTGAAATTTACTTGCCAGAAGAAATACTTGCATGAATGTCTGAATCTGGAAGGGCTCTACTTATAAATACATACACACCAGCAAGTAAACAGATAAGAAAGTTAAGGTTGCAGAGCCAATGACAACATTAACTCTTTTGAATTCAAGCTCTTTACCTTAAAGGCCACTCATAATGATCTTATCCCTTACTATCTTTTTGTCATTCCTCATGTCCCACTTAGCCATACCCTGTCCCTAGTAACTTGGGCTCTTCATCCCAGTACAAGCCAGTGCTCAGATATGTCTTTTTATTCTGGATCTTCTAGTGCTTTTTCAAGAGGAGAAAAACAGTTATTTATATTAAACACTTTTGTGTGTGGAGAATCTATATTGTAGAAAAGTCACAGCTTCAATGAAAAAGAAATTTAACACGTGCCTAACTCTTGTAATGTTTAACCTGAAGCCTGAAGTATTTCTACACGTCAGTGACATCACAGGATGCAGAGGAATTGTAGTTCAGCTGCTTCATGTCCATGCTTCTTTATGGGAAGTAAACCATCTACATTAGCTGGTAATGCTCATGACACAGGCTCCCAAAATAAACTGAGGCAGCCAGGGCTTCCCAAAGGTTTTGCATGCAGTAAATGCTCCAGCATGGATGCTGACTCCTGCTGGTGAATCACTGTGTTGAACTGGTTTGGTTATTACACAGACCTATCGCAAAAACTATGCCCTGTGAAAGCATAGGCCTCTACTAATGCAGCCTTCTGTCTCCTTACCATGGCTGCATTGTGACCTGCTTGAAGCAGATGAGCATGGGTCCACCTGCACTCATTCACACACAGTCTTTTGAGCACTTCTGTTTTATGTCTAGCTCTCGTCCCTTCCCATCTGTTACTCGCTGCTAGGGTAATACAAAAAGCAACAGTTTTCAAGATTTAGATTTTTACCCAATATTCCACCGTTGTAGCTCTGTCAACCTTGGTTAAATACAAAGCCAGGACAATTTTGGCTTATAACCAGAAGATACTCTAGAATTAAGGTCTATAATATCGGTCATTTTGGGTTCTCAGAATTAAGTCTGAAAATTAGGTCTCTCTACACTCATAATCCAGTCCTTATTCTGGCAGATTCCTGATGGTTTCACCTCTGTCTCCTCAGAGAAGGAGGAATAGATAGGAATATAGTAAGAACAGATAAGTTTCTCAGTTACTATGCCAAGGTAGATTTACTAGTCTCTGTGGGAAAGACGGGGATACACTCTCCTTATTCTCTTTTCCTTTATTACTTCATATCTGTATAGGTTTAAGAATCATCAGGCTCTGCTCCCTCTGGGACAATGCAGTGCAGTCCAGACATGAGCATAAAAGTGTGGGAAACTACTGCAAAACCAAATCATCTTCCAGACCATCAATAACTAACCTCACTGTTACCCCAACTTTGCCTCCTGCTTTCTCCAGTACAAACTGTTTCGGTTTCCTCTTTTTTGGCTGTGGTACAAAGCATAATCATACAAATCTTAAGATCAGGCTTAATATAAATTAACAAATTTACTGCATCAAGCATTTATTATTTTGTTCTCTAGTCTAATTAATAATACCCGGCCACAACTTTTTTGCATCAACATGATTTATATAAATAATATATGCAGAGTAAGTTAACATCCTAGTCAGAGGTTACTTAGAATTTAAGCACTTTTTATTAACTCCCCCAGCGTATATACTAGCCATGATATTTAGTAGCCATGGTCTTAAAACTTATTCTGATTGAGTTTTCTCTGAGAGTAGCGTAAGTCAGCTACATGAAGTGATACATCGTGAGAAACACAGAGATGGCACTTACAAAGTAAATAAGTATTTTATTTATTTAAGTTATGTTAATATATTAGTTTGCATTTTATGTATACCCAAACCCATTTATTTTTGTTTTATCGTGTTACTATGAAATTATATCACATATATATATGTGTTGATATGTCATATATGTTCTTGTCATATATGTCTTGTGATATATGTCAAATATGCTGCTTCAAGTTTTTCCAGCAACTTAATCTAGTTTCTTACAAGCCAAACCCAACTATTTTCCTGGTATTACAATATACCACATATATTTTATTGTATTGGTTTGTAAATACAGGATGAATATTTAAACCACAGAAAAACTCTGGTGTATTTCTACCCAGAAGGTATGACCAGTCTATGTACCATGTAAGACTGTGAGAAAAGTAGCAGTAAAACCAGCCACAGTAGCTGCTGCAAGTGTTTTCTGTTGTGCCTTTCTATTCTGAAATGTCCTTTGCATCCTTTCTGGCATACTCACCATTGATGACATAAGGCTCCTCTTGTCACAACTTGTTCCTTCCAAAATTGGAAAGCAATTCCATTCTACAATGACATGTGGACAATGTTTGGCAACCCATCTTTCTGCTCAAAGCAATATCCATTCTCATGCCCTTCACCCTCTTGCCTCAGTTTGCCCTGGCCATTCTGGGAGGTTGCCTGGCAGCTGTAGGAACCCAAGTGTCAAATTCTGGAATGGAGTTTTCCAGGACTGGAAAACTGGTGTTAATGTTGACCTATGAATTTGGCTAATTGAAGCAATATATATTAGATATTAATATCACTGGTGGTTCCTAGTAGTCAGCTCTCTAGGCACTAATTAGGTGTTTAGAATTCCACTACAATGTCATCAGTGGAAAACATTCTTAGCTAGTTTGCAAAGCTTCATTAAAAAATGAGAAATGCTATCATCAACTTAAGCTACAGGCTTTTCCTCTTTCATTCAAATGGAAAAACCCCGTATGTTACATGGCTCACAATAGGCTTGCTTTAGCCTAACTCATAAAAGCTAAAAATGTCCTTTTCTGTCTGAGCAAGCCAATCAAAAGATTACTATGAATTATATTCCCACTGCATTTTCCCTTGAACTCTTCTAGATGCTTACAGCTGCAGCTCCATTTCCAATTCATGTTCTGCAGCCTCATGGGAATAGTTAACTTAAGAATCTTTTGGACTAAAAGCACTGGCACATCCAAATATTTACCTCTATTCCCCCCCAAAGTGTTGCTTCTCTTATAGTGGACTAGTATATTGGACAGTTAAGTTTTTGCATATTTGAGAGCAAAAAGTAGATTGTTCAGAATACAAGTATTTTTACAGGGGAGATGTCTGACAAGTAGTTTTATGCAAAGGAAAAACAGAAGGAAACAGAAACATCTATTTTAATATACACGATAGCCCAATCACGAGTGACAACTAATCTGAGTATTTTAAGGGTGTAAGAATCCCCAGAGAGAATCTGCCATAGGAATATGAATGGAATAGATAGAAGAGTAAAATGTTGCTTCATGTCACATTTGCTGTAACTCTGTAACTTCAGCTGAGTTCTTAGAGTTAACATCAGTGCAAGAAGAAAACAGTTGGCTCTCCTGCACTGGTGATTACTATGATATAGGCATATAAATTGCCTATATACAAAGTTTACCAACTATGAAATTGGGCCATTTATTTTCTGGGCTGCTAAAAAATTTGTCTGGCATTCATGCTCTGTGTAAATGTCAAGGTAGCTATCAAGCACAGTCTCCATTTTCACAGTAGCAATGTTTCCATATTCTTTTGGTGAGCGTCATGCAGACAAAGTGTCACAGCAGCAGGTCTGAACTAGATGTGTTGTGTTGTATTTGTGGTATCAGAGGTGAAACACGTCTTTACTTCAAGGGCCAAGTATTTTAAAGATTTTAAATTAAAATTGCATGGTGCTTGCCATGCACAACTCACAGTGGTAACCACTTCCCTTCTTGCTGTATACTCTGATTGGTGTTCATGTGGATTACATTTTAATATTAGGCTGGAAGCTTAATTATAAAGGATTATTAGCAGATCATGAGAGTATTGCAGTGAGATGGGGCCATGCAGAGTAGAATATTAAGAGCTGTCTAATCTTTGACCTCTTTCTTGGTATCATTTTGGATTCATCATACAAATAGAGCCACTTGCAAAACTGTTCAAGGCATAAAATTTTTCCTGCCTTCCTCTAAGAGGGCTATCTTCTGAAGCAATTGGATTGTTTTGCTGGGAGACCTTTTGAGACAGGGGCCATGTGTTTCTTTCATATTTTTGCATCTTGCTAAACATACCTTTGCAGTCAGACAGATAATGACATGCTTTGTATGTGGAAGTCCTGTGGCAGTAGGGGCACTTTAGAGGAAAGGAGATAACATGTGTGAGAGACATTTGAAGTCAAGATAAATTACATGTGTACAGAAAGTCTATCTGAAAATAGCTCATAATAAAATTATAGTAGATTGTAGGACTAGGAAAGGCAGTTAAGCTTTACTTCGGTCGATAGGAGTGATCAGAATACAAGCCACACTTTTTCTGTAAAGGGAGGCAGTGAGATCTTAAAATAGTACTTATGTTGGCTTTTGCCACATTAACTGTGGGAACTCTAGTAGAAATACATTTAGGTACTTGAAAACCATAAGTTCAGAGATAAGCTTGGCTGATACTGTGAACAGCTTGCCTGAGAGGTAAATTGCATGCAGAAACTAAACATGACAGCCAAAGATAAAACACTTATTATGATTAATTCCAGAAGATGTAACAGGCTTTACTTACTGCAGCCCCAGGAAACCTCACTTTTACCAGATAATGTTTACAACTCCAATTGCACTCACAGGGCAACCACATGCTTTCTTAGTAGATCGTCTCTTATCTGTGAAACTTCTCACTCATGTGAATTTTAACTTCTGCATTATTCATGTGAATGTTTTAGGAGATTTACAAGTCTGTAAGACCTCATGCACCTATTAAAACCTAAAACAGCCTGACAGCAAGACAAATTTTTAAGAATGCTGCAGATGAGGAATGTGACAGTCTTCTTGTGAGTGGATTAGACTGTGAAGACTGCTAAATGAACATTAGCTTATGTAGAAGGTGGCAAGTGAGGTTCATTTCAATATGTATAGTTTCCTGCAAGTATTTGCACAGATGACCATACTGCTTTTGTCTTTTGTTATATCTACAAATGACAATTTCATGTAATAAGCAGTAAAAAAAAGAGAAAATACCAGAATAAAATCTTTCCAGCTTAATTTCAGCATCTATTTTAGGTTGCTTTAAGTCTACCTAACTTAGATTTCTAATCCCAAAATTTATTTTGCTTCAAAAAATTGAGTTAAGACCTAAAGAAATCAATGCCACATCTTTCAGCTCAGTAGAAAAAAAAAATATTCTTTCACTTTAAATTTTGTTCCATAGCAGGATCATAATGAGTATATATAAATAGAGGACTAAGACTCCAGTATAAAGGAGTAGAACCCTGTGAGAGAATTTTCTTCAAAATGTTTTTTTTTAATGTAGCAGATAAAAAGATAATTTTTGTATTTTTTTTTTCTTTTTATACAGGATGAACAAGATTAACAGTCAACACAGAAAATGGAAACACGTTACCCCTGTGGATGATTAGTGGGGGAAAACAATTCCTATAGGTATCTGAAGTATTTTGAAGAACTAGACCTATTACTCAATATTAATTCTGAGTAGCAGTTACCCAAAAAAGTGTTAGTTTCCTGAGTGTTATAGATTGGACCAGAATGGTATCCCAATAAGGATAAAATTAGTTGAAGAAATTATTGAGAAGACTCCTGAACTTTTTAATGGTGTTTTTACAGAATCATTTACCTATCAAAACTGTAGTGCACCTAAGCATCTTCCGGGGAGATGATGTCATCCTCTTCTCACACATTCACACAGGCAAAGAGAGGATGTATAGTTGAAGAAAGTGCCAGGGAACACATGCCCTCCTAAAACATGCTCCCAGAGCCAGGAATCTGCCCTCACTCAGCCAGGAAGACAGGCTGACAGTGGTGACGAGACACCAGCCAACTCAAGAACAGCAGCTACAGCCCTTTCTGTGTGGCAAATGGAAGCAGAAAGCAGATTGATAAGAGCGGTCCTGTCACTCTGGGACTGCTCTCGATCAACATAACCAGTGCTTGAAAAACCGTGAGCAGCTGGATGACTGGAGGCCGGAGACATCACCACTCCACCCCTTCATCCCTCCAGTCCCCTCTGACCCCACACCGTCTGCAGAGCATCCTGTAAGTGGGGCTTACCTGAAACATCGGTCAGATAGGGATGATGTCCCTAAGTCACTCCCAGGCCCTTGAGAGTGTTCAGGGGTGGTGTTTTCACTGATTTTAGTATAGGAAAGCTGCATATAAACCAGTCTTTCCTACAAGTCTGTGTCTGAATCACTGAAGAGCAATGGCTGGTTTGGGGTGGTTTTTTTTTGCTTCTCTGACTAAAAGAGCTGATAAAAAGGAAATTAATCTCAGCTTGACCTAAATTAAATCTTTTACTTTATTGAGTAAAAAGAAGTAAAATCTGATTCAAAAATAATAAGAAAAGAGAACTATTTGTCCTTGTTTTCTTCTGGTTTGGATTACCAATTTTAACCTCTTTTCAGAAAGATAAAGCACCATAAACAACGATATAATTCTGAAACGAAAATCCAGGAGTATAGTCACACACTGCCTCTTTATTAGTCTTTCACAGATTAAACAAGCCAATACTCCCCCAAAAATGCAATCCAAATTTATCATGTTTTTAATTCCACAGGCCCACCTATAGTGTGACCCCATGCAGTTCTCTTTGGTTTTTATTTTCTGGCCAGTGAAGTACACCAGAAAACAAAAATTAACTCCATTCCAATACTGGCCTCTTTGGATATTGTGCATGTAGCAATAATGAAGAAAAAATTCATGAAGAGAGACAACATTAAAATCAAGTTCTACTTAGAGTCAACAATACACTATCTCCAGAGAATAAAACACATGTAAAATTATCTTCTTTTTAATTTTTTTTTTTAATCAGCTTAGAGAATTGCTTAAGTTTCAAAATCAAACTATTCTGTTTGGATAAAATACTATTATTCTTGTTCCAAAGCTCAGATAACCATATCACTGCTTCTTTTATGTACAGTCCTCAAATTTTTACACAAAAAGAAAGCAGCAGTAGAAAGCAAAATACATAGAATCAGGCAAGAACTCCTTTTTGCATCAAGAGAAAAAAGGAATTCCTTTTTTATTTTTCCCATTTTTCTTTTTTAATTACCTTTAACCAGTTCTAATAATTGATAAATATATCTAAGAAATTGGTTAGACTAGTAGTTAATAATGATTTCTATTTTTTTACAGTTTGTTTTTTTTTTTTTTCTCTCCCTTTAGGAATATGTCAATTTGGCAAAACAACTTTGCACTCCATAAGTGGGGAGTGTTTCTTAGCATAATGCTTAGCTTCTGGTCAAAATAGGCCATAAGATCCACCAGCTAGACAGTCAGTGGCATGAAAACTAAGGCATTATTTGAGAACACAGGCTCAAACTCCACCTCTGTACATCTAACCTGAGTCTCATTCCCTACTTTCTCCTGAATCGTGTTCCTTGCAAGGAGCAAAATATCTCAGAATTCAATCAGAGTGTGTCAGATCTTCATACAACAAAATGTTGTAAAGTTTATACAAACCATTTCTCTCCAAATAGAAACAACATAGTATATAATTTCCTGGCAATAACTAAAGTCCAAGAATTTTTTTATTAATTAAATTAGGCATTAAATTGCTGCAGCTGATTTATTTTCCTATTTGTGTTTTTTATTAATTAAATCTGCACCATCTGCCTCTGTTTATCCGTTTCACAATCCTTTCATCTAGCACTGTATGTTTATATTTTAAATGCATATTAGCTTTCACGATGGATTTTATAGCTGCAGAATGGTACCTGCTAAGACAATTGTCATAAAAGGATACCCAAATGCTACAAAATATCAGCACAGAAAAATAAGGGAGAAAAATCATATAACAGAACGGATCCTCAAGAAAATGCCAAATTAAAGAGAAGACATTTAAACACAGCAGCATAACACTTAGAGACCATCTCTTCTACATGACCAGGGATGTGAAACTAATTTAGATATACTTACTTTAATAATTCAGAATATAAACAGAAGACATATCAGATCTGTGAATTGAGCAGATAAAGCAGACTTCTTTTTACTAAAATAAGCAGATTTCTCCCCACAAATTACTCCCCAAATGGATATAAATGTTTATGTATCCTTAAGAAGCATGTAAGTTACAAAATAAACATGGATGCCTCTAATATTTACTCATGGACTTGAGATGACTCTCATCATCTGATACCAATTTGGTCTTAACATCTAGATTTTTTTAAAATCTCTTAGTGTTATCAAAAATCTGGCAGTAGCCAAGAGATCTTTCAAGCAAGGCTTCAGCATCTCTCCAGCTCAGAAACGCGCCACTTCGTGGCATATCGGATTTGACTCTGTTTTTCCTCTTTTTTGACTGCATACACCCCAAATCCTCATTTCTATACAGCATGTTAGGGGGGATAGTATTGGTTGCATCAAATGATGCAAGATCAGGATAAGAAGAAATGAACAAGCAAACTAAAGATCCGCTTCCTCTCATACAATTACAACGTAACATTATGAGTTAACCAGTCTAAGGAGGTGTATACAGAAATGCAAAAAAAAAGTTCTAACAAAACACCGCAGGTGAAAAAGCTGTAGAAGACAGATGAACTGGAACATGAAATGGAATTATCACACAGCAAAACTCAAGGAAAATCAATGATGATTTATGACAGAATAACAAAGTTGAAAGACAGAAAAGGCAGGAGATGAAAATGTGAATCTTAGTCACTCTTTTCTCTACAGTTTGGGTGCTTATTTTTGGTTTGTTTGTTTGGAGGGGAGGTTCTTGTTCTTGGGTTTTTTTCATTCATTTTTCATTAAAGTGATTCTATAGCTGCCTTTGAGGCAGCAGCAGATAGGAGTTTAGTTCAAGGAGGAACCTTGACTTTCCACTGCCTTTTCTCCACTTCCTTCATTTCCATCTGTTTGGGAACTGGATATTGCCTATTATATAAATATTTTTCTTTGTGCCCATTTCATTGTATTTTCTCATATATGACATAAAATTCCTCACCTCTATTTACTCAACTGTGCAATAATTTGACAGTTCAGAATGCATCCTTTCCTTTTTCAGGTACAAAGAACAATTAGCTATGTACTAACTATACGTTAAATTCAAGAAAAACTCGCCTCCAATATACATTGCTGTGCAGGATACTAGTTTTAGTTTTAATGTTCTCATTACGGTAACTTCAGAGTTTAAAACATTTCCTCTTGAAATTACATATTGCATCTTTAAGTACATGGATCCTTATATGGAGTGCTTAAGACCATTCTTTATTGACTTTCAGGTCATAACATTCTCCCCAAACAATTGAAGTCAAGCATTATTTACAACAAATAAGGGAGACAGTCTGGCAATGTGCTTTCAGTATGAAAAACTATGGACTATAATAATTTTTAATGCTGAATTATGACACTTTCTGGTCTGATTTATGGCATGGTCTATGATAAATTATGAGCTTTTTCAAAGTTTTAAACTATGACAAGAGATACTGGCATTCAACCAATGTTATCTAGTGTTAATCTATTTCTAGCAAAATTGTTATGTTGAGCTGGTAATTCTTAATAAAGTTGCATAGGCATATGAGTCTCAGGTTAAGAGTTGCAAACATAGTGATCTGATGGAACACAATAAAGAAATGTTCCCCAGGTCACAGATTTAATGGTAATAGATAAGGAGGAGGCTGAGATTGTAGAAGTACTGATGAACAGAAGGTATACAAAACCCACACCCTCTTTCTTTCTTCTTTTCACACAACTCAGTGAAATTAAGTTTGCTCATCATTCAGCTCAGTTTGGAGGAGGCTAAGGCATTTTAGTTTGCTGGTTTTGGTTTGGTTTTTTTTATGGTCTGGAAAGATATTTTTTTATCTTTTAGATGCAATGTAAAAGCCTCCTTAAAAAACAAATGAACCCAAACCTCTCATCAAAATAACCAGAAAGCAGAAGCTTTAATGGAAAATTCATATGCAGCGCAGTTCACGTTTTCATTGAGCAGCTCCAAGGTATCATGAAATATTAATAAGTATATGTTTGAAGGTGATAAGAACTGTAAGTACACATAACAGTAAAATTAACTATGAGTAACATGATCAGTCCTGTCTTTCCCTTTCTCTAACAGTCCTCTTTAAGCCATTTACAACTATAAACCCAAGTTTCTTAGCTACAGGTGACTGTTATTAATAATAGACAGACACACAGAGAATGAGTTCCTTGAGAGGCATTATCTGTGTTTCTGTAATAAACATTTCGGAGAAAAATTCCACTGAGCAAAGGCCATCCAGTGGGCAATGATCAGTTTGAGCTGTTCAGCAAGTGGTCAAACAAATTCCTTCTTCCCCCAGTGCAAGGATCTTGTGCTCCTCTTGGCACACAGGAAGTTTGAATGTATACTTTTCATTAGCTCAGTTTGGCAGTCTATTCTGAACTGTCTCATTCTAAGCATAAAGCAAGCCAAACCATCATACATGCAAACTCTCTGCTTCAATCACTGGACAAATAACGTCTTAAGTTTGTTTCACATCCTCTTGGTGAATATACATTGAAGTTCTGTTTCTGCCTACCAGACATATTCTTTCTTAAATGTGGAGCCATTCTAATTTAGGGTCTAATCCTGTAAAAAACTGCCTCCCTGCCTTCTAGACCTTGCAACGCTTGTGTTATTTCTTTGCATCGTAAGCATCTTAAGCCTGTCTGCAGCATTCTCAAAAAGTTTCCTTGTTGAGTAACCAGAATTTATTTATCAAAAGTTAAAAAGACAGTCCTGAAACTGTATTCTTTGTAATTTACTTGCAAAACCTGACATTATATTAAGATTTCTGATTTTGTAAGTTAAGATTCAATTCTTTCTTCTTCAGTTGTACTTAAGAAGTCCCAGTGATTTCATTAAAGACCTGTGGAGGGATATGGGACAGTAATTTTAGCTTGCACAATACACTAATTTTCTGCTAAAAATCTTGAATATTCATTGACTTTGGAGGCCTATCATGATTTGCATTGTTATCATAGGCAAGAATAAACTGATACAGAACACCAAAACCTCTCCAGATTTGAGGCCAGCAAAATCTGAATCTAGCTCTGGATCAGATATTTTGTGACTTGAGCAGATTAATAATAAAACTAGATGCAATAATTAAGTAACTGGTTCTCAGTTATGTATGGGATGAACACCTTTATTCAATATTTCAGCTCCAGCTAAAATGCTTAAATCAGAAAACCAAACCTGAATATGCTAATAATCATCTAGCTTTGGTTGACAGACCTCCAGGCCCCAGTTGGTGACAGAAGAACCCAGGAACACTTAACTTAAAAAGCATGTAGTTCTACTTCCCCTCCTAGAAATAACACCTCCCAGCATGGTTTTGGGCTAAGCTAGTGAGAAGAAGAAATGGGCAGAATCCGACTGACTTCAGTGAGAGATTAAAAAAGAATCTTACTGATACCAACAGGCAAGCATAAATCAGACTGACTGCACATACACCCCCAAATTAGTATATGAACACACGGGCAAGAAAACCATTGAACACACTAGGTGGACTGGGTTCACTGCAAATCAACTTTTTGTACAAAAACAGGGCCCACCTCCAGGACTCTAGAGAAAATTCTTCTTGGAAACCTGCAAGTTTAGGATCTGGAATTCAGAAGTCCCACAAAAGTGCTTAGGGGATGCACAGTAGCTGCAACATGTCTGACATAGCACTTGTGCCCTGAAAATTGATCGTGGCAAACTGCAGGGCCTCATTGCAGGGCACTATGGTCCCCTGTATTAAAGAAGAACTGCTTCCAAGATGAGTAGGTATTTCTAAATTATTTCTAGGATTATTAGAGCATGCTCTCCATACCAGATGTGAGCTCTGCAGTGGCAGCTGAACTCTGGAAGTCTACTGGAGTGTATTAGAAGAGTGGGAAGCATTATGACCACAGGAGGAATGTGGGCCTTGTTCATTTCTGCTCAATTTCAAACAGCACTTCTGTGAGTGTTTAGGAGACAGAGATATTTAGCTGCATATTTTCTCCCTCCTCCCTTAGCCCTCCCCCTCGTCTTTATTATAGTAAAATGTTTCATGCATTCACCACAGTATTTCCTTTAACAACCCACAGAACCACTCACAACCTGGCACTTGGGGAAAATTTTAGGCCATTTTTCCATATGCATCATGTCTAAAAATAAATCTATGAGATTTTTGACTACAGAGATAAAAAGGTCATCCTTCCTCCGCATAGCCTTTTGTTCATACTTGAGAAAGAGCTGCTGTGAAATACTACTGTGTTGTCTGTTATGAAATGTCTGTAAATGTAAAAGATCAACCAATTCAGACCTGTCAATTAATTTGATCTGCCATATTTTTAAGCAGTTCTCTCACAACAGAATTTCTTACAATGCACTCATAATCAGACCTAAATAAACTGTATTGCTTTTAATGACATGATGAACAATCTCTCTCATTCCTGTTACACTGTATTTCACAATGAAATTCTTAAAATGAAGCTTTTTCTGTGCATATTTTGTTCACTTAACATCTTTCCATATCTCTTAAAATACCATATATGTGAGTGATAACAGTATCTTTTTGTAGACTTTTTGGTTTTGCTGATTTAACTCTGAGAGTCTGGCTAGCTTCACAAAGTATCCAGATAAGGAAAATTGCTCATGTCTTATGAACTGAGTATCTCGTAGAAACAAGTTCTGCCAATGGATTTTGTGAATTTGTGCCAGTAAATTGTACAATACTTTGGATTTATGATTTAAATGTGAATACATTATTAAAAAAATATCCAGTCAATTAAGATACAAAGAATGGAGTTTCAGTTTAGGCTGAAAACAATGTGTTAATTCTTATTTGTGCTGGAGGTAGTTTATAGAAGCAGCCTGGCTTTTTTTCTAGACAAACTAATCAAGGAAGCATGTAAACACAAATCAAGATTTTTCTGGATGTCAAAAAAGCAGTGCATTATGGGGTACTTTAGAAATGATTTAGGAAGGTTGCTCCTTTTAGTTCCTTTCAAAACCAAGCATTTCTAAATAAAAGCTACACGGGCTCTTAAATGAATTATGGCCTTTGTCAAACATTGCACTGCCAGGTCACAGTCCTCCATGAATCAAACAGGTTTGGTGAAATCTGTATTTCACTCTCATCATAAAAACAGACTGGTTTGAGATGGAGGTTTATAATTAGGACATTATTTTTTGGCGACAAGACACAACCAGTCTAAATGACCTGTGCTTTGAAGGTGGAAACTGGAAATGACAACAGTAATGACAAGGAGTACTATAAAAAGACTAACAACCAGTTATATGAAATTATACCAGGAATCTGAATCCCCACTGCTTCCCATAATTTCCTAGTCATAGACATCACTACAAAGCCAGCATAAAATTTTAGCAAATTAGACAGTTTTTACTGTCTAGTTTTTTACCAATTTTGCACTGATCTCTCACACTAAAGTATGGACAAACAGTTCAGATTTAGATTTAAATTTAAATTTTTTTTGGCCTTTCTCGTATTTGAGTGATATACATATATTGTTATATAGAAACACGGTGTACAGACATAAGAATACTTCACAGATATACAAATATAAAAATAAATAAATACATGCTTTAAATATGTATTTATCTATACACACATATATTTCCCTTCTTTATTGCTGAAAACCAAAGCTTTAACAAATCTTTTTTTATATAAACAAATGAGGAGCAACTTGAGTAACTGGCTTTACTCTGTATCTACTGGAGAATTTCCGGATGTTTGCTTCCAGTTTTAAGCCATGCTTGCATATTATTACCAGTGACAGTAAAGCACACATTTGTAGGTAATGCTCTAATCTCACAGTCAACTCCAATAATCTTGCACTGTGACAGGCTTCTGAATGAAATTGTTTTACAGCTGATACGTATGTGAAATACAATAGCTCTGTACGCATGGCAAAAATTGTAGCAGCATAATTTAAGCAGGGTAAAAGGAAAAGGATAATTTGTGACAATGGTATCCAAAACTTTGCTAGACTCACACATCTTCACAGGCAAAAATAGATTTTTGCTGCAGAGAGCCTATTCTCTAAGCCTTTGTCTCTACGGGGAATTCATTCTACAGGAATTCGGTGTGACTTTCCCATGTTGACAATAATGCATACACACTTCCTGTGTAGCAGCTCTGCAGCCCTTTTTACTCTGTTTTGACAGTGGGATAAGCCCTCCTACCTGAAACTAATCTTATTACATGTACATGTGGGGAAGCTAACATAACATAGCTGGTATTCCATACATTCACATTTTACCTAACTATATAGTAACTTCCCTATGTAGAGAAACTGTAAAACCATGGAAGAAGAAATGGAAAGATATGGGCTGGAGATTTTCTATTTTCATTCAATTCCTGCTTTTCTTTATTAACCTATAGGCTTTAATGCCTTTAAGTTTTACATGTTTTATTCATATAATCTCCGTGCTCTTTGTTAGCATGTAATGTATCTTCTCTTTATTAACTGAAGACTCCGATACAGGGGAGTATTTGTCATCATTGCTATATTTTGCAAAGGCTTTTGCAATAACTGAGTCCACATGAATAGGCCCATGGACTTGCGTAAATACATCCAGGTGCATAAAGTAGTCTTATAGTATAGTCCATTATATTATAATCTAATTCACTACCTAGTCCATTATATTACAAAAACCTCTCACCCTGAAGGTGGTTAAATAAAGAATAGAAAACACCTGTGAATAATGGGGCAGGTTCATTGTGACCTTTACTAAGGGACCACATTACCCATTTGTAAGCAGATGAGTAGTCGTTATTTACAGGATCCAGAAAGCTCTCTTATCATTAATGTCAAAGAACATGCATAATCAGAGAGTGGTAGTGCATAATGCAGTTCTGTTAACTAATGCAGAGCAGAAACACTACATAGACCTCTAGGAAATGTCCATATACCTTCATCCAAGCTGTTTGATTAATACCGTTGAGAGTATTAAGGCTAGTTTGCGAGTGACTGATTCACAGATGGAAGACAAAAGCACAACAGGAACACATAGCAGGTTTAAATACCCTCTCTTCACGCTGCATGGAAGTAGACACCAAATCACAGAACGGCTGAGGCTGGAAGGGACTTAGGGAGGTGTGTAGTCCAAATCCCCAGCCAAGAGCCAGCTCAGCCAGAGCAGACAGCTCAGTGCCTACCTCCCTCAAATCAAGTGTTATTCTTTATTTTTCCTTTTTTCTTTTCTTTTTCCCCTCTCAGCATTTTCAGTTTTTTCAATTTCCCTTCACATTAGAATATTTTAAACTACACTTCATTGAAGAACTGAAATGACATTTGAACCACAAAAGAAACTCGCTAAAAAAAAGCTCTGGAAACTAAGGATCTCACTTTTTCAGAATGTCAAGCATTAGTTGATAAAAAGATATTATGAGAGTTGCAATATAACCATGAAAAATGGCCTTATAATACAGTTCAAATAGATGGAAATTTGCGGATATTCAGTGGTCTAAACTGTGTAGCTAAAGCCAGGCCTTCAAGTCCTACATTTTGTATTACATCTCACTGGATCCAGCAGACTGAGATATCTGACAAATTTCAGAGGGAAAGCTGCAGCTACAAACTGTGTGGCATGAATTCAAGAAAAGGATTCAGTGGACACTATGAGGGTTTGGAGATAACTTTTATTGTACTACAAAGCTCTACCAATATCTGCTGTTTATGATAGCACACTTAATTTCCTTGTGTTTTAGTACTGGGTGATTTTTGTTGGACCAGCAGGTTTTGTTTGAACATATGAGAAGTTGCTCAGAAAGAATCTTCAGAGACGCTTGCTCAGAAAACTTCAGGAAAAAAAATAAAGACAGAATGACGTTCAAGATTTAACAGGATTTAGAAGAGGATATTTGTTCATAGTTCAAATTCAGACAGTTTTAGTCTGAATTAGCATAAAAATTGAAATGACACCATAAGAACTACATCATTACCCTAGCATACATACTTTTGGCAGTAAAACAAAGTAAGTAAAAATAGGGACAATACCATTAAGGTCTTGGCCAGTGCTGAAAAGATCCAGCATCATTTAACTAATCCTTATGAGGCCTTTAAGAAGCTCAAAACCTTTTTTTTTTCATCTGTACAAGAATATTTCAGCACTAAAGTGATTTACTACCTCTCAATATGGCAAGGCTTTGGACAAACACACAAACAAAATGAGAGACAAGCAAAAACACTGTCTGTGAAACAGTATTATGAGAATAAGCCTGCTAACGTCCAAGTAGCAACTTGTATAACATAGGTAAATGTTTGCAAGCAAATGTGCAGATACCAGATGTGAGGATGCCACCCGACATTCACCACCCTGGCTGGGCTAAGAAGAGCTCACATCTTGCACCTCAGTTTGTTGTGCACTGGAGCTGAATGGCCACACTGAAGTCTTTTCCCTGCTTGCCCCCAAAAAGATCCAGGATGTGTTTGTAGATGAATGCTGGTTTCAGGAAGAGCTTTCTAGTATGCAAGGAGAATGGACACTCTCTCCTCCCTCCCCAACTGTGCAAGGCTCCAATAACTGCTTTAACTTGTGCAGAGGGTCATATGGACATAGGGTAACCTCCCGAAAAGTAAAAGCCGCCGCCACCACCACCAAGTCCCCACATCTGTGTGGAATGAATTCAGCCTCAAATGAAGGTATGTGGAGGCAGAAAGGCAAAACAGCTCACCAGTGAGAATAAAAATTATTAAAACTGAGTCACTTCCTTTGTTTTCCTTCCTTCTCTGATTAATATAATCAGCTCATTATATTACTATATAGCTCAAAATAATTAAAAAACAGAAAAAAAAAGAATGTTTTTCCAGAAAGCTAAATGAAACTAATTGACATTTCTTATTTATTGATAACGAATAAGTTTGATAGTTGCTGATATAAAGCAGCAGTCTTGGGCTGACATTAACCAGCACTGTCTGTGATGTCAATGTTATAAATCATACATGGGAGTCTCATGTTATGCAACATCCCACAAACTGGAGCACTAGCCATTTTTTAAAGTAATAAAGTTAAAGGGTAAGTAGGTTACTTATCACGTTACAGCACTCAGACTTCAGCTAGTACAACACTTAAAAATATACAGATGGACATTGGAGTCTTTAAAGCAATTTCTAATTTCTGAACTGGACTTATAGACCAAAGTCTAAAGAGCCATGTAGTCCTGAAGGAGTCTTTGAAAACAGGAGAGGTATCATTACATAATTATATTTGGGAGGAAGAAATGCTGTAAAATGTCATAATAAAATTCCAAAGCTAAAACTGTAGCATGAAGATTACCTATTTTAGAACTACAAAAGTCAAAAGTATTTTTAGAGGAACTATAGGAAACCATCATCTAAATGTCTATAAGCTTACTCAAAATTACATACTACTTCGCCAGATTAAAAATTGTTTTAGTTTACTGCTTTTACTGACAGAAGAAAATCAGAGTTGAATTGAATCCACTTAAAAAGTCTAAAAAGACCCAAACAAAACCAAAACCAAAACACCCAAAACAATCCATCCTTTTCTCTCATGCAGGGTTTCACATATTCAGCAATTCCCTCCATTTAAAAAATAAGAGGTGACTTTAAGTTCCCAGGCTGTGCAGGGACAAGAACAAGTTAAAAAGTAACTCCCTTCATTTTCCTGTACAGGAAGGGGGAGTAAAAGAGAAAGATGAGCTAGAAAGTTCCTTTTTCACTGAGGGAAGACACAAGCCAAGGTCAGTCAGCTTTGATCCCTTTTCCTCCTCAGTTATCTTCCTTACTGAGAGAAGATGAGAAAAATGTGGCTACTGAGGGATATGGCAAAGATGCTCCAATCTGGTGCTATAAGCTAGAGTTAAAAGCAACTACAGCTTCATATCAGCTATTCCTTACTTCAATTTCATAAAAAAATTCATGTTGTTAATGAATCTAATATTGGCACCCAGCAAATGCTCAGTCTTCCCCCCGATAGATTTTACTATATTTTACTATCTGCATGGAAGCCAGGATTCCTATGACTTCATCATATATGGACACTCCCATGTGCAGCAAGTGTGTGTGTGATACTAGCAAATTGAAATGCCACATCTGTGTCATGTCAGGGCCTATCCTTGAGAACAGATCAAATGGAGATCTGGCAGAAGGGGAAGGCAGCATGTAAGGGAGCTGCATGCTACAAGGATGTCATTTGAGGTTGACAGCCCTTGCAGTAGAGGTTTACAGTCATTGCTAAATTTGTATTAATGTTGAACCATAACAATTTTAAAAAAGGCATTTCCCTCTGAATGCAGAAATCTTGCCAAGTGCACCAGAACCTTCCTGCTCTGCTCTTCTTTCTTAGGGTGTATTTTTTTCTGGCTGAAGATCTTGTGTGACCTCTTGAAATCCTACCCCTTCACATGTTGTCAGAATGATGATTATTTAGCTATTCTTAGCCTTATGACATATCTAATGACTGGTTTTGCTAATATTGCTTTTCAAATCATACAGATCCATTCCTCTAGGACTATTGTGTTGTAAACCTGTTGCTACAAGTTTGGAAGTATCTTGCAACTATTTGCTTTCCTCTTATTTAAAACAGCCTAATAGGCAGTTAATAAGTTATAACAGGAATATATTAAAAAACAGCTTCTATAAAAGCAGCTACTGAATATGTGTGTGTGATGCGGAGGTTTTCATTTTAGGACTTACCAAGTACAATATTCATTTTTGTTTCAGGGAAACAAGTATGACTACTCTCTTGGGAAGCATTCACAGGA
>VZTM01003270.1:0-10163 GCA_013400555.1 Jacana jacana | reverse complement strand
GCCCTCAGGACGCAATAAAGGTCTCTCAGGAAAAAGGTTTAATAAAAAGGAAAGCAAGTAAAAGAGAAAAGATCCAACTAGTACTGCCTAATTAAAAAAGATCAGGTCACACTTTCCACCGCAGCTTTATGGATGCAAAGTAAATACAGAAGTAAATATGGAAGCATCACTGGCCTTATTCTTAAATGTCTTTTCTGGCAGATCCAAATAATTTCAGCATGACCTCTTTCTGCTTTACCAAACACAGTCATGGGCTTGGAGATCATATTTGGCAAAGGTGAAAAAGTAAGAAAGTAAAAAAGTACAAAGGGAGTGGTTTACTCTACAAAGCAGACATCTTTCTCCTCATTTCTTTTCTCCTTTTACCATTTCTCCAGTCCATGCTACTGAAAGAAAGGCTGAAAACCTGGGCAGGGGTGTAGGGGATCGCTTCTGAGCTCTGGTAGGGATTTCTTGCACGAAGGTGAGCCATTAGATATTAGAATCAGAATTGTCTAGGTGGGAAGGGACCTTTAAGATCATCGAGTCCAACCATCAACCTAACAACCTATTACAGTATTACACCAGTACAAGCTGGTAAGCGTTGCCATGTGAATCATTTTGTTCACACAGATACTGTTAAAAAACCACTCCAAACACTTGGAAGAAATCTTAGCTATTTCATAGTTTTAAAATATTTTAAGAATGAAATAATGATTTGAAGTAATTAGCAGTGCCATGTAAGAAGAAATAGCAAATTTGGCACATAATCTGATGCTTAAATGTGATAGAAGGTGAACAGGTGTTTAAACCGAAAGCTAACTTCTCTAGTAAGAAGTCTTATTCATGGACTAAAAGAATAACTTGGGAATCAGACAAAATTTAAGGAAAATATGTGCCTAATGAGAGAAAAGAGCCATGAGAGTGTTCAGATGCTAAAAACGTATTATGGCAAAGGTTAAAAACAAAACAAAACAAATCAGTCCTAATGACTACATAAGGAGAGAAAGCAGATAAATTATAAAGGAAAGGCAGTTTTGAGTTGATACAGTTCAATTTCTGGAAACAATGAGAGCTTTTTAGTTTGCCAAATGAATTAGTAAATGAATATAGAATTGCAGAGTTTTCTGCGCCTCTAGAGAAAAATTAGTGGTGCTGGCTGGTACTGCCATTTGTTAAAAGCTGTTCGGGGATTCTGCTAGAAACACAAGTAATTGCTTTCCATTTTCAAGGGTAAGCAAAAGAAAGTGGAATAGACTGAATTCATAGATGTCAAGCATTACCTCCAGTGTGTCCCACTTTTAATGTCTATTTAATACACTGTGTGAGACCCGGTTGGTTACGACGAGCCTTGCAAACTTGCCATTTGTCATGGGTGGGCTACAGCATGGGGATCACTGACCTAGAGAGTTTTTGAAGAAGGATGATTTCTTTTTTTATTAGAGTTGCTGTGGTACCATGGAGCAACCATAGAGTCACAGCATCATTGTGAATCTACAAGGTACTTCCTGAGCAGTGTTTTTTGAATGCTCTCTTGCATTTTGGAAAAGGGGTCTTGGGCACTTATGACCCAATTGCCCTTTCCTTTTAACAAACTTATTAGTGAACATATTTTTTTGAGGGGAAAAAAAAAAGAGGAAAAGAGGGAGAGAGGGAGAGATGGAGAGACAATGAAAAAGACTAGGTAGTTCTGCCAGTGGCATTCTGCATGTTTGAAATTACAACTAGGCTCAAATTAAAGTTTGAAAGCACACATAAGGAAGGAGATGTAGGCAATTGCTGGAAAGGGAGTCTCAGTGAGAACAGGAACGATGAGATCTCCAGAAACAAGTAGAGAGAGAAACTAGAAGGTTCATTGGGCACCATCCAGAAACAGCAAATTCTCCTTTTCAACTGCAATAACTCCCATGTAGTTTGTGGGGTTTGCCCTCCTGACATAATTTCTTCCCATAGACTTCAACTTTCCCTCTTACTCACTTTGCTGTGCACAGGCCCTCATACGTAACAACTCCATCACCAGACTGTCAGAACCCTCTATGCTCCTGGGTAACATTAGCAACCTATACTTCTCTGTAGAAGATAAATCACAAATCTCCCTTTGCTTCCAAGAGCTCTGTGCTTACCTGGGTACCGATTCTCAGTTTCATGCTTCCCTGAAAGCAAGGCTGAATAAAAAAAGGGCTTCTGTTTTTCTGGCAATTAACCTTGTGAGCAGAAAACCACAAGAACTGAGTCTTTGATCATTTTTCTCTAACATCAGTCACTTAGCACACTTAATTTCTCTGTGAACAACAAGGAAGCCTGGGCCTCTCCCTGCCAATACACGAAGGGATGAAAATTTGGGAGGCAGAGAATCTGTTAAATAGATGACGTTGACAAAGTGCAGCAGTGAATGATGCAGGTATCCTGTTACACAAATCCTTATTAGGCTGAATATGTCAAGGGTCTTACTCACTGTGCAAAGTGGCATTTAAGGAGTTCCTCCCTGGATTTCTTTCATTCCAGACTGCCTGGTAAATGTGGGTGAGACAGCACAGGAGTGAGAACACATATGCGGATAGCGTATTACTACACTGCTTTAACATGATCTACAATTAATGTGATTTGCAACTGCTAAGGAAACACAGTGGTATTTTTTCACTAGGACTGAGAAGAGAATTGACAGCAAGAAGAGAATCCAAAGGGCAGATGTGGTTGCTTATCCAAATTGATACAGTGTTTTAGAGGAATCTTTTACACAATAAATGC
This sequence comes from Jacana jacana, assembly GCA_013400555.1. Taxonomy (NCBI): domain Eukaryota; kingdom Metazoa; phylum Chordata; class Aves; order Charadriiformes; family Jacanidae; genus Jacana; species Jacana jacana. Next base: position 7,436 of record VZTM01003270.1, on the reverse strand, counting down.
CACAAATGACAAGAATTTTGAATATTTTCTACTCTCTGAGGAAAAGAAGAATGAATGCAGAAATCCTACTAAAAAAAAAAAAAATCAAAGATGCTATTATTTTTAAAACTAATGAATTAGAGTTTCATTGCATCTTTCCAATTCCAAAACAATTTTTAAAACAAGATACTGAAAATTCCACATATAACAAATTCATTTTCTTTTCAATGAAATACCATACCACAATCATTTAAAAACAATGAAGATCAACAGCTTCCCCAGATGAGAATATACAGCCATTAACATGGAGGTGGGAAGGGTAGGAAAAGAAGAGATAAAGAAACATTAAGCTTGAGAACTGCTAACTAGCTCTGCAGCTCCCAGACCTTATTTAAGTTAAGGTTACTGAGATGCCTATGATTCCATTGCACAGCAGACAGACAGGCTTGCAGAAAGAATTTGGAGAAAATGATTGGCTGTTTTGTGAGGGTGAGAGACCCTTCCCTCCTCCTGTGCTCACTTGCCTTTTGTCACTTGCCCTTAAATGACACAGCAGCTTGATTCCTCAAGCAGAGGAGGAAATGCAATCCAGGTGGTCCATGTCTTGTTCCAGCCCCACAGCTCCTGGATCATGTTAGAATAAATACATCTCTTCTTCCAGGTGCATTTGAAAAGCAAGCATTTCAGCTGCTGTACTAAAAGAAAAGCCATTAAGCTTAAACTACTGGATTTACTTGCAGCATTATTGCGGCAACCAATTTCAAGAGCCCCCAATGTAAGGACATGAATGTGTTGAAGTAAGTCCAGAGGAAGCCATAAAAATGATCTGAGGGCTGGAGCACCTCTGGTGTGAGGACAGGCTGAGGGAGTTGTTGTTGTACAGCCTGGAGAAGAGAAGGCTCTGGGGAGAACTTGTAGTCCCTTCCAGTACCTAAACAGGCTACATGAAAGATAGGAGTGACTTTTTATCAGGGAGTGTAGCGATAGGATGAGGGGCAATGGTTTAAAATGGAATGAGGGGAGATTTAGATTAGATATCAGGAAGAAATTTTTTACCGTGGGGGTGGTGAGACACTGGAACAAGTTGCCCAGAGAAGCTGTGGATTCCCCATCCCTGGAAATGTTCAAGACCAGGCTGAATGGGGCTTGGAACAACTTGGTCCAGTGGAAGGTGTCCCTGGCCATGGCAGGGGCATTGGAACAAGATGATCTTTGAGGTCCCTCCCAAACCATTCCATGATTCTGTGAAGACTTCAACAACAGAGATATGTATGTTTTTTTCCACCAGTCCTTTGCAGTCTGTGTAGGAAATATACTGACACCTCTTTCACTTTATAGGAAAATCTTTTAGCACCTTTCCATACGCTTGTGTAACCACTTTTTAAAATGATCACTATGGACGTGAAGAGATAACTACCCAGTTCTGCTTCACAAAAGGTGAAATATGAAAACGTGATTAACATACTCTGAAGCTCTCCCCAGTTAGAATGACATAAACCTGGTACAACAGAACTAATGTTTCCTTATTGGCTTTCGTATTGTGGGCCAACAGCTCATTACAGTTTTATAAGCCTGCAGCCCCTGGCTATTGGAGCATCCTGCGATCGCAGTTTCAGTCAAGAGGAATTCTGCTGGGATCTGACACTGCTACAGATTTTGCTGGGGTCCAAACTAGCTTCAGTACAGGAGTTCTGGTATTAGATAGTGTCCAACATCAACCACCCAGAAGTCTAAACTGGACATGTTAGTGGGTTTAATTTGTGAGTTACCTTTGGTCACATGAAGTCAAAGACTTGAAATGATTTCATCTCCACTTACAACCACCCCCCCCAACCTAAAATCTGTGGGAAAAAACAATGTTTTGTCATGTTCTAGTATCTACCATTAAGGAGTAATGGAAACAAAGCAGTAAATTAAAATAAAATACCTTGAGAAAAGCCTTGGCACATCCGAAGATAAAACAGAGAATGGTGCTTTTATTATGGGTCTTTTTTTTTTTAAAGGAACAATGACAGCTAAGTTCAATGATAGAACGTGGTATAAAAACCCCTCTGATGAATTGGCAGGCAGCTTCGAGCATAATCTCATTTACAAAGTAAACCAGCATATATAGTCTCAGGCTTCATTTTCACCTTCCAAAGGGTCTGGCAACAATTCCCAGCATTCCTCCTGGCACTTGTTTATGACTTCAGGTTCCAGGGCATATTTCCTGTGACAGTTAAAAAGGTGGAGCTGTGAATTGTCTTAGAGGAGTTTTTGAGGAAAGAAATTAGAGATTTTAAAGTCACATCAGCCCATCTATATCACAAAAAGAGCCTGCAGACAAATTAGATTGTGTTGGCACAAGTCAGGAGTAGTGAGTTACAGTGCCGAGGGCACAGTACCATGAGGTCCAATTGCTGCCAAACCCTGGGCATCGTGAAATCAATGCGTGTAAATTCAGCTGTCAGCCACAGAAATTGCTGCCCCTCTTTTCTCAGACAGCACCATAATTTCATTATGTGTTAATATGTTTTGGGCAAAAGCCCCTTAGCAGCACTGCTTCCGAATAAGCCATTTCATTTTTAAAAAGGGTATGGGAAGAGGCCTCTCCCATATTAGAGAAATATTTTGGAACTGAATTTGCATTCCACTTATCATTGTTTTCATAGTAGTTGGATTTAAACTCAAAGGAAAAAAAATTACATCACAAATTATGTTCCTATAACTCATTAAGGGTGATCACAAAAATCAGTGGAAAAACTATTACTGAATCTCACAGTATGGTGGGATCATTAATTTGTTTTGCCTCTGCTTTCCAGGTTTATAGAAGGCCAGATGTGCCTTGGTCTTTGCTTGCTGGAGCAATAATACCATAAGATGGTCTCCAGTTGGCAGCAGGAGAACTGTAAGCTGTTGTTGTAGGTTATGTCCATTTTCCTGGGCACAGTTTTTGTGTTTTACTTCTCACCAACTTCCGGAGCAGATTAAGAATTGGCATGAACATATCAAGCCGCAAATTTGCTGCTACTTCATTATACGTTTCTTCCTCTAAAAAAGAGAAGCCACCCTCTTCTCCTGCCTGCATGTATCTTAGAATCTTTATGGTATCAAACACAGGCCAAACATACATATGGCAGTCGGATTTCTTCTGGATGAGGTAATTTTGAAGTGAGGTTTTTTTTTTTGTCACTCCACAGACATTTACATGCTGTCCTCAGAATTTGGCCATGACATTCCAGATAAAATTATCACTTTCCCAGTCCTTAGTGTCTTCTCAATTTTCTTTTTTAAGTCAGCACTGGGATGATAGTCATATCACTGCAGAATAGCTAACACATTTCTTGGATTCTAGCCAAAATACTGTTTTGTAACTCCTTTTTTGCTATATTTTGGATTCATTTCACCCTTTGAGTAAACATAGTTCCAATACAGCTGGAGTTTTGGGGGTGTGTTTGAGAGTCGTTTTTATAGGAGTACAAGATGACTTCTATAGTACAGTTACTCCTTGTTTTGAGAAAATGCAGGCAGCTCTTTTTGGAAAGAGGAATTAATTGCAGGGATTCCATTTAAAAATTAAGTGTACTCCCCAGCAATAATAAAAGATAGCATCAACACAGGTTTCTCAGACGTATATGATGAAAGTCTTGCTTTGGATAGGCTGTTCTCAAATAAGAAGATTGGTTGGTCTACGTGATCTACAGCAACAGGTGATGAAATTGCCTCACCACTGATTATACTGGCCTATGTTTTGTGATGCATCCTAGCTACACCAAAATATGAAACATTGCCTACAGGGAACAAAGAACCACAAAAACCAGTTTTTGTGCAAGCACTAATCACCTAGTTTGGAGTAGAACTAGAACTTAGCAAGCAAAAAGAGACTATGAACATAGAGGAAGTTATTCTGATTAAGAAAAGGGCAAAATGATAGCAGACCAACCCAGTAAGAACATACCTTAAGTGATTTCGTTTTTAGAAGACATCCTCAGTTTTCAGATTTCTGTAAACAGAAGTGAATAGTCAAAAAAAACCCCAATCACTTAACTTTATTATTATTATTATTAACTTTATTATTTTATTATTAAAATAAATAAAATCAAGTTATTAGCAATAAAAGGCATTATTACTTAAACCCAGCTCATCTTTTTAGCACATGAAATCTTCTGCTGAATTTCACATTAGCTCACATTCATGGGGAAAAGGCACTCCACAAGGGTAGTTACCTCAAGGGATGAAACCAAAAGAGAAAGACCCCACTTTAAAGGGAGTGTCAGCTGTGAATTTAGAGGAGTCATTTAGCTCTCGCTATCTTATCACTTCCACTTGTGGAACACTGACCTGCCCCACAGGTGCCGTGAGGCTCAGTCAGTGTTCATTAGAAATACTGAGATTTTCAGCTGAAAGGCACTACTAAAAATATTTTTGTTCCCATAGTAACAGACTGTGCAATACAATAGTATGGCTCTTTGCAGGATATTGCCAAAAAGATCCTAGATGAGAAACTCTGTACTTCAACTGCTGCAGCTGCAATGGAGGAAAGGACCCACAAAAGCCATTTCTATTTATATAACCACGTCTTTCTCCCTTTTGAACCTTTGTGCAAATCTCTTTATTCTTTCACTGCAAAAGTCCAGAGACAAACTTCCCGAGACCAAGGAACAGCATTAGCAACAGTACCTAATCCAGTACCTTATACTTCCACGTGTTACCTTATTCTTCCATGTTTCATACCAATTACCAAAATGCTTATTTGTTAATTTTAATACAACTCCAAGCACCTTTAGAGCCATATCTGGACACATATTGTGTCCAGTTCTGGGCACCTCAGCACAAGAGAGAGATATCGAGGTGCTGGAGCGAGTACAGAGGAGGGCAACAAAGCTCGTGAGAGGACTGGAAAACAAGGCTTATGAGGATCGATTGAGGGAGTTGGGGTTGTTTAGTCTGAGGAAGAGGAGGCTGAGGGGAGACCTCATCACTCTCTACAACTGCTTGAAAGGGCACTGTAGAGAGGTTGGTGCTGGTCTCTTCTCACGGGCAATGAGCGACAGGACAAGAGGGAATGGCTGCAAGCTGCAGCAGGGTAGGTTTAGGCTAGACATTAGGAAAAAATTTTTCACTGAGAGAGTGGTCAGTCAGTGGAATCAGCTGCCCAGGGAGGTGGTGGAGTCACCCTCCCTGACTGTGTTTAAGAGCAGATTAGATGTGGTGTTGAGGGATCTAGTGTAGGGGAGAACTTGTAGAGTAGGGCTGATGGTTGGACTTGATGATCCCAGGGGTCTCTTCCAACCTAAATGATTCTATGATTCTATGATTCTATATCGATATTTAAATTTGAACCATACCAATATATTGAAAGTATAGAGAGGCTACCCCAACTTACTTTTACAACAGCATCATTATGACTGCTTGGAGTTAAAGATTTCATAAATATGAGCCCACAGATAGGCTTTGGAATTCATAACCAGCCTCCTAAATAAAAGTTGAATATTTTAGAACTGCTGAACACTCTATAGCCCTTAGGGTTGCAGAGTGGGATTTAGCAGGAATTACTAGGAGAAAAGCCATTATTGGAATCAGAGCATTTTCATTCAACAGCCTGAATGGATGGTAGACTTAACTCTCAATCCCATTCTTGAACCTCTCTGCACAAAAACTAGAAATAAACCAGGAAACCAGGAAATCTGTCATCTTGGCATTCATGAGAGCTGAGCTTGCTCATTATCTCTGCCTAACTTGAATAAACATAGCTTTTGATATATTGTTTCTGAGTGAATAGCATAGCTGGAACAGAATTTACGGACACTGGCATCCACTGGCTCTAAGTTATCCAATTTTCATCTCTGAAACTGGTCAATCTGCCAAGGCTTCGTATAAAAACAAAGGCAAAATACAACTAAATGAGGGCATTTCTTGGGAGTTTGTCTTTTCTAATGACTAAAACAAGAGACCATTTGCATTAAAGTGCATCCACTGTTTATGCTTTGTGTGGAGTGACTACATGCAGAAAGAGATTCAGTTTACATTATCATTAGTTGGGCTGGAATTGAGTAACTGTTGGCCGGTGTGCCCTCTTCAGCTATTCAAGAAATAACACTCAGCAAAATCTTTCTACAAATACCTAATTGGCATCTCATGCTAATGTAATTAAATCAGCTTCAAACACTTATTTAGTTGCCAAATTATTTGAAGTACAGTAGGACACAGGGATATTGCCAGGGAGAAAGTGTGGATTAGCAACAGAAAGAAATATAAAACTTCAAGACTAAAAATAGCAGAACCATTGTACTGAAAAGAATAGTTTTCAATTAAGAAGTGAGGTTTTATCACAACAGCCGATACTTACAATGACATGAAAACTCTATGGCTATACTGACACAGATAGAGGTTAATGTTGGTGGTTCCCTGTGAAAAATCTAAATCTAACTATTTTTGTCAGGTCAAAAGTTCTGAAACTCAGTATCCAAAGATCAGAGACAAAGTCCACAACTGAATTCCCCCTGCAAAATGGGTGCATTCCCAAAATTCCATGATTTTAGGAAAGGTTTTCTTTAAAAAACAAACAAAACATCCAACTTTGAAACAGCAAAGCTGATGAGAAAAGACCTAAAATCGATGGGTACATGAAAAATGTAAGATACTGTCATTACAACACAGTTATGGTATAAAGATATATATAAAAAAGAGGAATTCTGTGGGGACAGTAAGAACATACCTGTAATACATATTTTCTGGTCTTGCAAAATACTATCTCTATGAGTTGTTCCACTATAGTTTTGAGTAATTTACATTCACCAAAACACTTAATCATGTGATTTCAATGGGATGTAAGCACATACTTAAAGTTAAGACCATGTAAGTCCTTTGGTGGAAAGGGATAAAGTCAAGCATATGCTTAAGTGCTTACTGAATTGTGACCTACACTGCTTTGGCACTTTGCCCATTTTGCAGGGTTAATTTCATGGTTTGTTTCCCTCATCTACAAGTGATTCTGTGTTTATCTGTGGTAAAATACCTCTCCACTTATATAAGATAGCTATACCAACAGCAGGTATAAAATACCCAGAGTACAATAACAAAGTTTATAAGAACTTTTTCANAAGCTGGAACTGCACGAGTAACAAAGAATCTTGAACTATTTTATTTAAAAATAGAAATAGAAGTGAATAAGAAATTCACGTACATTCTTAATATAAATATGCTACTGAAAGGAATTTTTTTTTTTTTTTAATTGCAGGAGGATCTATGAAGTAAAAATAAAAACCAGAAAACCTAAATATTTTAGAAAAATATGGAAAATCTAAATTTGAGCAATTGCACCAAACTGAGAGTCGAAAATAGCATCTCTGAAAGTGGATCTTGCAAGGATATAAAAAAGATTTTAAATGCAGCTTGAGAAGTCTTCCAAGGAGTTAAGAAACACAAAGGCAAACAAATGAATTTAAAGAATATTTTTATTCAAAGAAACACATTGC
>VZTM01003261.1:1445-18296 GCA_013400555.1 Jacana jacana | reverse complement strand
GCCCCTAGGTTTTACTTTAGTTATTTCAAATTTAACTGACAGCTTGAAGATTGCACAGAGTTGTTTGTGAGCAAGTTAAAAAGTAGATTCACTTGTACTGCTTTTAAATTTTTTATAATTTCAAAATGCAGATAAATTGTAGATGCAATATTGCTCTGAATTTAAAAATGCAGTAGAAAATATCAATTGAAAAATAGAGATGAAACAAATTTCTTGCCATTTTCATTCTAGAAACTCTGGATTAAGGCAAGTCAGGTAAAAGAGTGCAAGTTTATGAAACAGTTCCTTGTTGAACAAAAAAAAAATATTACTTAGGAACCTTCCCTCCTTCCCCCGGCAACTTTTGACCAATTAGCTCCGATCTACTCTAGGAATTTTATAACCTCAGCTGCTCTGATTTCTGCTTGGACTAAGCGGCCCAAAAGCTGTAATCAGCTGATGCCAGTTCCTCTGTGCCTCACCTCTTCCTCACACTAAGCTACCATCTGATGCTAGGGAAATAAAATGCCTATGTATATACATATATATAGAACTTTTTTGCCATGAATGTCTATGATTTTATTTTCACTTTTTCATTGGTTTTGTTAGATGTACTCCAGAGCTGACTGTCAAACTCCTAAAGTGACGTATTTCTGTCATGGAGAACTGTGCTACTCGTAACATTTCTTTCACAGAAAAAAGCTGGCTAGAAGCCACTGTTTCACAGGCCTTGTACTTTTAGAGATCTGAACTGTTCTGCAGGGGATACAGCAGAGTGTAGGTGGTCTCTGATAATGGACGTTTTGGCAAGCTGTATGAAGTGCTTTACTTATTTAGTTAAAGATTCTTGCTTTAATAATATACTCATGACACCCTTGTTGCAGGATGCTCACAAAGCTACCACACAGAAATATTAGCTTGTGCAGGAAATAGCTATAACCTTCTGCTCAGTTTTGTGTTCTGTGGGGAACATACTATAAGTCANTGGCTGTCCAGGCATCTTGCAAAACTCTACAAGAATTTTTGTGAGATTGATGGCAAGGTCAGAAAATGGTACTTTTGCCTTTTGAAGTATATACGTGAAAGGCAGGTTCTAGTTGTCTTCAAGAATTTATCAAAATATATAACCAAGTGGACAACTGAAGACATAACACGTTAAAGGTATGTATGAACAAGTTAATCAGTTAAACTTGAGTACATTAAATGGTTCTTGACCTTTGCAGAAATCCCCAATGTTAATTTTTTTTTCCAGTAACTTCTCTTTTAAATATATGAATTGAATATGATAGAAGTAGTATAAAATGAAGGTATAATGAACACCTTTATCTGTGGAGTTAAAAGGAATATTCAGGCTGTGATTATTGGTCTAGTAAACACAGCTTCTCCTGAATACTGATTTCTGTTGCCAAAATCTTAAAGAACATTGTTAGTTGGTCTTTGGTGGCCAATTAAATGTAATTAGAATTTTGTCTTGTTTTAGGTGTTACAGCACCTACTATCAACATCAGTGTATTTCATCTTTTCCTTTCAATAGAGATATTTCATGTGCTGCTTAAATTTTCTTTGTGGTGTTTGAAATGCAAACAAAAGTTTATTAGACATTATTGTAGTAGTATTGTGTAGATTTCAAGTCTAAAGATAAAAGGCACAAACCAGTATTGTCATTGTACTTGAATGGTGAGAATCGGATCTCTCAATTTTTCTTAACCTAGGGGAACCAAATTAGGAATTAAGAGGATAATGATGAAAAGTAAAAATTAGATTAATAAATGTTCTGCCTGTTTTATAACCTGAGCTAAGGCTGTGTTATTGTTATTTTAGATAGAAGAATTATGGGGATAAAAATCCTGTCCTACTGAAACAGAGCCTTGTAATTGTGTACTTCAGGAAAAAATTGAGCTTTGGCAATGAGAAAGGACCAATTGAGCTCTATTAATAAGATTTATAGAGTAATGATTTAAATGCAGAGAATCACAATTAATCCCTCCTGTATGGAGGCACAATTCCAGAAAAAGAATCCCCTTGCCCACCCCAGAAGTTTCCTGTTGTTTATTTATTTTCTGCTTCCAAACTCATAACTAGTTTTTGGTAAGCTTTGATATAAAGCATAGGTTAACAGTAGTAAATAGTTGAGGTTTTCATTCAATATAATAGCAAATTTGGAATGATGATGTCTTTCAGCTAAGGCTGACTTCCTTCACAACTGTCCATTCCCTTTTCATTTCTTGTACAGCTACACAGATGAATCTGTGGGCAGAGTATTCTCCAAGAATATCTGCCTTTCTTTGGATGGGATGCTGAATACTATTGGATACTATGAGTGAAATGTATCCTACTGAATTCCTTGATGCAGCTACCATTTGATTCAGTGGAATTCATGTGCTGGGAGGGATCAACTGATCCTGGTTTTGTTGTCTTATTTTGATATTGTGGGATAAAAGCCTGGGCATTCTACTTAATGCTACTAGTAATGGCAAGAGTGTACAGAGTTTTTGGACATTATAGATGAGACTGGTGATAGTCAGTATCCAAGCTCAGAGCTGTGGATGAAGTACCAATGCACAACCAATGCTATCACAATAGTAATATCCATTCTGTCCTCTAACTTTGTATTATATCTTGGTTCTAACTTTGCATTGCAAAAGAGTATGTGTATGGGGGCCTTGTTTAGTGGTTGTTTACATGTTTGTCTTCAAAATGCCATGCACAGATGAAAATGAAGATAACTTTCCCGGTTTTGTTAGTGTTCCCTCCTTTTATTTGCATGTTATAAAAACTCAGTGACCAACTGCTACTGGTCGCTGTGTCTACATTGAGCAATTTGTTTCAGCAGATTGAAAGAGCTGGTGCTGAAGACTTGTCTCTTACATAGTGTGAAGTTTAGGGGGTGTGAGTCATATTAAACCTAGTCTAGTTCCTTGGACAAAATGTCCTTGTTATACAGAGGGTTTGTAGCCATTTGGATTCTCTGTCTGTGTCCCTGTCATATTAGGAGCACATCTGGTATAGATCTGGAACAGACCTTCTCCTTCAGTTTCTTCTGAATCTCATTTGTACCAAATAAGGCCTGTAAGTGCAATCTCTGCATGGTGTCTAGGTAGGTACACTGAGAAAAGTCTCCACAATGCCTTGAACCATAATGCTCATATTAATGTAGGTAAAGCCCATGATTGCTTTGCTTGCCTATGTGGAATCTAAATGGACAGGAAGAAATGCTAACTGCACACCAGTTTGAGTCTTTTAATTAATTCTCTGTAGATGCCAAAGAGCCAGAGGGATACTTGTGATAACTGTTCATAATCACTAAGGTGGTTCTGATCTCTACTGATAACATGGAGGGAAATAGCTATATTAGTTTTTACTAATTCAGTGAGCCATTCAACCCTCTGTTCAGCTGTGTTCCCAATAAAATAATAATTAAGAAAAAAAAGTAAGTTGTTACTACCGGTTTAATTAAAGTTCTGAGCTAATTTCACAGTGTAGGTTTGGGTCCCGATAGCAACAGATCTAGAGCCTAATTACTGTCATACCAGGTGGCTTGCTTGACATCTAATTGCTTCCCTTGAGTCTGACAAGAGCCTGATTTGGAAAGTTAACTCCGTTTCTAATAGAATGTGAATTTATTATAGATAAGGAAAGAAGGACACAAATAAAGACTCCTTCCCTACAGGTACGGGCTTACCCAACTCCTCTGCCTTGATCGTGCTCTGAAGCTCCCTACTGGAAGTTTGAATGAAGTTGTAAAACATATGACTTCACACATTGATACCTTTTTAAACTCATCCATTCCCAACTTGTACACAAGGTTTAAGGCAAGAGGACCTGAGCACATAGTTCAAAAGAGGTGGCAATGATGAGTAATGTATGAATTAAGACAGTGAGAAGAAGCATAGGTACTGTTAACTTTAATGCTGGCTGAAAAATACCTGCTCATATTTTCTAACCAAGACAGAAATCAAACATTTTTGACAGAAAGCATAAAATGAAGGAAAGACTTCAGAAACACACAAATTAGGTTCAGCAACTTCTGTACCACTTTCTTCTGGTAAATAGGCAGGATGGAGTTGTCTCCTGCTTGAACATGTGGAAAGCTTTATCAATTCATACATCCATCTGAGGCTGCCGAATTATTCTCAAAAGGGTCTGGACCTGCAGGAAAGAACATTAGAGCAGAGAAGAAAGCTTTAGCATTGATCAATAGTACTTGGAAGTGCTGAAAACAACCACTTTTTTCCCCATAACCTAGGATGCTGGACTTGTATAAAGACCATTTATTTTGTTATTGAGAGTAAAAGTGTCAAGAATGATACATAGCAGGGCTGGACACAAACCAGTTTTCTCCAAAGACAGTACTATGAAAAGAAAAAATTCCATTTTTTAAAAGGCCTTTCAATCAAGTCTAAACTCACTGTGTCACTGAACTTGCTCAATAAACTTTTGCAATAGTTGATTAATTATTAGGTATATTGTGTGAAAAACTAAAAAATAATAATAAAATAAATGTCTACTTCATTGACATCTATCCCAGGGCAATGGCAGTCCCCATTGAACCCCACCAGCAGTGCTCTCTGGATAAGCTCTCCAGAAGGCCTCCAGCAGCATCAGCTCAGTGTTGCCCTAAGCCCAGGTAGTCAAATGCCAAGGATGGGGAGGGGAGAATGTGATAAGTGCTCTGACACATCTTAAAAGTGATATATTCTCCATTCATGCTATCTTACTTTCTGAGTGCCGGGGGATAAGTTATTTTGGTTTTCTTTTTTTTTATTTTACTATGGGTTTGTAGAACAGAAAACTCAGCAGCTTATAAAGCAAGTTAAAAAAATTAAATTAAAATGAAGAGTAAAGGATCTTAAGGGCAAGAGAAGTGGAGAGGATGACAAGTGTCCTATCCTAGTGTTTAGTACAAAGCAGACACAGTGGCAAATGTAGAAAATGTTCATTGGCCTCCGTGCTGTCAATCAAGGTGAGCCAGTGGCTTTCAGGTTGGTTTGTATGGTAAAAAAGTGGATATTCAGCATTGAGGTCAGTTGCAGTGAAAAAAAAACAAACCTTTTCCTAGGGTTTTTCACCTAGAGGTGAAGCCACCTTTTTCTGTTAGCCTCTTGTCATGTTGTTAGAATTCTGAAAAACTCACCCTTTGTAGTGCTGAAAAGGAGGAGGGGGAAAAAACCCTAGATAGCTGAACTAGACTCACCAGAGATGGACCTACTGAAATATGACTGTCGCTGATATCAGTGGCTAAAAGTGGAGTGCTGACTGTTTGGGGGCCGGGGGGAGGAATACACCACAGGGTACTAGATAAAGCACCAGAAATATCTGTGTTCCAATTATAGCTCTAGATTTTCTGGGAGCTCTTTAGCAGGTCACTTGGCTGGGTCATATTTTTCATGTTGCTAGTACTAGCTGATTAACTGGTTAATGGTCATCCTGTTGTTTGAAAAAGTAATGTATTTGTTGTCATTGCCTATTGTTATAGACAATTCACTGAGTCATTTTTCTGAGAGCTTTTCTTTTTGATCCATCAAAATATCCTTTATCTGATTAGAAAGTAATTAAAATAAACAGATGCCTTTTGCTTGTGTCTGCCTAGTAAGTCTGAACTCATAAATAGTATTGCATCAGTAATGGTGCAGTAATGATCCTTCTTAGTAATACAGTAGCTGAATATGCTGAAACGCTGAAAGAAATCTCAATACAAACAGAAACATGGGTTAATGTGCTCACTAGTAGGCAATGATTAGAAACACTACTTGCTTGAAATGAAGACAGATCCCTGCCTAGAAATAAAGCTGGACACTTCCTTTCAGACGGAAAATTTAATCTTAGCACTGGTATAAGAACTGCTTATAAAGCACCCTTGTCTAATACAGAAATCAGTATTAAAATATTACCACTTTGTAGGTTTTTTTTCCCTGTTTGTATAATCAAATCACTTGGGCGTCTATGGTAACTAGAAAGGGTTAGAGAGGAGTGTATACCAACGAACTTTTGAATTATCTACACAGATGTTGCAATGTTTTCCTTTAGCATTACATGTCAATCTACTTGTCTACATCAAGAGCTGTGTTCTGATGAGGGCTGAATATAAAAAAAGGAGAATTTAGATTAGAAGTAATCCATCGTGGAAACGGAATAATAAAAGTAAACAAGAAAAATCCCCCCACAACCCAGAGGGGGGAATAGAGTTCTTTCCTTGGAACAACTCCTTGAAGACATCCAGGACAGTCAGACATTACCTTCCAGGCACTCTTTCCAGGCTATCTTACTATGAAAGGTCTTCTAAAACTTCCTAGCTGTTATCAAGCACTAGTGGAGAGACAACATTTCTCTTTACCTAGAGTAAGTCCTTTTTAACAGAAAACATACCATCATTTTATGGGCAGACCTATCTTGCTGTATAATAGATCACAGGCTAGCTGGAAGTAAAATATATTCAGGAAAAATGCAATATTAAGGAAAGGTAGTCTGTGAAGCTCAACAGTGGGCTACTGGCATGATTCAAAGTGGCTGAGAACCACAATGTGTCTATTTCTATATAAAACACATACTCCTAAATGTACGGTTGGCATCTGAGGGATTTGTCTCATACAGAAATAAGTAGTTTTATCCATTTTCTTTTAGGTCTATAATTTACCAAAATGGAATTTTCCTACCTTGTACAGAGCTATAATAAAATGAAAATTGTGCTTATATTTTTCTTCTTGGAAAATTATTCCAAAAGATTTGCTTTAAATTCATTGACTTTGTTGGCACTTGGGTCATTTTTCATTCTGACTTTTTTTTTGCTGAGAGTGCCTTGCAAGAACATTCCATACTCTATATTTTTTTTTAAATATTCCTTGCAGGTCATACTCTTATTGATGTCTTCAACAATGCTGAACTGCTCTGGAATACTGCTAGAAAAGTTCATGGTGAGAGGACATTAAAGTCTGTGTCATGTACTTGCATGCATAGGCAGACACCCTTGAAGTATGGTGAAGTAATGACATCTTTAGACATAAATGCTACCTTAAATTACATGAATTGTTTTTTTAATTTAAATCCATGTTGAACCAAATGAAAACACGATTTTAGTGTAGGCATTTATACAGGCATGGTGCTTCATTTGGGGTATGGTGTGATATAAAAATGTTCTTACCAAGAAAAAAAAAAAAAACTGAGCAAAGCAAACTTTTGCAGTAAATCTTATATTGTCTAATTGTAAAATCGAATAATGAAGCACTAACCTGTGTTAATTTCTGTTTGTATTTCTCTTTGTATTGAGATTTCTTGCAGCATTTCAGCATAGTCAGCTACTGTATTATTAAGGAGGTTCATTACTGATGCAAAAATCTAATAATGAAGCACTAACCTGTGTGTTCCACAGATAATACTTTCTATAACTTGGAACTTTAGCAGGTATATATGAAAATAACTACTTGAAATCAATATACTTATTCTGATTTATACTAGGCTACACATACTTGTGTATTTAAGTAACTCTGGCACGTTTTGCATTAATTAGAAAGCATTGAAGATGAAAATGGATTTGTTATCACATTGTTCCCAGGGGTGTATGATTTGGTCACAAGTTGAGCAAAAGAGTCAGAGTGCTCCTTTGCTGCAGAAGTCTTGTCATCTGAACATCGAAATGTACAGCTGGTTAGAGGAAAGGCAATCAGAACATGCAGCTCTGGCTTTTAATTCTGCCACTGATGTTATGTATCATCTTGTAAAAGTCATTTCACCACTCAACTTTTTGTCATAGGATCCTGATAAGACCAAGAAAATGTGCTACAACTTTGCTAAAGCCATATACTTCATGGTCAGTTTCCCCTCAGTGAAAGAGAGAAAATATTAAATACAAAACAAATCAAGTATAATTCAGAGGTTCTGTTAAATGATAAGGTCAGCAGCTCTGTTAATATAGAGTGTGATGTTATCTGATTTTTCAAAATATGCCTCAAATTGTACATTCAGATTAAGAGGTATAATTGGTGTCTATCAGTGTAAACTATCTTGCCAATGAAAAAAAAATACATTGGGGGAAAAACTGGGCAGGGGTTGTTCTGGCTTTTTCACTGTCTGCACTTCACGATGTAGAAAGCTTTAATTGCACAGCTCCTTGTCTTTCAGAATCCTCTGGGAATACTGGCAGGAATCCATGCCTCAGTCAATGCTGAAATTAAACTAATGGTTATTGTCACCTCTCATTAAAGCTGCAGATTTACCACTGCCAGCAGAGCCACAAGAGGACCAGATTATTATTTTTTTTTTCATAAAATATCTAGGCTTTTATAGTTCTGGTCATCTATTAAATGAACTGCTAATCTCTGAAGATGTTAGACTTGATTCATGCCTCTATATAAATTATTTTTTCACCATTCTGGTTGATGCTGAGGGAGCTAAAATTAAGCCTTATTAATATGCCTATATGTGTTCAGAACAGAATAAATCTTAGCATAAATGAGACATCTTTCTTTGAATCCAAATGATGTCCATGGAATCAAGAGGTGGAGTCTCAACATATGCAGCTGTATCACACCAATGCATCTGCTGAGAGTGTAGAAGGAAAAACAAATACATGGTTTTAGTTTTTTAAAATGTATTAAAAAATACATCAAAATCACAATTTGATTTTTCTTGCAAGAGTAGATATAGTAACCTGGCCATCTTAGTCCAGTTCAAACGCAAATCATTACATTCTTCCATGTGTGTGTCTGGCAACCTTTGTCACTTCCTGACCCCAAAAATGACTATTTGGGATGAATTTTACTGCTGGGAAGTAAGAAATTCTCCAGTTCAGTGTGGAAGGAGAGAGTAACATTTGTAATTGACAGGATATGAATCAATTATTTTACTGGCAATAGTTCTGACTGAAAAAGCATCCTCTTAAGAGGTTGAAAACTCCTTTGTCCCTGTGGTAAGGAGCAGAAAAGTTGATGTGTTTTATAGCTGCTAGAGTCTACATCTGTTTTAGCTTTATCCATATCAATCAGGTACACGCTTCTTCGCTCCTGTAATTGCTATTAGTAGCAACGATGACTATAACGGACTGTGGAGTACACAGATGAGAATGCATATGTGCAGACAAAAAACTCACCAAGTGATCTTTAATGTTTGCAGAAGATATGAAAGCTAATTTTTAACTGAGATGAAAGTAAGCATCTGAAAAAAAATGTTTCTAGTAAACCAGTACTCCTGTGTTCCATGCCTGAGAAATGCTTCCATATAAGGAGGACGGAGAATAGGATGTCACGTATTATATAATTAGAAAAACAGTTACAAAAAGAAAGATTATAGTATTTCCCAGAAGAGCTATCATCTCCTGCCTTAAATGACTTGTAGAAAGCAAGTTGCGGTGGGACACAAGAAGTCCAATTAAGGTAAAAAGTAATTTGTGCCTTTTCCTAGACCTGGAACAGCAATTTTTATGTACTGTGGGTGATAACTATGAGCCAAGATGGATGGGGAAAGACAGTGAAAACAATGAAGACTGTCCCCACGAATCTACAAGACTTTCATTCCTTGCCAGTCTAGCTCTTTGATAGTAGGCTGGCTATGAATGCTGGCATCTGTTATGTGTGATTCCCTTTAGGTACTGGTAATAAGCAACAGCCTAGCAATCAACTGGGAGTTTTACGTGCCAGATTGAGGGTGTCCTGGGAATATGTACAGTGCATTAAAAGGTGACAGCAGAGCAATGGGGAAGGGAATTATAGTATTGTTTGTACCATTTTCCTTATTTGTTATTTTTGACTTTGCTCCAAGGAGACTAAGGATATTTCCATTACCCTCGTGGTTGATGGCCCCAAGGCATGTACTCAGAGAGGTGGTCAGGAGATGTTCTACTGGGAACACAATCTGAAGTCACACCAGGCTTTTTAAATCTACTTTCTATACCAAGTAAAAATGCTATTGTCTTTCACTGTTACCAGTCTGGCCTGAATGTGAGAGAAAGATCCTGGCTGGAGTTTCCTAAACCATCCATCATTACTTTATTGGTAGTTTATTCCAACGTGATGGATTGCTAGGATTTCTCTGGCCAGTAATGCAAGGTTAGATATTTTATTGTATTGTATTTTCTCTTCCTTACGCTCTTTTCACTCTCTCCTCTCTCTTGTTTTCATTATTTTTCTTTCTCATTTTGCACACCATGAAATCTCCTGGAATAGTGAGAGGGAGATGGCATGGATAAGATGTCCTAGGATACTCAGGAAACTCTGTTACGACTATAAATACACCAAAAGATCTATTGTTACAGCAATTGTCCTTGTTAATTAACTGCATAGTTGCCAGATGCTAAAACCCACGTTTTTGCACCAGTGGGTCTGTTTTTACAGCATTGACTGGGATTCATCTTTATATTCTCCCCTCTTGCATTCTCTCTGAATGCAAATGGAAGTGTGTAGAACATACCCCAGTGAAGCTGAAAATGGGTGAAGGTGGTGTTAATGTTTTGTGATAATTTCTCCAAGATATTTAATTCTGGAAGATGTTTGTTCAACACTCAAGTGGAAAAAAAAAAACACCACCTTTCATCCATGCAAAACTGAATGGGCACAAATGATTACTTTCTAAGATGCCCCACTCTAGAAATTCAGGAGTAGCTGTCAAATATGAGGGTGTTATTCAGTCTCTCTCATCTATCGTTACCTTAGTCCATCTGTTTATGCTTCATACTGGGACAACTACAGAACTGCATTTATGTGATATAGATGGCTTGTATTTAGGATCTCTTATGGCTTATTTCACAAAGGGTGCACCTTGGTTAGCACTAGCTTTGGAGCTGATGGTATTATCTGGTGGCATACATATAGTAGGCTGTAGGAACAAGAAAGTTTTCAGCAAAAATAATGTAAGATAAATTTGGACAAAACTCACTTTAAATATAAGTAATTTTCATTAATTTTACAATGAGTTAGGAGTATCATGTGCAGGGTGTCTGAAATTCTCTTCCACCTGCCCTAATGTCAGTCCTAAGAAGTTGCCAGGAAAATATGCATCGAATATTCAATATAGCAAATACAAATTACTTGTTAATTTGTGCGCGTGTGTGTGAAATACAGTATATGCTGATGTTCGAGACCATTTGAACTAGTTTTCTGCTGGGGTGCCTCTATTACTTGTATTCAGGTTCTTGACAATGTTTTGTGACAATAATGATAAGCAATGTTAAGAAACCAAAGAGTCAGAGTTCACATGTGGCATATTTCCTACTGTGATTTTGATTCTTGTGTTGATCTCAATTTTATTGAGAAGTTCAATGAAGTTACTCTGAGTTATATTAGTGTTGGTTCTTTCGAGTTATATACTCTAGAGTTATGTGCTTACACATCTGTAACTGTGGGCAGAGAAGTTAGCACAGAAGATTTGGGTTCCATTTTAGTTCTCTACCTTTAGTTCAGCTTTTCCTCTTCTTCCTGCCTTTTGTTCAGTTTTTCTTCTTTTACCAGTACGCTTTTGCAGGCAACTGGCAATATTGCAAAAGCAACACGAACTTAAAAAATCAATAACTTCTTTTTTCAAAACTTCAAGTTATAAGCCAAACAGTGTATACACGGCACTAAAGATAGCATTCTATTCTGTAAGCACCTGCTTTTTCCATGAGATTTTCCTTTTGCTGATACATTGATTAGAAATGCTACGCTTTTCATAGCTCTTTGCCAACTCGATGGTGACTGAGCAGGTTCCAGGTGGCAGAAAGCATCTTGCTCACTGCACAGAGCCATTGCTGTATAATGCCAAAATCTTCAGGGCAAGGAATGACTAGCTGAAGGAAGGTCTTAGTCTACCTTTTACGGCATCTCAAGTGGTCTGATCATGAAGAAATAAAGTGGGTAAGGCTACAAAATTGCAAAGAACAGTAAAAACCCTTTAAATGTGTTATATTCACCTAATAACACACTCTCTCTCTCTCTCCTATCTTCATGAATCAAAGGTTACATTTTGCATTTTCACTTAGTTCTATAGGATTGTCCAGTATGGACCTGATACTGTGATATAGCTGTGAGAGATGATGCAAACTCCATTAATTTAGTTGAGGATAAGGACTGGGATGTCTACCTGTTTTGGACCGGTTCCCTGTCAATTCAGGTGGAATTCTTGGTAAATTCTATAGATACAGCAGCACCTCTTGCCAAGATCACATGAGTTATTTTCAAGACAAGGGAAGTTCATGAATAAGACAAGGTAAAACATTAAACATTAGAAATGCTTTAGTAGTGTGTGGGTAATAGCCACGTAAGATATTTGATTCAAGATGTCAGACATAGTCTCTACTCTTAATAGCTTTAATGATGCCAAATGCAAGAGAAATTTCCCCTTATCAGTAAGATGACAGCTTACGTATGACACTGAATCAACTGGAGAACAGACCTCTGAATAATTGCCCCTAGATGTGTTTCATATGGAGGTTTCATATCCAGAAGGATGTGGCTATTGTGCGAAGTGATAGCACTCCAGTTTGGAGTACAGCTCATCTTCTGTCTGATTCCTACAGCCATTTTTTAAACACCTTTTAAGAGAATTGTCATTTCTTTTCATTGGATTTTATCAGGAGTCTTTGACAAAACAAGTATGTGTTAGTAGCTTCTACAGGGTCCCCAAGGAAGCTTTAAAGGAGGAATTTAAATCTAGAAAAAAAGGCAAAATCCAGGGCAATGTTCAGTCATTGCATGCACTAGGGTTTTTAACTACTCTGCTCAGTCCAGAGGACATGGTAATGGAAAAACTTATCCTTGGTGTTGTCTCTAGGCATATCAAGAATAAGAAGGTCATAAGAGGCAGTCAACATGGCTTCACCAAGGGGAAGTCATGCTTAACCAACCTGATTGCCTTTTATGAAGACGTAACCAGGTGGACAGATGATGGTAAAGCAGTGGATGTGGTGTACCTTGACTTCAGTGAAGCATTTGACACAGTCTCCCACAGCATCCTT
This sequence comes from Jacana jacana, assembly GCA_013400555.1. NCBI lineage: Eukaryota > Metazoa > Chordata > Aves > Charadriiformes > Jacanidae > Jacana > Jacana jacana. Next base: position 5,398 of record VZTM01003261.1, on the reverse strand, counting down.
GTAGCTAAACTGAGGAAGTGTGGCCTGGATGATACGGTAGTGAGGTGGATTGTGAAATGGATGAAGGATAGAAGCCAGAGAGTGGTGGTCAATGGGACAGAGTCTACTTGGAGGCCTGTGTCTAGTGGAGTCCCTCAGGGATCAATATTGGGACCGGTACTGTTCAATATGTTCATCAATTACTTGGATGAGGGAATAGAGTGTACTATCAGCAAGTTTGCTGATGACACCAAACTGGGAGGAGTGGCTGACACGCCAGAAGGCCGTGCTGCCATTCAGTGGGACCTGGACAGGCTGGAGAGTTGGGCGGGGAGAAATTTAATGAAATATAACAAGGACAAGTGTAGAGTCTTGCATCTGGGCAAGAACAACCCCAGGTACCAGTATAGGTTGGGAAATGACCTGTTGGAGAGCAGCGTAGGGGAAAGGGACCTGGGGATCCTGGTGGACAGCAGGATGACCATGAGCCAGCACTGTGCCCTCATGGCCAAGAAGGCCAATGGCATCCTGGGGTGTATTAGAAGGGGGTTGGTTAGTAGGTCGTGAGAGGTTCTCCTCCCCCTCTACCCTGGTGAGACCCCATCTGGAATATTGTGTCCAGTTCTGGGCCCCTCAGTTCAAGAAGGACAGGGAACTGCTTGAGAGAGTCCAGGGCAGGGCTACCAAGATGATGAAGGGAGTGGAGCATCTGCCATACGAGGAAAGGCTGAGGGAGTTGGGTCTCTTTAGCTTGGAGAAGAGGAGACTGAGGGGTGACCTTATTAACGTTTATAAATATGTAAAGGGTGAGTGTCAGGAGGATGGAGCCAGGCTCTTCTCAGTAACATGCAATGATAGGACAAGGGGTAATGGATGCAAGCTGGAACATAGGAGATTCCAGTTAAATATGAGGAAAAACTTCTTCATGGTGAGGGTGACTGAACACTGGAAGGGGCTGCCCAGGGGGGTTGTGGAGTCTCCTTCTCTGGAGACATTCAAAACTCACCTGGACGTGTTCCTGAGTGATCTGCTTTAGGTGTTCCTGCTCCGGCAAGGGGATTGGACTAGATGATCTTTCAAGGTGTCTTATAATCCCTGATATTCTGTGATTCTCTGATTCTGTGACATACGTGGGAGCTTTTTACTATATCTCTGTGTCTTAGGTGCAGATGTGAGGTTTATTTTCAAACAGATATATATGAATAATCTTTCTTTATCTCTGCAAAATTGTTGTGTCCTGCTAAAGGTAGTAACAAATCAGGTTAACATGCAGAAGGGAAAAAATAAGAGAAAAGGGAGCAAAAGCAATTTACTCACTGTCCTTGTTTTTCACAGCAGAGGTATGAATGTGTGTTAGTACAATACCTGGGCCCAGTACCCAAGGTTCCAGCCAGTATCTCTAAAAAGCTACAAAAAGCTGGGGACTAGATAATCTTTCTTCGACTGGTATTGGTTGTAGGGAGCAGCAGCGTCAGAACTGTGTTGGATCACAGTACCCTGGGCATCAAAACACCCCTTGCCATCCACAACCTGAAAGCAGCCACCTTTGCTACTTTAAGGAAAAACTTCCCCTTACTCTCACTGCTTGCCTCTATATATCGTTTCTTCTCATCTGCTTCTTACCTTGGACCGTGTTGAACACCGCTCAACACACATCTGTCCTTTTTCTTACTCTATGACTCCACCCTTCCCTCTCTGTGCCTCCTTCCTTTCTAGAGCCACAATCCTTTCATTGCAGAGACTTATTCCTCTCAAGTCTTGTTGCATGTGAGCCTGGAGGAGGTTCCTCAGTTGTTCACAAGCTATTAGACTCCAAATATGATGCCACTTGTGACATACCAAGAGCTTGGATAAATAATTTGATACAGTAATCTTTATAAGGAATAAGAATGAATGACTACACAAATAGGTTGTTTGGTTCCATAATGCTGCTTTAGTGAGAGATGGAAATCTTCATGCTTAATGACTACATGAGTATCTCTTCCAATACTGGTAGGGAATGATGAATGGTTAAGAGGAAAAAAAATTGACTTTCATCTATAGTATACCTTAGTATACCTTTTTAGGACAAGTATCTTAGGAAAAAAAAAAAAAAAGTGATTAATTTTCAGTTTACCTTTTCTTTAGCATAACAAACTTCCATTTGAGGTTTAATTGGATCTGTTCTAGGATGCAACAAAAAGTTAGTGGAAGATAAAAGGGGCATAGCAAGAAAAAATATTCAAAGTGAATAATTTAAGATCACATCCATAATTAATGGCATTTGGAAAGCTTCCTCTAGTGCTCTAATCATATCTCAAAATGTGCTAATTAGAGCAGTTTGGTACAAAACAGAGTATGCAGGTGTTGAACAGCTTCTTCTGTTCTTTTTAAAGAAATGTCGCAATAACTGGTTCGCCTGGCATTAGTGCTCACAGTTAATAAATGTTTCCCATTTAACATATATTCAATAGCTGAAGAGCATGCATATAATTATTACCTTGTTAGAATAGGTTTGATCAAGAATGCAGAACGAAATCAGATATTTTTAGCAGAGAAACTTGAACTTATAGTAAACAGTGGGACATCCTATCATGGCCACTGGGGATATTACTAGAGTTGAAACTGAAAAAGAGAAAGATTCAGGCTTCCTGGCCTTGAAACAGCAAAGTATCTAAATTCATCTACTTGAAATTAATGTTATCTAAAAGTAGTCCTGATAATTCAGCAGAGCTAACCCTTTGCTTTCTACTTCAGCTGTATTTAAGTGTTTATCTTTTGGCTGGACATAATTTCGCTGGTCACTTATTTATCTTGGAAATCAGTGACAACTGATACCACAGTTCCTTCTCTCTAACCACTCTCTGAAACTCATCAATATGATCCAGAAAGAGATGAGCTGAGCATTCAGGTCTATGTGTGTATATGTGTGTGCCTGTGTTACTGTTCTGCCACAATGAAACAGCAGATGTTGAAAGAGATGCTTAATGCACAGACATGTCAGAACCCTCCTGACAGTTCTGTTTTACTCACACAGGAGCTGGTTCAATGGGAGCTGCAGGCAGTGTAAGAGTACAGCCAAACAGACAAATAAATGAAACTGAAGATCACAGTTTGTATTTTAAATTAATATATCATGACTCTGCAGGTTGTGTTTCATAAAATTATTCTAGTACAATTATTACATTATAAGATTAGATATTATAAGATTATTCTAGTTTTACTGAGGTTCTACAACATACGACAAAGATACAAATAACTCTGTAACTGTGTGTTATTAACAACTGTTATAATTTCCTTTAAGGTTAGTTAACCTGGCTAAGTGTGGAGCTTCTTTTTAATAAATGCTGCACACTCTGTTTTAAGTTACTATCTTGGAGAGCCTGCACTCTGAAGTATTAATACTGCAAAATGTAATGCATGGGCTTAAACCTAAGGTATGTCCAACTTTTCAAGAGGCTGAGCAGCATCTATCCAGTTCCCTTTTTTCCCAAGCAGTCAGTACTTACTGCCATCTACAAATTAGCTCTTTTTCTATGCTATGTTCTCTTCATTTCTACCTATTAGCATTCAGCTCTTTTCTCTGTCTTCTGCAGCTAGATGAATTATTCCCTGAGAACAATCATTTGACAATGAAATTTGCCCTTTTTGCATTTGTTATTTCTCCATGAACACATCCCAATTTGCATTCATTAGTTTATTATTTGAAATTGTTTGATGAATAGTTTGTTCCAACCCATTTCACTCATGTAGCTAATAGTAATTTGAGTGTTTCATCCCAGTGATTTGCCATTCAAACTGTGTCCTGTTGTATCACGTGGTGATTGTTTCTGCTCCTGCTCCGGATGGCACAATTAGAGTCAATCAAAAAGAGAAATACGGTTCATGAAAAGTTTTCAAAGAAAAGTTTAGTCCTATTTTCTTACTATTTTCCACAATTTTTTTTTTCTTTGTGAAAAGACCACATTTCAATTTTTGTATTGTGCTCTTCCTTT
>VZTM01003244.1:2236-19526 GCA_013400555.1 Jacana jacana | reverse complement strand
AAGACAAAGAGAATTTTATGACTCCGTAATGTCTTGCACCACATACTATAAATCTCCCACAATATTTTCTGCAATATTCACATAATTTTTTTTATTTGCTGGAGGACATGATTCAGAATCATATTCACTCTGGATTTAAAATCTTCATGTAATGGCAAATATATTACACCTTTGGAATGGTGGGTTTAGTTATGAAAAATAGACGATCCTGGACTAGCCCTTCATTGAAAGAACACCCACAAAGTCTGAGTTGCAGCAAAGGATTGACTTGAATAAAACTGACCAGACTGTGCGGATAGTTCAGAATTCATATCACCTAGCACAAAATCCCCAGGATGAAAAGAGTTATCTAAACTTAAAAGGTTATATGGAGATATACAATACAATATGACTTGTAAATATTGCTTCTATTGTTTACCATAATGTTAGGTAGTAAACTCACAGGACCTTGCTGGTTTAAATAAAACGCAAGAAGGAACTGACTGAAGGATACATTTTAATAGCCCTCTGTCAGAGAGAGTTAACACACTTGCACCTCTAACAACAGCATTTTTATTAAATCTTTATTATGTTGTATTAAAAAAAAGTCCCCTCAGCCCGCAGGTAGTTGGTTGATGCTGAGTTTTGAAATGAAATATTTATGAAGTTCTTTGTTTAGAAGTTTAATTGTATTTTTAAATGACTTTCATATGTTTATATACTTTACCCTCCAATATATATGCCATATGATGCTCTATCATACTGTCCGGAATAGTCATTATGTATTTCACCATCACGACTGTTACATAACAATAAGCAGAAAAAAAAGGACAAAAGGATAACTAAGTTAAACCAGATCCTATACATACTTATTTTGCTGGTAACACAGATCGTATCTCCAGCAAAATGTGCTTCTAATCATGTAACATAGCATAATACTGTAATACTTTCCATATTTAAACTTTTGGTCAATGTCTGATACTATAAAAAGATACTATACAAGATGTACTCTGCAGTGACCTTGCAATTTCTCTGCCACGGGCTAGAGGAAGGAGAAGATTCTTATGGATAGAGAGCAGGGATGGAATGAGGAAACCGAAGATCTAGTTCTTAAATGAAATTACGTTATGCTTTTATAAGGGCTGTAGAGATCCACCACTCTTGTGAGACAATATGTAAAGGAAAAGCATGATTTAGAAAGATTTATTATCTTCCCAAGTGATGGATGACACCTTTGAAACCATCTTCCTGATTTAGGAACAAAAGGGACATTTTCTAAAGTGAAAGCATGTTAGAGGTCCATGTCACTTCATGTGAAAGCGGTGCTGCATTAACTTTGATCCCACTGTCTTGTACAACGTTCTTCATGTGTTTCCTGTAGAGCAGATTTTGGCCATCTGCTCCAGGCAGTCTCTCTCTGGTTAGTCTTCAAGGCGCTTAGGCCAACCAGATGACGTGATAGGAGATCCCAAATAAAGCTGTCCAAAGTTTACCCATGGAATACACCCACCCATCCACCTATGCAGCCCTTTGCTGACACGCAGCTAGGGAGTGACATCATGAAACCATCTCAATTTTGTTGTGAGAAGTGACACGCTTCTCCATGGGCAGACTTGGAGAGTCATCCCAGGCAGAAAGCAGAGGAAAGAAAAAGAGGCAATCTTAAAGGAATAAAGAAAATTATGGATTCCATAGGTGGGATACTTGCCTTAGTAGTTGTCAGCGGTGACGGTGAAGGATATGATACCTGTGGTTTATATTAACCATACATTGCTGTTATATAATTCTAGATATTAATACAGTATGTTAGCTCACAACGCTACTTAAATACACTCTGCAGGCTTCTTTGTTGCGCAAGTACTACATGAAAACCCTTTGAGGGGAGTATCAGTTCACAGCTCATGAAAGTCATTAGTTTTGCAAAGCTAGCATAAAACCCCCTGTTGATCCAGAGGGACTGAATAACATTCCCCGTCTTTCTCAAATACCAAACACTGTCTTGCTAAATCTGTTCTCTTGATGACAATATTCACTCTACCAAATGTCCCTTAAAATCTCTCTTTCACATAAAAGGAACCAAATTCAGTTATTATACGAACAGCCAACAACATCTGAGAAATAATCTCACTCATCATTTAAGGTAGAAGCCAGTATTTTCTGACATAATATATTAGAATAAAGTTTACCTGAAAAAGGAAAAGTTGTGGAAAGTACCCACTGATTTCAGAAATGAAGTTAATGAAGGTTAATTCTTTTTTTTAAAGCTGCTGCTAGGCTGCCACAAAGTCCACCTGCAAGAACTGACAGTTTTACAAGGTTTTATAAAATTGCTCCAGCAACGTGTATGCCATTTTCAAGTTCTGCATGTTAACTGCATTAGTTGAAAATTAACGGAACTCTTCTCAACAAAATGCCTCCTTTGAAAAGACAAACTTTTCATCAGATCAAACTTGGTAGCTTTTTATGTCACGCCAAAAAAAACCTAACTGCAACTTTTTTCAATATTTCATAGCGTAAACAACATTTTCTGCTATAATGTTACAACCAGTTGACGGAAGTATTTCACCAATTCCAGTAACTAGTTAGTTAAATGTATCACACGTAAGAGAGGTTTTTTCTCCCTATTTTGTTCTCATACAAAGGCTGGATTTTATTCTAGTCTCATTGATATAATTCTATTTATTTCACAGTCAGTACTTATTAACACCAAGGGGAAGAGAAACAGAGCCATTAAATCAGTTTCCTCTTTTTTTCCTTGATGCAACCTGATGCCTTTTGGTTTACCATGGAATGGTTGCATGGTGAGAGAGACAGATTTGCTTGTGTTTTTAATAATGTGTTCCCTTCAGAGAGAGTCAATATTCGCCTGGCCCAATTTGGCTGGCTTCACTTTAAAAACCATCATTTCTGGTTTAAAAAGATTGGAGATGGTAAAGAACACATTCGTTAGGACTTGCTACCATTGAGGACATGTGACTGAGAGGAACATCCATTTTCATCAGAGGGAATTATATTACACAATTTCTTTTGCAAAGTGAGCAAGATCTGCCCTAAAGCTAAATGAAGCCCTTTATATCCACTGGAATGTCATCCAAACCCGTGGTGCTTAAAACCCTTTCAGTTTTCTCCATGTCAGACTTCAAAACTATCTCGTCTCAACTTGTTCCTGGTCCAACACTGTCCAACGGCCATTTCTTGTGTGCATTCAACCCCTTCTGATCCACCACTCAACGGCAAGCTTGTACCCCTTGCCTGCACTGAATTAGCTTGGTACTTCCATCTCATCTGATAAGAACTTAATTCCCCTTATTGTGCTGGATTTTTCTGCTTTCTTGAAAATGCTTACCAGAACAGTACACGCTATTCCAGATAAGGTCTTATCAGAGAGCTGTATCAGTACAAATTGCCTATCTTTATGGAAGAACTGTTTTGGAAGTATTTCAATTGAAATTTAATGGAAATACCATTAAGCTTTGTTTGGCTTTGTAAAAGGTGATACAAAATACTCTGAATCAGTGCAGCTGAAAAAATAGAGTCTGCACTGATGCTCACCGAGAAAAAAAAATAATTCCCTTTTGAGAGGACTTGGTTAATTATTTTGCTTATTTGTGACCCAAAAAGAAAAGAAATAGCAAAAAGCTCTGTCATTACTCATTATGTACACAATTTATCACAGAGTACAGTTCTGTTCCTCCACTTATTCAGCCTCTCCCAGACATTCTTTTGTGTTGTGGGCTTCTGTAAAAGCCTTCAGTAAAACTGATGCTACCTAACTGAATCACTGCTGTCTTCTGCAAAGCTCTGAGCTCACTGCTGTTTTCTCACCAGTATAATAAAGCTGATTTAGGAATTTAAATAGTTCATGTGCTGCACGAAACAAAAGAACGTGATTATTCATGCATCATATGGGTTATTCTCTTTTTTATTATGAAAAAACACCAACAATTTGTACTTGTTATATTTCATTTTGCTCAGGCAGGACTCTACCCTGCTGACTGCTCCAGTGCAGCCTTCTGTGAGTGAAATGTTGTACATGACGTGAAGGGCAAGCAAATGTACCACACAAGAATGAGGGAGTGTTTTGCCTTTTATTTCTTTCTCTTGCTCTGACTGATCTCTCCTTTGAGAAACTCTTGTGGGCATTGGAACAGGCTGCCCAGTGAAGTGGGCAGCATAGGCTGCATAGTGTGAGTGAAGATTGTGGCCAGTAGGTCAAGGAAGGTCATTCTCCTCCTCTACTCTGCACTGGTGAGGCCACAACTGGAGTACAGCATCCAGTTCTGGGCTCCCCACTCCAAGAGAGACAGGGAACTACTGGGGAGAGTCCAGCGTAGGGCAACAAAGATGATTAAGGGTTGGAGCTTCTCCCTTAAGAGGAAAGGCTGAGAGAGCCGAGACTCTTTAGCCTGGAGAAGAGAAGGCTGAGAGGAGATCTTATTAATGCTTATAAGTATTATCAAGGGTGGGTTGAAGGAGGATGGAGCCAGGCTCTTCTCAGTGGTTCTCAGTAACAGGTCAAGGGGCAATGGGAACAAGATGGGACACAGGAACACCACTGAAATATGAGAAAAAACTTCATCAGGGGGAGGGTGAAGAACAGGCTGCCCAGGGAGGGTGTGTTCTCCCCTCCTTCGGTGATCTTCAAGACCCATCTGGATGCAGTCCTGAGCAGTGTGCTCTGGGCAATCCTCCTTTAGCAGGGGAGTTGAACTAGATAATCTCTAGAGGTTCCTTCCAACTCTGATAATTCTGTGATACCATGGTTCTGTGAAGTGGTGGAATCACCATCCCTGGAGCTATTTAAAGGTGTGTAGATGTGCTGAGAGACATAGCTGAGTGGTGGCAGCGTTAGGTTACTGGTTTGACTCAATGATCATAAAGGTCCCTTCCGACCTAGATGATTCTATGATTTGCCAGTGCAGTTCCAGTCCTCTGCTGCCCCAACAGAGTGTAGGTCTGTCAGAAAGATCCAGCTGGGTTGTGTTGCTCAAGAGACAAAGGCTAATTGCCCAGTGATCCTTGGAAGCCATCTGGAGGGAGTCAGCTCCAGCAGTTAGCCAGGAGTGGTGGACAGGAACAGCCCACAAGTGTTTCTCAAAGCAGAGATCAGTCAGAAAAGGAGTCTGCAGCTGGAGAGCAGGGAGGTGCTCTGTTACTGCTCTTGTTCTTTTTTTTTTAACTTTTTTTTACCTATATATGAAGTTGATTATTTTTCCTTTAGGAAAATCGGGCTCACCCATGTTAGCCCTTCATTTCAGCTCCGAGTGTTACGTTGGAGCTCTATGCTGAAAATAAGGTTGTGATTTTCAAAAAACCTTAAGGACTTGGGACAGACAGAACTCAATTAAAAGCTGATATACCTTATGTTGGCATCTTTTGAGTGAATTTCACAGTCCAGGTTTGCAGTGACACCTGTGCAACAGCTGAACCATGTTCCCATGCCTCTGGGCTGCTGTTTCTCCCTTGGACTGCAGAGAACAAACAGAAGTGAAAGATCAAGCTGTGCTATATCAGGCAATGTATCTCTTCCTTCTCCCACCTTTTCTCCTGTGCCATTGCAAAAATGAGAGGGAATGTAATCTGAAGACCACATCCAGGGTGAAATAGTCACAACACAGTTTTTGCTCATGGCAGATAGAAAGGTTCAGTGATAAATCCAGAAGTCACAGGCCAAGATCATGCCTGTGGGCATGTTCAAGAAGGTTTATGGGCTTTCCTCACCACAAAGTACCTGTCCATGGCCCCCTGCCTGCTCCAGGGAAGCCTTGCTCAGCAGCTCAGCCCCACCAAGCTGCACTGCTCCAACACATTATCCGTATTGGACCATATTTCTTCAGGAACAGCTTTGCACAAATGGATGCTGGAATCTGAACCTGAACTAACACCACAAAGTAGAGGTGGTATCAGGTATTGGTGAATTGCTTTTAGTAGCAGTAAACAAAATGTAAACATGGGTAGCTTGTCTTTACAGTGCCTCTGTCTACTATAAGAACTTCTCTTGGGTGTAGGTGTATGGATGGCACAACAGACTCCCCATGGAAGGTGATACTAACAGCCAGCAATGGCTATTCAATTTCTAGCTTCTTAGCAAAAAGGCAATGAACTTTCCTAGTTAAACTTTTCCCCTCATTTTTGCAAACCCCAAATCCCTCCCCTGCCCCCAGAGCCCTAATCTTTTTATCTGAGGGAGAAAAAAAAAAAGAAATAGAGAGGAAGAATATTTTTCTGATGGGCTTGTACGTTTAAAAATCATAAACAGTAAAGAAATCTATGTGCTAAGATTCCAACAGAAACAGAGACTTGGCTGACTTCTGTAACCTGAACTTTTCATTAATTAAGTGTTTTGAATTTGATTAGAATAAATTAGCCATCTCTTTTGGTCCAGCATTTGCCCCTTTCCAGCCATTTTAAAAACCGTATCCAAGATGATCCGGGATCCTAACCAGAGGAACAAGAAGGGAGAGAGGACGATGGGGAACTGAGGGCAGAAAGATAAGCAGGGACCAAACAGATAAAAACAGCTGCCACCTGCCTAGGATTTGCATTTGGGTTGTGTATCTGTCTTACCTTCTGAGAGCTGCACAGATGACACTGCTATCTTAATACTGAATTCACAGATTTTATACATGTATTTTTTATTGGAACATAATTATTTTATGAAACTAAGAAACATCAAATAAACATGGTAACAATTATTGGTACTTTGTTCCTGCTTTTGTTGGATCTTGGAGAGGCACTTGACAACCCAGACCAAGGCTACTTTGACAATGTTTGAAGAACCAGTTCAGCCATAGGTTGATGTCAGCCGTGCTAATCAGAAGTCTATCAGGGGATAACTGCATTCATATGTTGCTCTACACTACTCAGATGTGCGTGGCAAGCTCCACAGGACACACAGGCTATTCCACATTAGCTTCCCTTTCTAAACTGTTTATTTTGAAACTATTAATACAGCTGTGGCGTCGCTCTAATTTTTCCTTCAAATGCAGATTCGCCCTTTGCTGATAACAGGCATGGAAGCGCCACCGCCTCACTCCTTTTGAAACCTTGGAGAAGAGCTGATTCCTACAACACCGCAGCCTTGTACAGAGAAGGCAGAAGCAGGAGGAACATACCTGTAGCTCCATTCCCCTGTCAGCCACAGAGAGCCTGGACCCTTGGCTCTCATTCCTGAGTGCTCTGCCCAGCAACTGTGCACCCCGTGCTGTTTGTGCGAGCGCCGGCACATGGAGAGGGAAGGGGGAAGGTGTTGAAATCCCTTCTGTGCCGCAGCCAAGAATTCACCATTCATGGGGCCAGACAGACACTTCACCGAGGGCGATTGTGTAATCTGCTGGGCGACCCACAGTCCTGGGAAGCAGAAGCAGAAGCTGCTGATCTGAACTCTGCATCTTCTCCCTCAGCATTGTATTTCAAGCATAGCTGTGGCTGTTACACTCCATATTGGATTTAGCGCTGCCTGTGCTTCAGGCAGCTCAGGCACCCCGTGTTTTCTCTTCGTGTAAAAGCTACACCTACGTGGCCTGCTGAAGACATGCTTTCAAAGCATCCAGATGCAGCTAAAGGAGCCTAAAACACATGCTGCAGCCAAACTGTAGACACTTTAAAGCTTTTACCAGAATATTTAGGACCCTATAACAGTCCCGGTTATTATTCTTGGATTTAGATGACTCACATCAGTTGTGTTCCAGGTGACTTTGTGTTATTCTCTCTCATCTTAGACATCCACAACTTGAGACCTTTAGCTCCTGCTGTTAACTCCTGCAGAGCCTTAGTGCTTCAGGTTTTCTACTGAGCTGAGCAGAGAGATGTCTGAACTGAGTCCAGTAGTACCACTACCGTGCCACTTAGGATGTACGTGCTCCTGTTCAGGAATTTAAACACTGATAGAATAATTGTACATGTTGAAATATTTCACTTGTCTTTTGATCATCCAAAATATTTTTCATACGTAGCTTGCAAAGCAATTTTATGCTAAAATCTGCTGCTTTTTCAACACAAAAGTGAAAGAGAGAACCTGCACATCGTTTCCTACCCAAGTGAATGGTGAAATGGTGTGTTGTCAGAAAATTGCTTTTCAGTTGCATTACCATCTTGGTCACGGAGTTTTATCACTTGAAGACTCATCTCATGGGAAGCACAAGACCCATGTTAGCAGGGGGAACAGAGTATGCCAAGCAGAAACTGGTAATAACATGGCTGTTGATCTAGCAAGTTGCCAATTTGGCCCCTCCAACACTCACAGTACTGGCAGTAGGGACAAGGGTTTTTCCAGGTTTCTGACTCAACCATGTTCCTTTCCTCTCTGTGTGGACTTGGAGCCTGCAAACAAAGTCCATGATCACAGGCATTTCAAAGAACATGCACAGTTTAGTTTCTATAAAATTAGCTGGAGTGACTACTTCACACTGTGAAATACATTTGTTTTTACAACAGCGTGTCTATGACACGGCACAGTCCTAACTACAGCCCTTGTTGTGGCCCAGGCTTATGTATCAGCAAGGCTGCTTTTTGCATGGCAAGCCTCTTTCTGCTGCATCTCTCTTGTAATTTTGTTTGGAAGACAAAGCTCACAACCCCCCGTGCTCGACTTATCTGTATTAAGTTACTCGTCCCGTTGCTCCACAATGAGGAAGCTTGGTATCAGTCAATTTTAAATGGATTGCTCTACAATTGTAACAGACCACAAAAAGGTTTCTGACTGCTCTGTTTATAATAACAAACAGGAGTTTTGTTTCCACCCAATATTTTCCATGATGTCTACACAACTCTTAGTGCTCATGAGAACGCTAGAGTGCTGGGATCACTGTTTGTCATGATGACCAAAATTATTTTACAGGTTCCTTGTGCTTCCCATTCCCCTTTAGCTATCTGCTGTCTGGTGTCTTAAAACCAGACTGTAAACTCCTTCAAGTATCCTTTTCTTTTTTTTTACAGCACTTAGTACAACAGGATCCCAAGAATCTCGAATTTTTCAGTAATGCTACAACCAATAATGAAATCTTTGGTGTTCAGTTCAGTGTGGTTTAGTTGCAAATCTGTAAAGATAGGGAAGGGAAAAGAATTATATTTACAGTCCATCTTTTCCACCTCCTTTCAATATTGTTCAGACATTGTGGCAGTGTGCCTTCCCTGCTTTTCCCCCTCTTCCCTCCTCTGGCTCCTGCTCGGGCCATGGCCATCATGGCCATCACATCATCAGTTGCAGTAAGTTGAACCTGGACTTAAGGGGATGGCTGGCAACAGCCAAAACACTGTCTGGAGTGGGGACCTAGATGTTTTGCTCCCATGAGAATATAACTATAGGTCAATTCTCTTACTCTATAAATAGTGGACAGCCCAAGAGCCTTTTGAGCTCTCCTGTATGGCAGCGGGCTGCACGCCAGGATTTCCCCTTTGGTGAGGATGCTCGCTAAAGGTTCTGCTCCTCAAGGCTGAGAGATTTCTTGCTGCAACAGATTCTTGGTTAGTGACTAACAGCATGCAAAACTTTGAAATCTTATCTAAGTAATATAAGGTATTGATTGCACATATATAATCCTTTAGACATAAACCGCTGACCAAGTCTGGGAGTAGGACTGGATCCAGCTGCACCCAGCCTGCTCTGAGAAGGAGTTGAGAAAGCAAAGGGGTCCTTCCTGAATCTCGTGACTCAACAGGATTCTCCCTGACAGCTTGTCTGGCCCTGTCCTCTATGCAGTAAATAGTCAAGGGTGCCTTGAATCCAGTCTCATAAAACACTGTTGCGTTTACTGCTAATTTTGTTAAATCACTGTTTCACCTTAATAAGTATTTTGTCTCGCTACCTAAGGGCCTGCGAATGAGAGGTTGTGGTATTTTACAGCACAGTTAGCTGGTTCAAACAGGGGAATGGTGTTTGGATGCTCTTGTGAGTGAAGTTAATCACTCTGCCTGTGACAGTCAGTTTGTACTACCAGGCTTGGGTTGACTGCATGGTCAGTCCTGCAGTACAGTTATTTCCAGCCAAGTTCTCTGCCTGGTGTACAAAGCCGAGCTCAATGGGCATTATTAGCAGCCAGGACGTGGGCTGTGGCATCCCGACACTCCAGGTGTGTTTGTACATGGGTGTTTTTTAATTTACTTAATTAAGAATACCCACTCATAATAAATCAACTCAAAGACATTCCTAAAGACCCTCTTCAGTATCAGAAGTGTCAGATCACATCACCTAAACCAACAAGAAAGTATTTGGAGTGGCTGCTGTGAAGGAAAAGGAGAAGAAAGTAGGGCTGAGGTAATATTTTGACAAATGGATGAAGACATAGGAATTGTTTCTGAAGTCACAATGGAGAAAGTAATGATAATAATCAGAAGAGAAATGAAAAAATAAATAAATAACATATTATTTAGGGAAGGGAAGGGAAGCAGAGAGAGATGATCAGTGTACTTATCAGTAATATCAGCAGTCTCAGGAACATGCTATTAAAAATCACTCCTGTAGATGGAAAGAACAGCAAAAAAAGCTCAAAAAGCTTTTAATTTTAAGTTTGCTTCCATATATTTCAGTCAGATTTTTTTCTATATTTTTTCCACATGCCCAAAGGGAGTTTCTTGAATGACTCTGTTTAGAAATAAACACATGGAAACAATAAACATCTAGAACATTAGCTTGCATATTTCCTTAATGTATGCATATTTGTCTCCAATTTTCCACATGAAATGAGGCTAATTCAGTTAAATTTCTTGGGATCCACCCTCTGTCAAAGTTTCCATGATTTCAGGGTTAGCTCGGTAGTTGATTAATACCTTTGAGAGGCAATATGTAGAGTTGCGGACTTACAAATTTTACGTCAGCTGCTCAGCATGTGCAGAGCAAAATATTAGGATGAATTCAAGTGACCTCTGACAATTTACACAGATGAGAAATGGCCTATTATTTATTTTTCTTATAATGAAAAAACAAGGAGAATATTATGCATATAGAAGTCACTCCTTCTAAAAGAACACAACCAAGGCTTCCTCAAAGATTTTTCTACTTTGGGATATATTGTACCACATTTTTTATACATTGCTTGAAATTTTAGCCTGCTGGTTTATATTCCACAGTTATTTGCAAATGAAAAATTAACTCACCTCCACTCACATTCACAGTCTTTCTGTGGATTAATACTGATAGGAGAATTTTGTTCAAAATGACCATTCTCTCAACTACTTTTTTCTTGCATTCCTGGAGCAGAGAACTTGTCCTCAGACCATTCAACCCTGCTGTTCCAGCAGTGGCAAAAGGAGTCACACATGACAGCAGATCAGCTTGGCTTCTTTTTGTAGTACATTCCCTTCAAAAACTCTCATAGCCCATAGCTCTCATTTGAGGGAAACCAGAGAATACTTACCTGTCCTTCTAATGTCTGTTAATGGACCTTTGTCCATTAATTTGACTAATCATTTTTTGAACCTGCTGACACCACTTCTACAACCTCCTGAGGTGGCACATTTCAGAACTTCATTACCTCTTTTATTAAGAGTAACTTTTTCTGGTTGATTTTCCCTTGCCTTCATTATTATGCCCTGTGAGGGTGTAGATTCTGTATAGGTGACTCATGCCAATTTCTCACTGACCACTGTTATGAATTACCAGACCCAATTCAACCCAGAGAGGCTGTGGCCTGTTTTACTTTTAGTATTGTAGTGATAACAAACTCCGTGGCTGGAAGGAGAACTTGGGCCAGTGTGCAGGAAGGGATAAGGGTGTAAGCACAGCAGCATGCACTCCAGGTACCATGAAGGATGACAACATGTCATGGGCAGATGAGGACATCTCTTAATATATTAAATTATTCCCAAGGACTAGTTTAACATACAGTTGGGGTCAAGCAAAGGAAAAAAAAATCCCTCCTGGATTTGAGAGTCCTTCCCCTGTCACTTATACTTTTACAGAGTTCTACATGTTACCACTAAAGATTTTCAGCTGTCCTAACCCAGTGGTCCCCAACCATTACGAGCTCATATGCCATAATGCTGATTAGAAACAACCTCTGTGTAAATACTCTTTTGGACTTTGTTGATTTCAGATGTCTTAATGTCCTGCATGCATGAACAATACCAGAAGACAAAGAGTCCATCATCTTCCAAAGCATGGTATTAAGATTTCGTCTGTTAAATAGCACAGGCCAAATACCTTATACCAAGCATTATGGAGCACTGGAGCTTGTTTAACAAAGCCCCAGAGTTTATCAACTGTCTGCTGGAGTTTCTCTCTTATAGAGTGTTCCATTATTTATTTGTTTTATATGATGTCAAACACATTACAGTCCTCGCTGCACAACATTCACTGTGAATTGCATCATGGGGAAAATCAAGCTGCATACTTCTATTTTTCTCCTGGTCTTCAAATGCTGTGTGATTGTATTCTTTCATCCCTTTTCTTTGTTACACTGAAGAATGCTGGAATGTTAAATATTTTGTTCTCTGTACACCCAGATGTGGTTTAATAAATCTGTTAATTCGGTTTCTATATCACTGAACTACTTTGTGCTTTAATTTCCAAGTTGTGAACCATGCTTTTTCTTTCTTAAATCCTGTAGTTTTCTAAAAGATGAACATGAGGAACAGACAGAGCATGCCAGAAGTGACTGTATTAAGTGCAGAAGTTACATGAGTGATAGAAAGACAGAATACTATCCTCACTTCTGCCCACTATTTGCCAGTCTCCATGTCAACTAAGGGTGTGCACCTCTGCACTTCAGCTGTCCCTGGGATAGCTTACTGCTTGTTGCTACAGATTCATCATTATGTATACGACTACTTTCACGGTGATTTTTCATGTAGGAGATTCCCATTGATGTTTATTTTTAGGCATCCAGTTTATTTTCTTATGCTCCGTTTAAACCAGCATTTTCTTCATACGATGCCTTCTTTTTCTGTGATCAACTGCCAGTGGTCCTCCCGTAGAATCTTATCTCTCTTCTCCACCATACCCTTAAAGGTTGTTTCATGTAAAGGCTATAAAAATGTCAGCATGGATTAGCTGCATTCATATTTTTAATTATCCAATCATCCATGAAGGACCCTCTTTCAACTGAATGGCTCTGCAATCGCCTCATTCCCTTCACTCATTGCTTTTATGAAAACCGACACACTATACGGCCCCTTTGACAGCCACACAGGAATCGCACAAACAGAAGACAAGGAGCTGACAGAGCTTCACCCAGGTGTTTTGACATCACCCCCTCACATGCACCTCTTTGGAACACACAGTTATGACTTTCAGGCCCACTGCAGGGTAATCAAGTCTGTCAGATGATGCTCTTTTCCCCGCTGCTGCCTGGGCGCTCACAAATGGAAACGGGATTTGTTCTGTTGGAGAATTACTAAGTGAATTTTAATTTGGGCAGATAACAATTTTCTGTAACTGAGCTAGGGCTGATCTTATGAGAATGATCCCACTACATTTTTATGAGTTTTACAACTCTTACTTTATTAGATATCACTGTTAATGTCTCAAAATTTAATATTTCAAAAGTTGCCAAGTCCCAAAGTCAAAAAGGAACACTTGAAACTTTTAATCGGCGAGCTCTTATACGACAACATACCGACCTAGCTAGATATAAGTACAAGCCTGAGGCAGAAAATTCAAAGTAGGAAAAAGTACTCATTTTCATAAATATTCACTGGAATAAATTACATGGGAATATGATATCTTTTTTTTCTCTTACTATCTTCAGATCAAGACTCTTCCTGCAACTACAGGTTAACCAACCACAAGGTATCACACACAAGAAGGAGTAATTGTTTGAAATTTAGCACATATATGCTGCATAATAAAATTATATTGAATAATATAACATTATTCTGGTCACGAACTCTGTGAACTTTTTAGGATGTACTTATTGCAGTCTCTGTTATCAACAATTAATTTGTTCTGAAATCCACATGTCATCCTGATTCAGTAAATCTTATCTTCACATTTTTTTTTTGAAAAAAACTTTCTACACAAAAAAAAATTGAACTTCTTGACACAGCCCAGAGATGTTCTGCCAAGATGTTAAGGTAAAAAAAATATTCCAGCTGGGCAGAGGTACATGAAGCATTCTCAGGAGAAAAGTTGCTTCTACGAGAATAAAAGCATTCATCAGTTCCACATTCTGACCCTTCTATAAAAAAAAAAACCAAACAAACAGATTTTAATCTACAGTTTGTGCTTTTGCCGATAACACCCATCAAGACACTTAATGAGTTGCCATACTCAAAGTACAGAATCGGGAAAAGTAGATTTCAGATGGTAGCTAAGGCCCTTGTAAGCACCCTGAAGCACAAGAGCTATTCAGACTGCATGTTTTCTCTTCCACGGAGGGACACATGCAAACGCATCGTTTAGGGCCTCCTCCAAGGGAGTACGAATCTCAGGAATGGAAAGCACCTTAATGGCCCCCTTTCCAGTAATAATGAAAATGAACCATGACCTATTCTCTGCCCAACTGACAAGGCAGAGCTTTCACACGTACAACTGAAGCATCTTACTCCCCAAACCAAGTGGTACCTCTGAACTGTTTTCTGGGAACCACCTCTGGTACATGCCACCCTTCAGTCTGTGTTCAAGCATCACCTGGAAGACAGCTTCCTGGCACCAGTGAAAAGCACACCCGAGACTGTGTGCTGACAAACAACACGGACAATTGTGTGGCAATGCCTGGACCCACACGAGAAATTATTATTTCATTAGGAGAGACAGAGCCAATGTATCTAGCTCTAATTATTTAACCTCAAAGTGTTCAGTAGCCATAAAAGCCCAGCCTGGGTTACCTTCAGTGCTGGTTTTGGGTGCCTTATCCTTTAAGCCTCCAAACTGAAATACTGCAATGAACACATAAGCAATATCGAGGGAAATCTTCATTTATCAGGATGAAAGGCGAGGGCAGCTGTGCTTCCAGTAGTTTTTGTTGTCATAAGTAAACCCAGCGGAGCTGTATTGGTCAGACTAACAGACCATCCATCCAGTCTGCTGCAGAGAAAAGAGATTGAGGTACCTTTTCTCCCTGGCAGTAATTCTTCCATAGTAATACAACTAATTCAGTTGCATGGGTGCTTTCCAAACACAGTCTACACAAGCTTGGAGAGCTTTTATTTATCTGTGCACAGTGTTTGTTTTTTAATTGGACATTATGGAAACTCTGACAGTAATGTAAAAGATGATTAGCAATAAAACAAAATATAAACCAATGGCTTCTAAATTTAATAATAGGCTAAATGTCTACATTCAGACATGGTTAATCAAAACCAGTTTGTAAACTTCATTTTATTCAGGTCAGCCAGTCAACAGTACATGTAATGCATACTATAAAACTGATTTAGGGCTTTTGGACACCCAAGCATCTACATAAACCAAGCAAGGATTAACTAGGTCTGTCTACTCATAAATTACAGCACATTGTTTTTAAGTGAACAGGATAAAAAGCAACATGCCGTGAACCATCTACATCATGCTTTTTTCTCCTTTGACCAATTTCCCAGTTACTCTCTCAAATTATCACTCCAGTTCCTTCTTTGTTCATCCCTGTATTGTTTCCATATAACTGTCCAAATCCGCCTGCAAGGCAACTAATCAAAAAAGGCTGAAGCGCAAGAACATTGACCACTTGATAGTTTGCCCAGCTTATTAAAAATATGAGTTTGACATCCTGCAGCATGTTTTAACAATTGGTTCGCAAATTACAGCATAGCTAAATACAATTAAATTCATTCCATTGTACACAATAACTATTTAACATATGCTGTGAATCTTCTGCACAGATCAGGACTCTGCAGTGTTTTTCTACAGCTGTTAGTCAAGTCTTGTTGCCTTGTGCTACAGACCCATCAGATCTCCTAACACAAACAGGCTCAGGCTGGGTCATAGTTTGGTTGGGAATTTAATAAAACAAAACAAAATAGAACAAAACAAAACAAAACAAACCCTCAAAACCCCATTCAGATGTTTTTTAGGAGAGGTGATGGCCTTCTATAAGCAAAGTTTCTCCCTTCTTTGTACTCATTGAAAATCACCACTGGGTTCAGCCATTGCTGTGCTTCTAGGGGCCAAGCATCCCTAAGCACCGGACCAGTGCCCTGACTCCTTATCTCAAATACCCATTCACATGCAGGTAGGCACTTACCATTCACATGTAGGCACTTACCACTTCTTCCAATAGCAGGCTTTCCAAAACTTTATAGCATGTTACCTCCCTTTTCAGACGCTGAACCTGACGAGGAGTACATATTTTACCCAGTACAATACATGTGATAATGTATCGGCTCACATGAACTACCATGATATAGTACCTGTCCCACAGATATTACATGCCACTCCATACGCACCAGATCTGAGAAGCGCGTGATATACAACCCTCCGGGGATATGAAACACATGTGGGTCTGATTCACCACTTTGTTATCCCAACTGTACACCGTTGCAACCCTAACCAAGTTACACCAGTGTAAAGCTGTTGTACTGAAGTGGAGGATTAAACCCATATGTCTTCCTATACGAGCCAAATTTATGGGACAAAGTTATTCAAATGTATTCAGTAAACTTTCTGACTTCTTCATAGTCCTATACCTGTTTAGTCCTCAAACAGTACTTTTCCTGCTTCAGGAAAAGCTCTACCTTAAAAACAGCAACTGTTATTTGTTAAAATGTCAGTAATAAGCAGAGTTATTAGAAAAAAAAAACAGCAAACAAACCAAAAGAAAAGCAAAAAGGTTGAGATTTGTGATGCACAAAACATTTAAAACAAGATGGCTTAGCATCAAACTCACTCAGCCATGATTAAACCTCTTTTTGCCTGCTTATGTGCATACCTCTTTGGATAATTAAAAGCACGACACATCACCCTTTGCAAATTCTTATGATTTCACTGTGCAACTTTTTAAGTGTTTTTTCTGGCCTCTGTCCAGACAGTACACCTGCATCTTAGTTTAGCAACATTTTGCTGCAATTGAAAATTAACTAATCCTGTTTGATTTGGATCTGTATAAAATTCTGAAAACTTAGAAGCTATATGTTTATATACCAAGTCAGATACATTTATCCACCAACAGATAAAGACATTTAAAAAACATCAAAAATTCCCATTTTCCCATAAAGCGACAGGGGTCTGTGCTGGTGCTCTGAGGGTACAGGATTATTTTAGTTCAGTGGAAAAACAAAATCAATTCAGATGAACTCCACATATATTTCTTCAGAACCCTTCACTGTATTCAAAAAGTTGAAATTTCCTTATGGTTGAAGAAAAATTATTCAATCAGCCTAAAGAATCAGCCTTCATTTTCTTTCACGATTTTGATTGCGGCTTTTAATGTTACACACAAAATAC
>VZTM01003185.1:1837-37962 GCA_013400555.1 Jacana jacana | reverse complement strand
GTACCTCACTTTTAGGTGGAATATGGATTAAAAAAAAAAAAAAACAAAACCAAAAAAAACCAAAACAACATTTTAACATTTTGGTTTTGCGCAAGCCAATAAAGCACATGATTTCAGAGATAACTGACAATTAAATCTAGGACAGATAAAATTCTTACTTGGAGAGATTGAAACAATTGGGGCAGCTTGCTTTAAAAGATCATAGAATCATAGAATCATTTAGGTTGGAAGAGACCCTTGGGATCATCAAGTCCAACCATCAGCCCTACTCTACAAGTTCTCCCCTACACCAGATCCCTCAACACCACATCTAATCTACTCTTAAACACAGTCAGGGAGGGTGACTCCACCACCTCCCTGGGCAGCTGATTCCACTGACTGACCACTCTCTCTGTGAAAAATTTTTTCCTAATGTCCAGCCTAACCCTACCCTGCTGCAGCTTGCAGCCATTCCCTCTTGTCCTGTCGCTAATTGCCCGTGAGAAGAGACCAGCACCAACCTCCCTACAATGCCCTTTCAAGCAGTTGTAGAGAGTGAGGAGGTCTCCCCTCAGCCTCCTCTTCATCAAACTAAACAATCCCAACTCCCTCAATTGATCCTCATAAGCCTTATTCTCCAGGCCTCTCACCAGCTTCGTTGCCCTCCTCTGTACTCGTTCCAGCACCTCGATATCTCTCTTGTGTTGAGGTGCCCAGTACTGGACACAATACTCAAGGTGTGGCCTCACCAGTGCTGAGTACAGGGGGACAATCACTTCCCTACTTCTGCTGGTCACACTATTCTTTATGCAAGCCAGGATGCCATTGGCCTTCTTGGCCACCTAGGCACACTGCTGGCTCATGTTCAGCCGCCCATCAACCAGCACCCCCAGGTTCTTTTCCACCAGGTAGCTCTCCAGCCACACTTCCCCAAGCCTGATGAGCAATTACATACAATAAAAATGTAAGAAGGTGGGATAGTAGAAAAAATTCAATTATGCTAATTTTCAGAGTGCATGAACAAGAAGTTCAATCAAATTACAACATGGCAAATTTAAAAGGAAATACTTTTGCATGCTTCATATTATCACTGACTATCAGAATGTCACTTAACTCATGAATCTGTGCAGATCTGAATAAAAATTAGAATCTAGTTTGGCAGTTCCTATGTTCTCTGACAGATGACAGTCTCAAGGTAATGTCCCACAGCTTTAAATTGCAGGGAGTTGGTAGTACAGTATCATGTTCAGTCTGAGAATACATACTACCTATCATGGAAGACTAATGCAGTTAGTGAATTGCACAATGTCCCCCTCAAAATAATGCATTTGAACACGTTCAAAATGAAAATACTCACAGAATAAACTAGCAAATTTGAAACTGTACAATTTATTTCACAGTTTATTATCTAAAATCAGGAACAAAAGGACCTGAAGGGTTAGAAGCAGTAACATACTATCCACTTTTGTAATATTAAAAAGTTAATGGAAATTGCCAAGTATTCTCTTTTGACTAGCCATATAGTATTGCAACTGGAAAACAAAATTTATTTTAGAAGGAGGGTGATATTTAATTAGTACTTTAGAATATAATATACTTTCATAAGAATATTTTGCCTTCTGTGGGTAATTCTTGGTGAGACAGCAGTAAGAGTAAAGCAAGCAATTTTAGGCAGTGGCTGTTAAAGGCATCAGTAATCTTTATATTCTTATTTTCAAAGGACAGAGAATATTTTGTGACCTTTTTATAAAGCACTAAATACAGGCCTCTGAAAGACTTCATCTTATTGGAGAATCTGAAAATAAAAACACTGTACAGGCAGAGTTTTCAAGTTAATATAATATGATTCATAAGATAAACAAAATCCACAGGATGATACTCTTACCTCTATTGTGACATTCTGTGGTGACACATAATAACTGGGGTGGCCTTGAAAACCTTTGAAGGATTTAAGAGAAATCCCTTTGAACAGATACGCAGGGGTCAACTGCAGCATTGCCTTCTTTGTAAAGCTTGCAAGCAGATTTGATGACAAGAAGATTTTTGTTGGAGGACAGAACACTTAACTTGATAAAGATGTAATAAGAATAGCAACCATTTAGGTGAGCTTTGAAGTGACCAAGATGAGACCAGCTGCCCTCTTACTCCTGTGCTGTGTCCTTGTGCAAGGCAATGAAAGTCAAATCCAGTTCCACAGTTTATTATGTAAGCGAAAGAAAGCAATAGCAGCAGCTACATCAGCAACTAATCTGCATAGTTAACATATTCAAATTTATGATGCTCAAACATCAGTTGAAAGGGTACACAGTTGGAGTGTGAGTACCACCTGCTAAACCTGAGCTCTAAATAATGTCCTCAGAGATCAAATTAATAACAGAGCCACAAACCACTTTGGATTCACAATGGTTTAAAGCTCTACATTATAGTAGAAGTCACCCAGATCTGTGATATTCTATATGTTTAAATCAACCAATCCTCCACTCAGAAATCAGTTACCCATAATATCTTATCACTTCTGTGTCATTACCTAAATCATTCAACAGCTTCTTGATCATACCAAGGTTTATGATTGTTAAAACCTCTTCTTACTGTTCTGTCTTGAGTACTTCTATTTAATTTTTATTCTTTATTTTGGTTGATTTGCATCTGGTGTTCTTTTATGTCTGTATTATAGTTTTGTTTATTGTTTCGCATTTGTATAATGGGAGTCTAAAATATATCAAGTTATTTTTTTTTCCTTCTCTTATGTAATGAGTCCTTGCCATCAATTAAGAAAAAATATGTGAATATATCTATAGCTGAAGTTCAAGGAAAACTTAATGCTCATTTTTGTATAATATTCTGCCTTTGGGTATGTGGGTACATAAGCAGATACTTAATTGACTAAATCAGTAATTGCTTGTCAGTCTTCAGAATTGTGTAATATCCATGAAAACTCACTATCTATCCAAAGTTACCATAATGTATGTGTTCTATATTGTGTAGCAAAATGCAGTATTGGTTTATAAAAAGTAATAATAAATACGCCTTCTTCAGAATTACAGAGTAGTTCCTGTGGCAATCCAGGAGTTCCACCAAAGGGTATCTTGTACGGTACAAGATTTGATGTTGGTGACAAAATCCGATACAGCTGTGTAACTGGATATATTTTGGATGGCCACCCTCAGCTTACTTGCATAGCTAACTCTGCGAATACAGCATCATGGGACTTCCCTGTTCCTATCTGTAGAGGTAAGAGAAGTGCTACAGTAATGTTCTCAAATGTTCTCAAATATATATATCATCTTTATTAGTATGAAAAACTTTAAATCTCTGTTTTAATTAACTTTTAGACTGTGATTAAAGAACTGTTTTGATCTCTTGCTCACAAATATGATATATCTCAGCATATGCACCTACTAACTTTTAAGTTAATATCCTATGAAAACGATATTTCTCATTTATTTTGAAGTATACATAAAGAAATAAGAACTAGAAACCTAGTAATAAGTGGGTTATAAATTTCTGTTTTCAACATATTTACAACTATGAGAATGTGAATTCAACATCCATTAATACTTCCTAAAGACTGACTTCTTGTCAAATATTAACTTGGATATTGAGCAAACAGAAGTTTGAAGCTACATAAACAATTGAGTTAAAGGGACTTTTCATTCTCAGCCAGATGCAGTATCTCAGTATTTCTATATGATATATAGGTGATATCCCTTGCATTCTAACAAATATTATAGGTCAAATCCTTTTCCCTTGCTCACGTTAGAAATACAGCAGTAGTGGGGAATCCTATGTTACGCGCAAATCTTATTTTCTGAGACTATTAGAGAACAATAATGTTTGCAGGGTAATGAAAGCAGTTAAGCTGATAAAATGGAGAAACAATAAAGATACTTTTGTGATGAAACTGCTATATCAGGCAGGCTTGAATTTCTTTTCTTGATTCGTGTTAACTTTATAGAATGTTACATTCATATTTGTCTAAAATTTGTCTTGCAGGATCTATAAAACATTAAAACTTGCAGGGGCTATAAAAACATTCCAACTGAAGCTAGTATTCTGACAAATTTCTAATTAAAAAAAATATATCATTTCTGTTAAATCCTGGTTAACCAGTGCAACAAAAAGGTAGTTATATATGGGGTTATATATGGGAAATATGTATCATTGGAAGTACCATTCTATTGTTTCCTTCTTTTTTTTTTTTTTTTTTTGGCTTAGAGATATTTCATATGCTTAGTCATGATCTTGAAGAAAATAAAACATTATTACTACTAATAAAATTATTTATAACTCCCAAATCTTTTCCTTCCTACTTCTATGAAAAATGTTAGCTAGTATAGCTATATATATACACAATCATAAATCCAAATTTTGTTTGTGGAGATGACTTTTATGAAGATTTGATAAGAATAAGTTAACTTCCAAAAAACTTACATTTTTAACAAAGTAGAAGGCTGATGGACCTCACTGCAGACCATCATGAAAATTCCTGATCTGCCAATTTTGAAGTTAATTGGCATAAAATATTGTACTTTTAAATGAGGAAGAGAATTGAACCTGATGCTCCCACTTCCCAGTCAGTCATGATACACAAGCTTTCTTTTGATACAATATCTTTTCAGTAGAACGTTGCATATATTTTGTTTTTATCCCAAAGAGATGTGAAAATATACAGTGTAAATTTTAATTCTGATTATAAGCTCCCAAAGTAGTCCTGTAGTTAAACATAACTCTAGTGTGTAAGCAGAAGACTATCACATAGAATATGAGTGTCGTGGTTTTGACAAATCGGACAGATGATGAACCCTCCTCTCCCCACACTAAGGAAAAGAGAGGAGAGGAAAGGATTAAGAGATTCAGGAGTTTAGATAAAAACTAAACTACTTTAACGAAATATAAATAATAATAATATAATAAACAATAAATAGAAAAATTAAAAAGAATATAAAAGTAAGGATAAAGAAAAAGTATACAGTCTATACAAAACCATATCTGACTCCCAGGATGACGATCACATCACCAGCAACATCAATAAACGTCCCAGGCTGGACTCGGTGACCGGCAGGAGCTGGATTCCGGATCAGGATCAGAGGCAGATGAACGGACAGGGTCCTCCTCAGATGTCGGCCATTGAAGGAAGAAACCCTAATAACCCTTTGATCCCTCAGCTTTTTTACTGAGCATGATGCGGATGGGATGGAATACCGCAGTTGGTCAGTTTTGGGTCACGTGACAAAATTACCTGACCTTGGTTGTTCTAGCAATAAGTATAAGCAAGAGCCTCTCTGCACACCATCCTTTGGTATAATCAGGTCTCATCACTATGAGACAAAACAGTCTCTGAACAATGCGCTGCCAACCTCAGACCGTAGCCAGCTAGAAGAGGCCCAGCTAAAAAAGTAAAACTACTTAACAGAAAATTGGTTTGTTTTACCTCAAACCAGGACAATGAGAAACATATTTCTTTTAAGTCATTATTAGAGAGGTCATTATCTGAATATTGTCAATCTCTAGAGCAAAATAGTGTTGAAAAATTGGAAAAGATTCAGAAAAACAGGTAATGAGTTCCATTAGGTTTCAAAATTGTCATTTCATCTAGAGACTGAAGAAACTCAGACTTTACACTGTATGTGAAAGAGGATGAGGAGGTGAATTGATTTATTGTAGAAATTCATGCAGAAGGGAAACATTTTCTTTTGAGAAGACTGCTTTAATCAATATACGTGAAGAAACTAAGGGATAAAAGCTTTTTATAAAAAGCAAAATCCACCAATACAATGGCACACACTTCTAATAGTGGTGGTTAAGAATTGCTGGAACATAACCTAGGAATGTGACAGATTCTTGATTTAGGTTTTAACATCAGGCATAATGGCTTAAAGACTTAATGCACTAAGTTCCTTCTAAGATACTTATGGGCAATGCTCAATAAAAATGTAACTAGTTATTTTCAATAGCTCATTCTATGAGTATACCTGTGATATCAGAAACACCTAACTTTACTTTTAATACAGAGATCTTTGTGATTCCATTCTAATGAATTTTGTCTAATGCAATGATCCAAAACACAATTCTGCAGAAGGTTGTTAAAGGTGATTACCTGCTAATGACCTGCTTATCTCTTTCTCTCTGTTTGCCATGGAGACTCCTTTTGATTAAACACTCATCTTTAAAGAGTTCCTCTGATGAAAGTCTTATTGTTCCCTACCAATGGTCATTACATCAAACAGAGAATCCTGAGACAAATGAAGTGGTGTGTAATTTTGAGACCATGTGTGTAATAATTATTTTTTCTCAACACTAAGCAACTTGACCAGTACGTTTTGGTAGATGGCCATGTCTCTTCCAGATGTTCATATACTAATTGTTAATTTCAATATAATTAGTTGGATTAGGGAAATACAGAGTATTTCAATGTCATGACCTAGAAAATACCATTGTCTGGTTGTTAGAAAAAAGCCCCTAGAATTCGAAAAAAGTGTACTTTGTTCAATATTAATTTGTTTCTTTCATTCTTTTTACCTATAGAAAATAAATTGAACAAAGCTCTGAACTTACAGCTTGCTTATATGTCAGTGGAGTTAAGCTCATAGATGTATTTAGATCATCTGTGTATAAATGTCATTGTAAATAGCTTCCTTTTTCTTTACTAGTGGTTATAGGTATTATTTTGCAAAATCAGTGCACATAGCTAGCAATAGCTTTATTTCTTATCATGTTTCTCACTGAACACAGTTCAAATGAACAAAGTTTTCACCAGTCATTTGCAAGTTCTGACATTAATTAAAATCCTGTAATTTTTATTAGATTTACTGTAAGTGCAAAACCACCTTAATTAAAAGAAAACTGAATTGGATTTATTGTGTTTTGGTCAATTATACTGTGCACTAACAATGACTGACTAGTTTTTAAATGAAATCTTCTTCCCTGACAAATTAATTTTGATAAGGTTGTTTTCAGCAGTGAACGACAGCAGCTTTATCATATCACCTGTCCCTGAGATAATGTTGCAGCTTGTCGTTTCTCCATAATGCAGCATGCTAGGAATAATTTACTGAGGCTAACAAATAAGGATACATTTATATATAATATTATCAGTCTATAAAGGTTATAATAATTAGACACTTTTCTGACTTTTATATTTTAGAAGTTTTTTCCACAGGGTAAAATGGGTGTTGTAAGAATATTCACTCAAAATTGCATTTTTTTAGAATGAAGAATTTAAAAAACAAAATATAGTTTTGTCTTCCTAGAACTCCTATAAAATCTTTTCACTTTTACCTATTCATAAAGCTAAAGAATACTTGTCACTGTAAAACTTCTGTTCATACTTTTAACAAAACACTTTGTTTTTCCACTTGTTTGAATTAACATACATTTTTGGTCAGACAGGTACATAACCCACTGACTCTAAGTAATTTTTAACATGGAAAAAATGCATTTCTGCCTTTTTATTACTTAACTGAGCAGATATAGGGTTAATTTTTTCCGTATTTCATCATGGCAGTAAAAGACTAAAGACTTTGTTACTAATTTGTGAATTCTCTAATTCCCCTGCAACATATGCACACACACACATATATATATATCTGCATGTACATACATGTACATATAAAGATATGTTTATTTCTGTCTGTCTAGATGTATGCTTAATTTCTTCTCCTTCAGTGGATTTACTTCAAATAAACTGGATCAAGATATTTATAACCTTGTATTTTAAAAAGTTATCTACCAGGTGCCAAATTGAATATTAGCATATTCATCTTACTATTGAAGTATGTTGCTGTTTCCTTTATGCAGACCCACTGGAGAGGAAAATTTGTTAATTCCAAGTCACTGGTATAATTCTGTGACTTCATGGGTACATGACTATACACATATACATTTGGAGCATAAATCTTATGAGGAGCAATTGAGGCAGCTGGGACTGTATAGTTTAGGGAAGAGGAGGCTGGGGGGAGACCTCATTGCTCTCTTCAACTACTTGAAAGGACATTGGAGAGAGCTTTGTGCAGGTCTCTTCTCACGGGTAATTAGTGATAGAACGAGAGGGAATGGCTGCAAGCTGCACTAGGGTAGGTTTAGGCTGGACATTAGGAAAAAATTCTTCACAGAAAGAGTGGTCAGACACCCAGGGAGGTGGTTGAGTCGCCATCCCTGAATGTGTTTAGAGGTCAATTAGATGTGGTATTGAGGAATCTGGTATAGGGGAGAACTTTATAGAGAGGGGCTGATGGCTGGACTTGATGATGTCAATGGTCTCTTCCAGCATAAATGATTCTATGATTTCAACTATATGAGGTAAATTTTAGGTCAGATAAAATAGAGAGAATCTTCAAATTAAATAGAAGTATACCTAGGAATCTTGTAGACCCAGTACAATACATCTGTTTATATATGGCCTACAATGGTACAGAATTAAAAAAAAAAACAACAAAAAACCAAACAAACAAACAAACAAAAAAACCAAAAACAAAAACAAAAACAAAAACAAAACCAACAAGAACAAAACAACTAATTAAACTTCACATACCTACCAAGAAACATTCATATACCAATGTAAGGATTTCACAGACAAATAAATATGATTGCAGGTAGGTAAATAATTTTGTGACAGTGTGGCAAATACAACCTAGTAACATAAGAAGTAAATAAGCTGACTCTGCCTTTGTGTCTTTGTTGTAAGCTGGGCTTTCATAGGCTGTGGAAGGCAGGAGATAAAGACAAAGTACTGCACTTGATGCCATGCACTACATTAACTAGTGGATCTGACAATATACACAGAGGAAAATAAAGTACACTAACTTAAAGGCAGGAATAAATTACATCTCATGGGGAATGAGCAGCTTTTTGTCTGAAGCCAGTTCTGTACAAGCAGTTGTCACTGCTTATCCTTTGGAAAAGCCCCAATGTAATTGTATGAGACTGGATTGAAAACATGTTTAATTATTTAAAGAAAGTTAAAAAGAAAACCAACAAAAACGTGTAGTAGAATGATGTATTTGTATATAAGGTGTGAAGATGACTTGACACTAATGAATGAGCAATTTTTCAGAGATTGTTCCACAGGTCCCTTTTGGGATATTATAAATCAGTAGCTCAGAAGGGCCAATGCTCTTATAGTTGGTACATTAAAAAATGTAAATGATCTATAAAATTAGAGATGTTAATTAAGATGGGGGGTGGGGAGAGATGAGATATTATGAAAAAGTCTACCATTTTGTTGAAATAGTATAATATAGGTGGTGTGTGTTTTCAAGCGGGGCCCTGAGGCTCTTCAAAATAACATTTGTGGGAGTTCTGATTGGTTACAATACATTAGATTCATGTCCAAAACATGTACTTGTTACCTATACTTGTTCATTTACGATAATGACAGCCACATAACTAACTTCTTATGATGGGTGGAGAACTGGAACACCCATTGAGCTTGCCTGTAAAAAATTACAGCACGCAATGTTATGCTACTGCACTAGTGAAGATAGTTATAAAATTAATTCATTACTAATTTTTAGACAGTAAACTCAGTATCAAAACCTTTTTAACAAAAAAATATTGAATTTTATTTGGTTGTTTTTTTTTTTAATGTTCAAAGTATGATTAAGAGATACACAAAAGAAGGGGATGTAGTTGACAGCTTATGAAGCAATACAAAATATTTTAAAATGTTATTTTAAAATGTTATCTTAAAATATATCTTAAATTGTCTTATTGGGTCCAATATTAACCCTTGGGGCTCTCACTTGTGACAGGTTGCCAGTTTGAAAAGGAGCTTTATACCAACATCCTCTGGGTACAGCCTGTCAGCCAGTTCCCCATCCACTGCACTGACCACTTGTCTGGGCCATAACACATCAGTTTCTCTAGGTGGAGGCTGTGGGGCACTGTGCCAAAAGCCTTGGAGAAATTCAGGTAGACAATGTTTACCATTCTCCTCACATCAACCAAGCAGGTTATTTTGTTGTAGAAGGCAATCAGATGTGTCAGTCATGATTTGCCCTGCCTGAATCTGTGCTGGCTTTTCCCAATCAAGTTTCACTTGACTTCCGATAGCCCACAGGAGGATTTATTCCATAACTTTCCCACGGACTGAAGACTGATGGGCCTATAATTTCTTGGATCCTCCTTTAAGGTCTTCTTGTAGATGANCTCTCTACAACTGCTTGAAAGGGCATGTAGAGAGGTTGGTGCTGGTCTCTTCTCACAGGTAATTAGCAATAGAACAAGAGGGAATGGCTGCAAGCTGCACTAGGGTAGGTTTAGGCTGGACATTAGGAAAAAATTCTTCACAGAAAGAGTGGTCAGACACCCAGGGAGGTGGTTGAGTCGCCATCCCTGAATGTGTTTAGAGGTCAATTAGATGTGGTATTGAGGAATCTGGTATAGGGGAGAACTTTATAGAGAGGGGCTGATGGCTGGACTTGATGATGTCAATTGTCTCTTCCAGCATAAATGATTCTATGATTTCAACTATATGAGGTAAATTTTAGGTCAGATAAAATAGAGAGAATCTTCAAATTAAATAGAAGTATACCTAGGAATCTTGTAGACCCAGTACAATACATCTGTTTATATATGGCCTACAATGGTACAGAATTAAAAAAAAAAACAACAAAAAACCAAACAAACAAACAAACAAAAAAACCAAAAACAAAAACAAAAACAAAAACAAAACCAACAAGAACAAAACAACTAATTAAACTTCACATACCTACCAAGAAACATTCATATACCAATGTAAGGATTTCACAGACAAATAAATATGATTGCAGGTAGGTAAATAATTTTGTGACAGTGTGGCAAATACAACCTAGTAACATAAGAAGTAAATAAGCTGACTCTGCCTTTGTGTCTTTGTTGTAAGCTGGGCTTTCATAGGCTGTGGAAGGCAGGAGATAAAGACAAAGTACTGCACTTGATGCCATGCACTACATTAACTAGTGGATCTGACAATATACACAGAGGAAAATAAAGTACACTAACTTAAAGGCAGGAATAAATTACATCTCATGGGGAATGAGCAGCTTTTTGTCTGAAGCCAGTTCTGTACAAGCAGTTGTCACTGCTTATCCTTTGGAAAAGCCCCAATGTAATTGTATGAGACTGGATTGAAAACATGTTTAATTATTTAAAGAAAGTTAAAAAGAAAACCAACAAAAACGTGTAGTAGAATGATGTATTTGTATATAAGGTGTGAAGATGACTTGACACTAATGAATGAGCAATTTTTCAGAGATTGTTCCACAGGTCCCTTTTGGGATATTATAAATCAGTAGCTCAGAAGGGCCAATGCTCTTATAGTTGGTACATTAAAAAATGTAAATGATCTATAAAATTAGAGATGTTAATTAAGATGGGGGGTGGGGAGAGATGAGATATTATGAAAAAGTCTACCATTTTGTTGAAATAGTATAATATAGGTGGTGTGTGTTTTCAAGCGGGGCCCTGAGGCTCTTCAAAATAACATTTGTGGGAGTTCTGATTGGTTACAATACATTAGATTCATGTCCAAAACATGTACTTGTTACCTATACTTGTTCATTTACGATAATGACAGCCACATAACTAACTTCTTATGATGGGTGGAGAACTGGAACACCCATTGAGCTTGCCTGTAAAAAATTACAGCACGCAATGTTATGCTACTGCACTAGTGAAGATAGTTATAAAATTAATTCATTACTAATTTTTAGACAGTAAACTCAGTATCAAAACCTTTTTAACAAAAAAATATTGAATTTTATTTGGTTGTTTTTTTTTTTAATGTTCAAAGTATGATTAAGAGATACACAAAAGAAGGGGATGTAGTTGACAGCTTATGAAGCAATACAAAATATTTTAAAATGTTATTTTAAAATGTTATCTTAAAATATATCTTAAATTGTCTTATTGGGTCCAATATTAACCCTTGGGGCTCTCACTTGTGACAGGTTGCCAGTTTGAAAAGGAGCTTTATACCAACATCCTCTGGGTACAGCCTGTCAGCCAGTTCCCCATCCACTGCACTGACCACTTGTCTGGGCCATAACACATCAGTTTCTCTAGGTGGAGGCTGTGGGGCACTGTGCCAAAAGCCTTGGAGAAATTCAGGTAGACAATGTTTACCATTCTCCTCACATCAACCAAGCAGGTTATTTTGTTGTAGAAGGCAATCAGATGTGTCAGTCATGATTTGCCCTGTCTGAATCTGTGCTGGCTTTTCCCAATCAAGTTTCACTTGACTTCCGATAGCCCACAGGAGGATTTATTCCATAACTTTCCCACGGACTGAAGACTGATGGGCCTATAATTTCTTGGATCCTCCTTTAAGGTCTTCTTGTAGATGAGAGTGACATTAGCCTTCTCTCAGTCTTCTTGAATGCCCCTTATCTCCATGACTTCTCAAAGATTACAGAGAGTGAGGGGCTTTACAATTCTCAGCCAGTTCTCTTAACACCCTCGGGTGGATAGTATCAAGGTCCATTGATTTGCAGAGGTCAAGCTCCTCTAATAGGTCAAAATACCCACTCTTCCTTTGCTGACAGTGGGTCTGTATTTGCAGCAACCTCGATTTTTGTTCCCCAGGCCGGACCCCAGAAGTGTTGGTGAAGATAGAGTTGAAGAAAGTGTTGAGGACCTCTGCCTTTTCAGTTTGTTAGTGACTAATTTAGCTCTCCTGTTTAACAGCAAGCCAATATTTTCATACTGTTTCTGCTTGTTATTGACATACCGGAAGAACCTGTCTTTTAGTTTTTGACATCTCTGGCCAGTTTCAATTTGAGCCGAGCTTTTGTTTTTCTAATTGCTTTTGCTTTTCTAACTGCTTTTGCTTTTCTATGTGGCTTTCCTGGATAAATCCTTTCTAGTGATCAATTAGCATAAATAACATTTGTAAAATAATTTTAAATACTTTGAAAGTAATTACTGTCAAATCGCCGGTTCATTAACTCATTTCACTAAGATGCTCAATCCAAAAATATTTTGCTGCCGTGGGCTTTTAAATAGACTGCTATATTTTCCTCAAATTATTGAAATTACATCTTGATAAACATTCTGTATTTTTCAATTTCTGCCTAAAATTAGAATTTGCCTGGGTATAAATAGAAATTGTGAAAATAGTGTTTAGTATTTCAGTAAAACTTTTCAACCACTGATTTATAACTTAGTTGTAATTACATATGAAAAGCATAAGTCATAACAAATTATTTTCTGATAAATCTTTAAAACCCTTCAAATATTACTCCAAGAGAACAGCTGACTGCCAGTGGGGTTTTATTGCAAGGATAAGATTTCATTGCTAAAATTATAGCATGGTGTTTTATCATTCTTCAAAACTGCATTTTTATTAACCTAAAGAATGATTACTGATTCGCCTGTGGATCATGAATCTTGCTCTTCAGCATTAATTTATCTTGTTTTCATCATTGGCAAGAGTGTTGCTAGTTAAGTATTAAGATAGCATTGTCTCTCTCTCTTGTGCAATAGATTTCAGAACTATAAGTTGTTCTTAAAGAGATAGGGAGTCTGAAGATTGTTCAGTTGTGTTACAAAAATAAATTAAGAATTTCACAAAATTTAGCCATCTTTTTATTCAGCTCTGCAAACTAAGTGGTTAAATCTGCTACAACTTTTTTTGATGCTGGATGGGCATGTAAATATAATAGAAGACACAGCAGTTTGTTACATGTGCATGAAAGATTCGGTTGTACTTAAGGTGGCCAAGAAAGGCCCAACAGCACAGACTTAATCTTTTACAGATATGGCTGTAACGATCATATAGGTAAGAGGTCTGCTTTTTTAATTAATTTTTCTTGTATGATGGCCTTCTGAGTTTTGTTCAGGATGAAACATCTGATGACCACACTCAAAGAGTGTGATGACCACACTCAAATGGCTCAATGCCTAAGTGGTGGCCAGTGACAAGTGGTGTTCCTTTGGGCTCAGCACTGGGACCAGTGACTTTTAACATCTTTGTCAGAGACACGGACAGTGGGATAGAGTGCACCCTCAGCGAGTTTGCTGATGACACCAAGCTGTGTGGCGTTGTCGACAGGCTGGAGGGAAGGGATGCCATCCAGAGAGACCTGGACAGGATTGAGCAGTGGGCTCCTGAAAATTTCATGAAGTTCAACCAAGCCAAGTGCAGGGTCAGGCAACTGGGACGTGGTAACCCAAGCACAAATACAGATTGGGTGGAGAGCAGCCCTGAAAAGAAGGACTTGGGAGTGATGGTGGATGAGAAGCTCAACATGAGCTGGCAGTGTGCACTGGCAGCCCAGAAAGCCAAGCGCATCCTGGGCTGCATCAAAAGAAGCATGGCCAGCAGGTGGAGAGAAGTGATTTTACCCCTCTACTCTGCTCTTGTGTGACCCCACCTGGGGTACTGCGTTCAGCTTTGGAGTCCTCACAGAAAAGATGTGAACCTGTTGGAATGGGCCCAGTGGAGCCACAAAGATGATCAGAAGGCTGGAGAACCTTTCTTGTGAAGACCAGCTGAGAGAGCTGGGCTTGTTTGGCCTAGAGAAGAGAGGGCTCCAGGGAGACCTTAATTGCAGGTTTCCAGTACCTGAAGGTGGTCTGCAGGAGAGCTGGAGAAGGACTCTTTGTTAGGGAGTGTAGTGATAGGACAAGGGTGTAATGGTTTTAAACAGAAAGAGGGTAGATTTAGATTAGAAATTGTGAATAAATTCTTTAATATGAGAAATTTTTTATTGTGAGGATGGTGAGATGCTGGAACAGGTTGCCCAAAGAAATTGTGGAAGCCTCATCCATGGAAGTGTTCAAGGCCAGGCTCAATGGGGCTTTGAGCAGCCTGCTCTAGCGGGAGGTGTCCCTGCCTATGGCAGGGGGTTTGGAACTTGATGATCTTTAAGGCCCCTTCCAACTCTAATGATTCTATGATTCTATAGTAAATCAGTACAAATTCAACACACAAACTATCTTTCACATTGCAACCAGTCAGGGGACCTGACATTATTTCACCAAAACAGAGCGGTTTGTGGGCAAAGGTTCTTTTTGCTGCTCTACATCATTAAGTTGATTCTGGGTTCTTCTAAGACTGTGTGGGAGGGGTGAAAAACTTTAATTGTGGGAATTTAGGATCGCTTATTGCTTTATCAGTTAAATCTTCCTAATCCAAATACTCTTAACAGAGGCTGGTATTTTACAGGGCAGAGAAAGACACTTCCTACTGTGCATGTCATGATTCCACTTGTCTTTCATTGTGAATGGTTTATATTATATCCCAATATTATATACCTTTTATATTTTCTGCAACTATTTTCCCATATCTTTGTAAATATGTATATTTTAATTTTTTTTTAAATGTGACTTAGAACTTTAAAAAGCTCTTTAAAGTTAATAATAATAAAAAAATTACTCTTTGTTTTTGACACTTTCTAGTTCCCAGTTTTCTCTTCTTGAGTACACCATTAGAAAAATATAGATCAATACTTCATATAAAATAATCAAGTTTCAAAACCCCCCAACTTTAAAGCAGGAGCCACAGGAAATACATTCTGTTACCCATGTAAATAAGGTAGTAGTGGGCAGGGGTCAAAAACAAAGGGTGCAGAGTGACGGGAATATGGGAGACTTCAGAAACGATAAAGTTGGGTGAAGGGACACTTGAATATATACCTCAAGTCAGCCTGGGGTACAAGCAGGAGGATTTGCAGTCCCATATGCAGTCACAGAATAGTGACACTGTTGAAGTAACTAACTGATAGTCGGACAGCT
This sequence comes from Jacana jacana, assembly GCA_013400555.1. Classification (NCBI taxonomy): domain Eukaryota; kingdom Metazoa; phylum Chordata; class Aves; order Charadriiformes; family Jacanidae; genus Jacana; species Jacana jacana. The sequence goes on along the minus strand of VZTM01003185.1, from coordinate 22,269 downwards.
CAAATGGCTGGAGGATGGTAAAGGATGGATACAAACTCATCAGGAAAGACAGCCAGAGAAGATGCTGTGGTGGTTTCTGTGTGAAGGAGCAGCTTGGATGTATGGATCTGTCGTTGTGAGTGTGGAATGGGCTGGTTAAGAACTTGTAGGTCAGGATCAGAGAAGAATAGAACAGAATAAAATTAAGAGTCTGTTATACATCACTGGGTAAGGGTGAGGAAATGTGTCAGGTGTTTTTCAAACAGCTCAAGGAAGTCTCTAATTCACAGGCTGTAGTTCTCATGTGATTTTAACCTTCCTGATATGAGTTGAAAAGGCAACATGGCAAGACTCAAAAAGTGAAGATTTCAGAAGATTTTAAAGAATCCATACCTATGGTTTTTTGGGTTTGTTTTGTTGTTTGTTTTTTGTTTTTTTTTTTCTTCTTTGCAATGTCCTTTTACTTATTTAGTTTGGGTCTTCTTTCCTGTAGCTACTATAGCTACTATGATCCTAATGGACTTTTTCTTCAAAAATCATGACACCACTACCAATATTTATTCTTTTCCTCTAGTTTGTTTTTGATTTATCCATGCTTTCTTCTGAAGTATTGTGCTCCAATTAGCAAAGAATGGATACGATTTTTTGTGATTCATTGATTATGGCTCATAGTTAAAGCATGCTCTAGCTCTCTGAGGTGCTGGTATGTAGGGTTATTCACCTTATTATTCTAATTTAATTATTGTTCAACCTTTAAAATAAGGTTCTGGGGTTTAAATAACATTTTTAAGGAAGATTGTTGTGTTCATTAGTTTTGGGTTTGGTTTTGGTTTGTCAGAATGAATTAATTGTTGAATTACAGATAGATGGGCAAGGCTTTCATATTTCTGTATCGCCCATGGAATGAGGCACTTAAGGTAAGGCACAAAATAAAAAGTCTCCAGGAGCTCTAGACAAATCTGGCCCAAATCCCAGAATAATATTGTGTTAATTTACTGCAATGTATAAATCTCCAGGCTGGCCAAAAATACAGTGTCAGATTCCAATTTTCTAACTATATAAAGTAAAAAAGCAAAGTGCACACATTTATAGGAATAATGATGTGGTTTAACTCTTCCTTTACTCCTATTTCATTTAGTACAAATACTGGAAAAGAAATAGTTGGAGATTCAGTCCTCCTGCAACTTCGAGCATCAAGTAAAAATGCTGAGGCGCTGCTTATTTCATGTCAAACTGAAAGCATAATGAAAATTAATTTTTGTATTTTTTTCTTTCATCTGTACAGAATTAGAAAGAGTGGAGGTTTATTAGTAACAATAATGATCATAACTTCATAAAAAAACTATTTTGGAAATTTTCTTCTCATTGGGGATGAAAGTTCAAAGGGGATGATGTGGGTATCATACACCAAGGATTTTATAAAGTGCTCAGTTTCTATCATGACTAGGAACACTAAAGACTGAGGTAAAATTTTATAATTATTAACAAATGGTAGAACCTTGGAAAATCAAATTTAAGATGTCTGATACTCACTAAGTTAAGGTTTATGACTCACAAATGATACAGCAAATGGATTAAGAACACTGCTTCACTGAAGGGAGAAAGCAAAATGAATAGCAGAAGAATCGACAACTGGACACTCCAGACACTCAAAGTACAATAATGACAGTTATTCTCTTTTCTCATCCCCTAATGACACAACTGCTAGGATAGTCATTTCTTTTCATGTAACATACAGTTATGCACCACTCTTATTACAGGATTAATAATTCCAGGGTGCTGTCATCTTCCTTGTTTAATTTTATAGTCCCATTTAAGATGCAGCTAAATCAGTAAAGTGACTTGTCAACCGTTTGCTTTTTCTAGCTTTTCCAAGCAGCCTTGCTTGCTTCAGTTATTCTTGTACCTCTAGATGGTTGTTCCATTATCCACTTTTGCTAAACACTGCATCTTTTCAAGTAAGCTTGAATTGTGTAAGAAAAACAAATGTATATAAACCTATATGTATGTACCTAGAAAAATACTTCTTATTTAAAAATACCTCTTAAAAGGGTCTCTGATCCTTCCCCTTTCAAATTTATGACTTTCTTTCTGAATCTGTAAGCTCTTGCCTTAAATTAAGAAGAGCCACTTCATGCCTCACACACAGAAATAGTTTGATGTCTCTTTTGGGTACAATTTTTCATTATATTAGCAGTATAACATTTCCTTTATTACAGTCTTAGGTGGTTTTTTGTTGTTGTTGTTGGGTTGTTTGGTTTGTTGCTTCCTAGAATAGAAAGTTACTAAACTATAATCAAAAAACAATATATAAATTCAACATATGGTAGACCTGTTCGTCTTTCCTTTCACTTATTCTTCCTTCTGTCAACCATATATAAATACAGCAAGATCCTCCCCTTTTGGTTCTGTTTCATCGTGTTTCTGCCTGGAAGCGTGACTGAATATTTCAATCCTGTGTAGTTGACTTTTTTTTTTATAGTAATCTGTGTTTCATTTCACTTCCAAATGGCCTTATGATTATGAGATGAAAGATATTATAAATTACATATTTATGTAAAATATGTGTGATACTACCTCGTTACTATCATTCTGTTCTTTTTAACCTTTGTAGGTATAAATTAAAAGGCATTTCCTTCTCTATGTTAAAGATTAAACCCCCAAAAAAGTCACTCCAAATTCCCTAATTAATGCAGCTGCTTGTGTACACTACATTTAGTTCATGAGCAAAAGAAAAGGAAAAAAAAAAACCAACCACCCTATAAAAAACCACCTCATCAACCCCACTGATTTCTACAATATTTTTCTTTATTTCAGTCCTAATAGTGATAGGTTTTTATGTTCATTCAAAAAGCCTTGGTAAACCAGATGTTCCTTTTCACATATATGTGATCATTTCCCATTATTATTTAAAGAATTGTAGTTATCAAAGAGGCCAGAGTGCAGTTCATCGTTCTTGGGTTGAATTTCAGATATTTCAGGTTGACAATTTAAGTCATTCATTTTATGTAAGAGTACAGAAACTGCAGCTAAGACTCAGCTTTTCTATGCTTAGGATAGTTTTTGATGGCCTGTCCATGGTGAGCCAATTCTTTCAAAAAGTCATAGAAGTACAGGTGCCTAAGATCTTTGCAAAGAAGTTATTTCTGTTCTTCAATATGAAGCGGTTTCCTCTAGAACCCTAGTTACTTCTATTTGAAAAAGATACTACTGTATTACAGTTACTCAATGTATGTTACTCAGTGTACAGGGGCATGAGTTTAGGTTCCTGCAAATTTTAACCGTGTAGTTTTCTTAGACAGACGTTATTTTGATCTCTATTTTTTTACAGTATTAAAGAGTTAAAAAGAAACTATGCAAATATATTTCTCGCAGTCTAGGAATTATGGCTGAAATGTATTTTTTAAACAAACATTTTCTACATTCTCATGGGTCTTTTCACTGTAAGGAATGTGATATTAAAAACTTTGAGTGCTGAATAATTTCCTTTTTCTCATTTCCTAGAACAGAAAAAAATATATATATGTTTGAACTCATTGGAGTAGTACTGTGTAATGCATTATAAAAATATTTCATTGCCTTTTTCATATAATTTCCATATTTTGGATCATCTGCTGAAGCACATGACATTGGCTTTCAAAGTCTATAGAGTTTTCAGTGGGAGTCAGGCTATCCAATGACTATGGTGCTTAACAGGTTATATTTTACTGGTCCTTTCAATGTTCTGTAATTATTAAAAGCAGTGGTACCCTGTGTCTAATATGATATTTCATTTTTCCTCTGAATCATGGTTCTCCTTAGAGCATGCATATAACTACATAACACATACATGTTTGTGAGCAAGTTTCCTGCTGGTTGCTTTCAGTTTTTACAGTAAACACATTTTGTATGTATTTTAAATAGTACTTAAGCTGCTAGGATATTATTAAAATATAGAAAACCTGCAGCATACATACCTGTTAAATACAGCTTAAGGTGAAATGCCTGTGTAATACAGATATGTTGAGATGGGAAGGAGAGATAACTCTGGAAAACTTCCTTTTCTTTGCTTCAGTGAATTGACACAGGATTTGGAGCAGAGATTTGTCCTTCTGATTTAATCTTCAAGAAACTTTTTCTCCCAGTACATAGGTACTGTAAAGCTTTGCTCTCTGTGTCCATGTAGGACCTCAGGTTGTCCTCCAGGGAAGTCAAATTCGGATCTAGGTACTGGGCAGGTGAGTGGGGACCAAGTCAAGTTCTGCTGAGCAAATGGATTGATTTGAATTAGAATTTTTTATGAACCAAATGAAGAGCCAATAAAGCTATATCATGGCTTGTTTTGCACAGAAATGCCTTTTGAAAGGCTGTGCAGAAACAATATTCAAGAATAAGGACAGGGAATAGAGTCATGTGGTTGAAAGAATTTGATAGTGCTAGATCAAAAGAAAAGATATGCTATTTAAATGCAGATAGCTGGTAGCAATACTTATAAAATTGGAAAGGCTCTACAAAGTAAAAAGACAGGGAATTTGGATGTTGAAAAAAATATAATGCATTGTTAAATGAGAATTCTTCCAATGAACATAATGGTCATGGTAACTGGCAAGAAAGAATATAAGGGGGGAAGGATTCAAAGATGCTGCTGCAATAGAGATACTATAATACAAGAAAGAAAATCTTTTATCACAGTAATTTTTTGAAAGGGAAGACTTTATCTAGGAAGCCCAATATCTGACTTCCCTTTTATTATAAATATGAACTAATTTTGTATGTTGAATCCACAGTCTTTTTTTCCTATCCTACTTTTTACATAATTCCTAAAATGATTGGAAACACACATATAAATCCACATTTATATGCATCTGCACATAAACCTGTCTTTCAGAACTGCAGTTTTCAAGCATTTATTCTATCAAATTTTCTGCTTCTCATAACTCTGAAGTCATCCACAGGAAATGCAAAAACATTGCTTTAAGTATCATAACCTAATGTTGATTTACAAACAGTATTTCTTCAACAACACTAGCTCATTGTTAGATAAGATTTCTGATTTTTGTCAGTGAGTGAAATTATTTTACAGTTTTTCCAAGCTCTGTTGACTGGAAAAACTACAGCTCAATCTGGTTTTGCAGTACCTTTATCCGTCTGTAGTAACACTCTGATGTTTATATGGCTTGTTTCTCCACAATGAATACTACCTTCTGCTCACCACCTACAGTCTTTGATACATTGTTTGGCCTAAGGTTCATACATGCATAGAAGAGCCAGACTAAAAGTGTCCTGTATCCTGAAATGCTGAGCATGACACTGCATGCTAATTCCGTTAGCTTTGTGCAATTGCATACAGATTTACCGCTATGCTAATTTTAGTTATTTTTTAATTAAATTCATTTGTGTCTCATGTCTAGAATGCTATTTGCAAATCTACCTGCCATTTTGAACAAGGATGCTATAATGATCTAGTTATTAGCCAAATAATTTCCTCTCAGGCGTTGGTTCCAACACTGCATACTATCTGCTTTGTGCCAGCGCTATGGAGATGATTTACAGACATTAGTGATTTTGTAGCCCTCTAGTCCCAGAATAAATTAATGCATAATCTGCACATTGTCAGCTCAGGAGCTGGCACACTTGGTACAGTCTGCTGCACTTCAGCCGTTTCCTGGCTAGGTTAGCACATGGAAAGTCCAAATGAGAGATTTTCTAAATGTGCATAAATAATTACACTAAAAGCTTCTTTTTCTGTCATCCTTAGTATTTCACTCTTACAGTCCTTCTAAAGATCAGTCTTCCTAATTGCTGTATCGCCATTTGCATAGAAGTCTACAAGATCTATGGTCCACATCAAGAAGTTGCTAGTAAAGAGCGTTGCCATCAATATTTAGATACATTATGAACATTAGCTTGAAATTTGTCAGCAACTCCTGGAATATTAACAGAACAAGCTTATTTCTGAAGAGTGTTCAGATACCCCTGTCAGATAATATATTTAAGTTAGTGGATCAATATTACACACTTTTTTTTTGGGGGAGGGGGGGAATAAATTTAAAAAGTTAAAGTAAAAATATAAGAATTAAAACTAACAAACTTGCTTACATTAGTGATGTTTGTCATATAGCTTGCAAATTGAGGAAAAAGAATGTAATTCTAGAAGAAAAATACTTTTTTTTAATTTTAAATTTTGTTCTCCCTCCATCTATTTATTTAGGGAGTTTTGAAGACAAACTCTTCATGTTTAAGTATAACATTTGTCATAGCTACCTCCAAAGATTTCATTTTGTTAAACTACCATTTCAGCTTCATATGAAAATCTAAAGCAAACTGAAATAGCAAATGAAGATAAATGAACTGATTAAGTCACAGACACTTCTAGCAGGTAGGTAAACAGTCAACACCTAATTTTCTAGGTCTCGTATAAGCTCCCCCTGCTCCCGCCAGAGGCTGCAAGTCTTGCTGCAATTTATTTTGTATCACTGCAGATTAAAAATGCAGAAAACAATTCACAGTATTTAATGGCAACAAATATTTGACAAGTGAAGTAGAGCTGTGCAAACTGAAGTAAGTAAGGAAGTAAGGAAGTAAGGAGTACATAAAGACCATTTTGCAGAGCTAACTAATGAGGATGAGTATGAAAGTCCACCTAAGAATAAGACTAAAGTACAGGTTGCCCCAAAGCAAGCAAGCAACTCAGGGCAGTCCTGTCTTAAGGCACAGGCCTGAGGCAACTATTTGCAAGTGCCTGAAGAACTGGTATGTGTTGTGTTTCAGGACTTGACAGCAGCTCCAGATTCACTGTGATTATATGATGGGGTGTTTTTCATATATGAAGCAAATCTAACATTTTGTACATGTATGTGTATATGCATACTATGTCTTCTTCTAAATATGCAGATAAACGCATAAAAATTGGGAGTATTCTCACAGAGTATAAAAAAAGAAATGCCGCATTTTTTATGTAGATTGTCTTGACACCACATGTGTTAGATGGCTGGCTTCAATTCAGATTGAGTAGATTTAGTAGGTTTTTTACAAGGTCATTTGGAATATTGTGTATTATATTGCATCTTAAAATTTTGATTGCTTTCTAGCCATATTATTTAATTTATTATTTGTATATTTAGTAGAATTGTTTGTAAGTCAACTTAAAACGTTACTTTGTCCTTCTGTGTAGGGTAGCTGCCTGTTACATTCATAGAATCATAGAATCATAGAATCATTTAGGTTGGAAGAGACCCCTGGGATCATCAAGTCCAACCATCAGCCCTGCTCTACAAGTTCTCCCCTACACTAGATCCCTCAACACCACATCTAATCTACTCTTAAACACAGTCAGGGAGGGTGACTCCACCACCTCCCTGGGCAGCTGATTCCACTGACTGACCACTCTCTCCGTGAAAATTTTTTTCCTAATGTCAAGCCTAAACCTACCCTGCTGCAGCTTGCAGCCATTCCCTCTTGTCCTGTCGCTCATTGCCCGTGAGAAGAGACCAGCACCAATATCTCTACACTGCCCTTTCAAGCAGTTGTAGAGAGTGATGAGGTCTCCCCTCAGCCTCCTCTTCCTCAGACTAAACAACCCCAACTCCCTCAATCGATCCTCATAAGCCTTGTTTTCCAGGCCTCTCACCAGCTTTGTTGCCCTCCTCTGTACTCGCTCCAGCACCTCGATATCTCTCTTGTGCTGAGGTGCCCAGAACTGGACACAATACTCAAGGTGTGGCCTCACCAGTGCTGAGTACAGGGGGACAATCACCTCCCTACTTCTGCTGGTCACACTATTCTTTATGCAAGCCAGGATGCCATTGGCCTTCTTGGCCACCTGGGCACACTGCTGGCTCATGTTCAGCCTCCTGTCGACCAGCACCCCCAGGTCCTTTTCTGCCAGGCAGCTCTCCAGCCACACTGCCCCAAGCCTGTAGCGATGCATGGGGTTGTTGTGGCCCAAGTGCAGGACCCGGCACTTGGCCTCGTTGAAGGCCATGCCATTAACATTGGCCCATCTATCCAGTCTATCCAAGTCCCTCTGTAGAGCTTCCCTGTCCTCAAGCAGATCAACACTCCCACCCAACTTAGTGTCATCTGCGAACTTACTAATAGTGTTTTCTATGTCCTTATCTATATCATCGATGAAAATATTAAAAAGGAAAGGCCCCAGTACTGAGCCCTGAGGAACACCACTTGTGACCGGCCGCCAGCTGGATTTAACTCCATTGAGCACCACCCTTTGGGATCGTCCTTCCAGCCAATGCTGGATCCAGCAGATTGTATGCTCATCCAGGCCATGAGCAGCCAGTTTTTCCATCAGAATGTGGTGGGGGACAGTGTCAAATGCTTTTCTAAGATCCAGAAATATTATATCCACTGTCTTCCCCCCATCCAACAATCTGGTCATCTTATCATAGAAGGAGATCAGGTTCGTCAGGCAGGACTTGCCTTTCGTAAACCCATGCTGACTAGGCCTGATCCCCTGACTGCTCATTACATGGCTGGTGATAGCGCTCAAGATGACCTGTTCCATAATCTTCCCTGGTATCGAGGTCAGACTGACAGGTCTATAGTTTCCTGGATTGTCCCTTCTGCCCTTCTTATAGATGGGCGTTACATTCGCCACCTTCCAGTCCATGGGGACCTCTCCAGTCAGCCACGATTTAAGGAAGATTGTTTTCCTTTTCTTTATAAAATGTATCCTGTGTACTTCTCTGGCAATATAAGTGTGGTATTCAGTGAAGAGTTGTACTTAAAAACATAAATTAAGTTGTTGCTAGACAATTAGGAAGTCTTGCATTATTTGATCACCAGTTCCCTAGAGGATTCTATCCAGCACACTGGCAGGGTTTCCATGGAAACAACAACCCTATTAAAGCCTACAAGAAGTCCTGTCTCTCTCTAGTTTCTCCTCCCCCTTCTCTCCATTCTTTTTTTAGCTAGTTTGTACTGTGCATAAACATTTAATTTCAAATGGTGCAATAAATGGAAGAATTTAATCCCCTCATGAAATGGAATATATTGCTTTCCAGAATAAGCTCGGAAATTCTGTGGACCAAGAATTCTGTCTTTTTGCTGCTGTCCTAATTTTAAGCAATTTTACATCAGGGGGAATATGGGTATTTTTTTACAAATTAGCCATACTATTTGGGAGCTAAGAAGATTTAAGCTACATGTGCAGCACACCTCAAGTAATGTGAACAATTAAGCAGCGAATAGATTGCTTAAGAAGACTTGAATGCTGCAAAATTGGCATTATTTGGTGGATAAAAACAATAATTCATTTCTTATCTTCTTTGTTCTGTAGGGTTTGGTTGTTCGTCTGGTTTTAGTAAACCTATGCCTTTCCAAAATTTTTTGATTCATGGTTCTAAAATGTAGGTTCATTCTGGACAGCTGATCTAAGTATTTCTTAAACATTTTCAGTGCAGCTTCAGATCTATTCAGTACCTTTAGAACTGTATTTGTAAATGTTGAGCCAGGTTAGGAATTAAGATCATAGCATACAAGGTTTAGACCACTTTCAATAAAAGATTTTTTGAAATTTGACAGTTTGTAGCAAATTAACTTGCCAGTGGGTAGATGTGAAAGTAGTTATTTCAAAGTCCTCATAACCACTATGCTCACTAGCCTTGGCAGATCCAGAATTTACAAATAAATTTTTGCAAAGTGAAAGAGTTGAGCCAAATTTATAAAAGATGTAAAGACAAGTAAAAGGTATCATGCAAAAAATGTGCAATAAAACTAGAGTGTGCATTTTTTCTTCATGGCATTACTGGAAAGCATAATTGAGCTGTATGAAAACAAAACATTGAGGGTTAAGCGAGAAAAGTAATCAAGACTGCTATTTGTCTGTCATACTTACTTTTTCTAGTAGCTTTACAATAAAAAGGAAACACCAAGTTTACTTCCATGGCATGTGATTTAAATCAGCTTACCAACTTGTTTACCATCTTTGAGTCCTTAAAGGGTACTAACTAATACTCAGAGTGTTAGGTTTTTTCTTGGACAGAAAAATTTACATGAAACATTTCTACTGGGCTCTGAACTATGTGTATACAGTTGAGATATTGGAAACTACAGAGAAATCACACTTGCAAAAAAATATTGTTTAGCTGTGCACACAACTTAGTGAAAGATTTGTTCAACAAGGTAGCAGTATTCATTTGTTCAACGTTGTTAAATCTATCTTTGTAATGGAAATGAAGCTGTGCTATCTCAGAAACAGAAGCATCATATTCTATTCGCGAAACTGTGTCCCTCGGCACTACATCTACCCGCCTTTTATATACCTCCAGGGATCATGACTCAGCCACTTCCCTAAGCAGCCTGCCAATGATTGACAATCCCTTCAAAGACATTTTTCCCAATACCCAAACTAAACCCCCCCTGCTGGATCTTGAGGCCATTGCCTCTTATCTTATCACTTGTAACTTGGGAGAAGAGTGACAGCCACCTCACTACAACCTGCTTTAACGTAGTTGTAGAGAGTAATAAGGTCTTCCCTCAGCCTCCTTTTCTCCAGACTAAACAACACAAGTTCCCCAAAAGAAGTTAATTAACCACTAGTAGAAACAGATTAGGTTTAGAATATGAGGGAAAAAAAAAAAGTATTTTTCAATAGAAAAGTTGCATGCAGCCACAGCTCTAGTCTTCAAAACCAAGAAAACAAAACCCCAAGGTTAAAATCCCTATTTTCTGGGGTGGTGGTTGGCTGTAGCACAAAAAAAAAAAAAAAAAAAAAAAAAAAAAAAAAAAGTAATAGAAATACCAAACAGTAGAATTAGAAATCTTGGCCGTCTGGTGCCTTCCCTTCTGAGGATTTTCAGTGCCTAATAATAAGATTGTATTCACAGTTTTTCAAAATATGTCTTTATTTTAAAATTTGATCAGTTGGGCTCTATATTCAAAAGCTGCTGGAGTGGAAAGAAGCCAAGCTGAAATTCTTAGTGTTTTTATAATCAATTCAGCATCATGTTTCAATAATACAGTTCTGGGTTTCTCTTGCATTTTGCTACACAAGTAATCTGTGTTATCCTAAGTATAATGTTTAATTTATTTGACAATAATTTATGCTGTTATTGAAGAATTTAACTTTCTGGTAGTCTACCTTGTAATGTAGGGAATGTGTTTTTCTTTGATTCTAATTGTTACACTGACATCATGATGAAAGTAGCATGTTATGAATTTTATTACTGTATAATTACATTGCGTGCATTGAGAATTGTCACTTCATGCAAATATTCTGGCAACCAATGAATTACATGATTTTTCTTAGCCAATTATTTGTTTTCATGTTGAGTTTCTTTGACGGTGGGGTGAGGGCTGACCTGCCAGCTGGGGTCAACCCACCACACCAGGCTAGGTCAGTGAAAGTTTGGAATCTGATGTTTTTATTGAAGTAATCTGTAAAGTTTATTTTTACTTAATAGGTTCAAAATGACGCCTGAAATGTATATGGCCATCAGTGCCAGAAGAATATGTATCATCAGCATGAGAAGCACATGTATTGTTCAAGGATGAATAGGGGAATAAAGAATGAATATGGAAAAAAAGCAAAGGCTTTTCAGAATTTAAAACTCCATTCTTTGTTCTCTCAGGAAGGTGGTTTACGATAAGGTCTGTCATCAGGGACTTCAGAGTTTTAATTTTGAGATTGATACAGCTTTAGATACTCGCTCTTCAATTAATCTGTTTCAGTCTAGGAAGTGCCTGTAACTACCATATTCATACAGTTACATGCAGAGTGCTGTGATTCTTAATACCAATAAAAGTATTCTCATATGCTTATTTTAAAATGTTATTTTTTATTTATGATTAGCTTAGTTCTTCTACAGTTGCTGTTTTCCACCAGGTCATTATTCCATGTTGTGGCATATATTTAAGTCCTGGTAATTGAAACTTTGTAATTTTTAGTAACTGATACCAAGCTATTGAAAATAAAAGATAAAAACTTGCACCATGATCCAATCACTTTCTAAGTTTGAAGTAAAGGAGTAAAATGGACACCTAGCTGGAATTTTAGGCTGACTATTACACATGCACTGGAATTTTCCAGGAAAAAATTCTATAATGACTTCGGGCACATATCTTTAATGCTTTGGATTCCTATCATAACAGAATGTCTCTGAAGATGCCATTGCTATCTATTAAGTAAATGAAATGTGAAATAATGAGGATGTATGTTGTAGTAGTGGCTCTAAAAGAATGGCTTTTAAAAATAATCATGTATAACTTTTTTGATTATTATGAAAGAAAAAAAATGGACAGATATAAAGAACATACATGTGTGCATGTGTGTGCATTCACTGTGCGATTTGTTGTGGGGGGAAAGGAATACCAAAATATGTAACTTGCCAGAGCTCAGTCTTTTAAACAACAGCAGAGGAATAGATGTTTCAGGGTAAACCTTTTATCTTATTTGTACTGACATACACCTGTGATCATCACTCCAGACACTCCAGAGAGGATGCCAGTGAAGCCCAGAGAAGGCTATTCTCGCTCCAGCCAGTCTCACGTGCAGCAGCTCATCTTCAACACAGAGTGATTCCACCATGGGCACTTTGCTTCTATGTGATTTCATGCATCTGTGTTTAAATATTTTCCTCATACCTCTATAGACAATGGTCTTTTTAGTGAATTAGATCAGTTGGTTTTGAGTATCTCTAAGGATAGAGAACCCACCATTTTCTTAGACAACCTGTTCGAGTATTCAATCAATCTTATACTGGGGGAAAAAAAAAAAAAAAAATCTTACGTTTAAACTGTATTTATTCTGTCTTATCTGGTGCCAAATTTTCTCTTATCTTTTCACTCGATACCACTAAGAATAGCCTGGCTTCATGTTCTTCACTTCCCCATCAAGTATTTATGCACATTGATAAGATTCCTCTTGAACCTTCTCTACCCTATGTTAAACAGTTCCAGCTCTCTCACATTCTCCCCATATATCAGGCACTCAAGTCCCTTACTTGTCTTTGTGGCTTTTTGCTGGACTCTCTCCAGTATTTTCATATCTCTCATACCGGGGGGCTGAGATGAGTACTGTCCTCTAGCTGGACTTCTGGACTTTATGCTGCTTCGTGCACTTCAGCACCCTTTGAGCCCAGCTATTCGGTCAGTTTTCAGTACACCTCACTGACTCTTTATCTATCCCATACTTTATCAGTTTGTCTATGAGGTTGTTAGGGGAGACATTGAGAAAAGCTTTGCTAAAGTGAAGGAAATACATATGGCTCTCCTCTTATCTACCACGTCAGTAAAATCACTAAAGATCATTATCGCATTGACTTGGTATTTCTTCTTACCTTAGCAAATCAAGACTGACTACTTCCAATCACTTTTTTGTCCTTCATGTTTCAAAATGGTTTCCAGATGATTGGTTCTGTTACTTTCCCAGTAATCAAGGTGAGACTGAAGAGCTTGTAGCTCCCTGAATCCCCCTTCTTGCTCTACGTAAAGATACGAGTGACTTGTACTTTCTTCTAGTCCTCATAAAATTCCCAATTGTCACCACAACCTTTCAGAGGCAATTGACAATGGCATTGCCATAACATTGGCCATCTCATGAATGCATCCCACCTTAGACTTAGGTATGTCCAGTTTGTTTAAATGTTCCTTAGATTGGTCCTCCACCACCAAGGTTAACTCTTGCTTGTTCCAGACTTTCTCACTGGTCTGGAATTCCTGAAGTCATTCTGAGGTGAAAAAGGCAATGAGTATTTTGGCCTTTTCCATGTCCTTTGTCACAAAGTCCCATGCTCCATTAACAGAAGGCTCACATTTTCCCTAGTTCAGTTTTGCTGCTGATATACCCGTAGAAGGTGTAACACACATGTTTGGAATTTGTCATCAATGCACTGTATCAAACTTGTGGATTGCTTGTGATCTCTGTGTTGTCTCTCCAGCCATTTTTGGGTGGTTCAAGTCCCTGAGCAGCCCAGGGCTTGCAAATGTGAAGATTCTGCCAGTTGTCTAAAGAAGGCCACATCTATCCTCCTCCATCATCTCTCCCCTGTCTTCCTACTTTAAAGCTGTCCTGACCACGTTGGCTAGTCTCTAGATAAAGATTTTTTCATCTCTTGGATCTCATCTCTTCCAAGAACTTCTTAGTCCTCTGAGATGATCCCATTGCTATAAAAGATATCCCATTGCATAAAAAGCCATAATATCAAAAGAATGTCCATTGTCCACATCTGCTGCAGAACCACTTCTTGATCAACAGGATCTCTTTACTCCCTCTCACAAAATTTCCCCTTATTGGCAGGACTGAGGAAAAAAAACACTTGAGCCCATGCTCAGACCTTGAACCTCACCCCAGAGTTGTGTAGCCATGCTTGATGTTTTCCAGGTCTCCCTTCACAGTATTAGTGCCCACATGGAAAAGCAGCAGGGTCAACAGGCTGGAAAAACCTCAGCAATGTTTGTTTGGGATCTGAGTCCCTGACAAGCACCAAACCTCCTTAAATGACAGGTTGGCAGGTGGAGGCTTCTATTCCCTGCAACAGGAAGTACTCCATTTCTGTTATTTACCACTTCCTCCTGGTTCTGCAGCAGAGCTCAGGCTTTGCTGGCTCAAGTGTTTTGCTGAACTAAGGTCCCAGTCACTCACCTACTAACAGGACACTGACCTACTCTGGAGCTGCAGAGCTGCAGGAGGAGCAGGAGCTGTCCTCTTGGTGTTAGAAGTCACAAGCTTCCAACCTTCGCCAACATAGAGTCTCCATTTCCTGTGGTACTACACAAGTAATGGTAGCAGCAAAGTTAATGAGGTTTCTTGACATTCATTAGGTGATCTGGACTATTATCTACAATTAAATCACTAATTAGATGAAAAATATTTTGTCTGTATATACATTGGGTATTCCTTTCTGTCCACAAGTTTTTGAGGGTAACAGTAAACTTATCCAGTGGTAGGATGAGATATGAGTAGCAAAGGCATTTGGATACAGAAAGGAGATATATATTCAGCTTCTACTTGTAAAACTTCTTTGTACATGCCTCAAGCAGAGCACTGAAACTCTTATTTCTAAATGCTTCTGTGGTATAAAAATCTTTTTCTTCAAGTTCTGATTTTAGTTTTCCAAATTTGAATGTGACTGTGAACTCTTCAAATGCAAGGAGACTTAATTTAAGTTTGATCAATTTTGGCAAACAAGATAGCAGAGCTGCCAAAGCAGTTATCATAAATTGGCTAAGAAAATGTCTTCAGAAGAGGTTAAGTCCTGTTCCTCTCTTCTGGTGAAGCAGTAGTCACAGATCACATTCCGGAGCACTGAATTTTAACATCTCTGCAAAATTAGGCAACTACAGAAATCTTGACTCTGAAATCTTGAAAACATTTTGTCATCCTTAGACATTTTGTGCTGGGATAAAAGGCAGATTCCTTTAGTTATATAACATTGCAGGAGTAAAGCTATCACACAAGAAGTGCCACAGAAGTTGTGCTTTCTGCTTTGCATGGTGCTCAGTAAGAATATACCCTGTTGTTTAGCTGTTTTATGAGCCTGAGCATATGGAAATGTATGTTTAAGAAAGATTTTTTTGTGAACGTTTTTCTTCAGTTCATAAAAGGAAATTATTTTAACTTACATGCTCCTTGTAATCCAGTTTTCATGAGGCCAGATGGTTCAAAGGACTAGACAATGTAAATTACGATCAACTCACTTCAATAAGGTCCTATTGTGAATGAAATGTAGAAAATTAGCAAGAGTTGATTGCATAGTGGTTTACATAAGAAGAGATTGAAGTGATCTCATTTCACAGTTTTTTTAACAAAGGTATAAGTGATTGAAGTTGTATGCATTATAGTCCTTTCTCCGTTGGATAGTGTAAAACTTAAATTTGATGGACTTGTTCTATGGAAAAAATACCACTTTAAATATTAGGCCAAGGGAGTTAAAAATGAAACAAAGGGGAGTATTCTTTTATTTCCCCCATCTTGCTTTAGATATTCTGCTATGTTATGTGCAGGGAAGTTTAACAAATAGTAAGTTAATTCAGAATTTTTTTTCAATTTGTTCAGTTGTTGTTCTTTCTTATCTCTACGCTATCACAGAAATGATAGGGGAACTTATTTTAGGACCCAAGGAGGTTATGAAAACCAACACAAGTCACTTAGAAACAATTCAGAAGATTTAAGAGTTGTCAAGTGACAGCTCTTACTTAAAGATAAAATGTGTCCATCATTCAGTTTTGTCAAGTATTTCAGTCTATTATATATTCAAGGATTTTTGAGAAATGATAATTTTTTCTAACAGGTACCTGTCAACTTAAATATAAATTGATTTGTTTAAAGAAAAGTATAAAGTCTGCAAAATTCTACTCAAGTATTACTAATAAATTAATTTTAAAATGTAAAACAGATAACATGATATACCTGATAATAAAATAGACCTTAGTAATTTCCATGATACAAAAAAAAAAAAGAGAATCATAAAAATGTTTTGAAAAAATATTATTGAAATTTCAATTTCAATGGTTATATCAATTGTTGATATTGGGCTACCATTTCATTAAAACACTAACAAAAATATCTATACATTATTGGGTATGATTAAAAAAAAAAAAAAAAGCTATTTCGTTTCCTAATCTAGAAAACGTGGTAAAAGTTTTCAAAATGGAATTCAGGAATTGAAATATTTAAATATTTATTGAAATATATGGGAGTTTTCTTGGAAGCACAGCTTTTGAGATGTCAAGGAAGAAAAGCAACTGGGGATGAAGCAATAACATCTGAAGTAATTCTTAAAAGCGGAAGTAATAAGTAGTAAAGAATTTAAAGGAGGAAGTTTGAGAGGCAAATCTCTGAAATAGTATGTTTACAGATCTCTCTGGGTAATCTGTTCCACTTTTTGATTATTCTTATTATGAAAAGGTTTCTCCTTGTATCCACTGTGAAACTCTCTTCAGGCCTATTGACTCCTGTTCTCCACACCCTACTGAAAATAATTTGCCTCTGTCACATCTATAGCCTTCTTATAGGCACTGGGGGCTGCTGTTGAGCCCTTTTGAAGCTACTTCATCTCTGGACTAAACTAACCCTGCTCCCTCAGTCTCCTCAGTGCTCCAGTCCCAACAATCCTGGAGATCCTTTGCTGAATTCACGTTTATCCACGTATTTGAAATCTGTTTCATCCTTCTCTTCAACCTCCTCCCACTTCGTAATTTTTCATCAGTTTCTTGGATTTAAACAGACTCCTCTGAACTGGTGACATGGACGGCAGGATTGAGTTCACCCCCAGCAAGAGATGAGCCTGTGCAAGCCCCAGGAAGGCTTTGTAAAGGCTTTGTATAAATCAGCCATCACTAAACTCATACTTCAATAGAGTTAACTGAGAATTTAAAAACAAAACAAAACAAAACAAAAAACAAACAAAAAGAGTTCCTATACTATTTCTTGTTTTAAAGATTTAAAGACAAGACAAATTCTAAAGACAAAATGACATTTCTAAACCACAGTAAAAACCTTTGATCTTTGCAATTATTAAAAATAATTAAAGGCCAGAATAATTTATTTTCAAATTTAATTATTTACTTTTGTCTCTTTTTCTCTTTTCTTTGCCTGACCAGTTGACTAAAGTAATTTTTTCTTTCCACTTTGAATGAATTTCCTCTGAAGACTTCTGCTCCAGAAGTCTCAACTGCCCTCAGTTAATATCAGGCTTGAGAACTATAAGATCTCAATTTAACCGAACCACTAAATTTTATCGTTTCACAAAGGAAACAGTTTGATCAGCAAGCAATCTTTTCTTTTAATTTCTGTTGTTGTGCTTATGCAAGGAAGACCTGTCCAAATATTTCCATTTAAGTTACCTTGGTTTGTTTGTAAGCAACAAATGCACCAGTCCCTCCCCAATGTTCATTTTTATGTAGGAAAAAAAATGTATTTTATGCTCTTGCTGGAAAACAGCAATAAAGGAATGGCTGGCTGATGTACAGGCCGGTGGGTTATCTTGCTTTGTTAAATATGATTGTGAGTTAATCCACCAAAGTTCAACTCCTAAGTCTGTAAGAACAGAAAATTTAATATAATGACCCACATATGTACATTTTTAACCAGCTTCTGATATTTTACAAATATATAGGCAAGAATTCAGCAGACTGCACACATTTCATGTCTTTTATAAAAAACAAACCATTGACTTTATGAAGCAAGGTTTTTCCAGTGCTAACATTTTTTCTTCCTTCTTTATAGATAAAATAACACCAGTACACTGTGCAATGTTTACTAGAAAACAGTTACTTTACCTATCTATGATCCTTCAGAAGAACTCAACTCATCTAAGTCACACCCACAATAATTAAGATTCCTTGCATGAGAAACAGCCAAGAACATCACTGAACTTCAATTTACTGCCAGTTAACACAAGCACTTAGTTACTGATTCAGGATTTGTAAAACAAGAGATGGTGAAACTTAAACACTTAAGGGAAAAAACATTTCCTCCCCCCTTGCCTGCATCAACTTCACTCCAGACCCCTCTTATCCCTCCCAGCTTCCGCTCCCCTTTGCTCCTGTGGCAGTTCACCCTCAGGTGTGGGGCAGGGAGGTGTGTGAGGTGTCAGGGACTACTGGCTTCCTGTTTCCCTTATCCTAGTCTCCCACTCTTATCCTTTGTTTCGGCATGGGTTATAATCAGCTTTGGGTTTATTTCGAATTTAAAATCGGCGAGTTTTGCAAATTGCAACACAAAGCCATAGAAAATGAGACTTCTCTGGGTCCTCAAGAAATGTTTTATGTTTCTCTCCTCAAAAGCTGGATGAATTCTATGTGAGTTATTAATGACAAGTCTTCCACAAAGCTATTCTTAAAGATTTTCAGTTGATGAATGTTTTGCAATCATTTCATTTAAATTTCTGAAAGCTGTAAGGTTACTCTGTGGATAAATTATGAGGAAAGCTAACACTTTTTATTACTGCAGGTTTGTAGAAAACATAAATATTTCTTAGAAATTTTATATACATACCTATACCATTCATTATATTAGTATATATACATAATATATAATGCTATATTATATACAAAATATATTTTTCATTGTATATATACACATATATATCTATTTCATTATATTTGGGCATTTTAGGGTATATAAGAATATTAAATGAAAAGAAAATGTAACATGCATATACTATACTGTGTACTTTAAAGACCCATTAATTTATTTTCCGACTTTGAATATTGGATTATTGAGACTAAGTTAAGCTAGTTGGATAATTAGTTTTATATGGTGTGCAAGACCACCATTGCCGTAGTCTTGCTAACCTACAAGGAGATCTTTAAACTAGTTTACTGGTATTGGTGACCAAAGCTTGTGTGTTTTTCATAGAACAGAGGACGGGGGAAAGCATGCATAGGGCAGGGCAGTAAGGTATTTTCTTGCACTCTTTTTGAGGAAGTAGGGTGACCAGGGACACATCTCAAGTGTCTATACACAAACATAAGCATAATGGGAAACTGGAGTCCTGAAATTCATGAATACAGGCTCTCAAAGAAACAGGAGTAAGTGTTGTAGTTTGTGCAAAGGAGGGAGCAGAGGATCTCTGCTAGAAAATGGCACTGTCTATGGAACTTCTTATGGATACTTTTTGACTATCTATTAATCTATTACTGTGTTCATTTGCAAATTTCTTAATCAGATTATTGTACTATAGACTTTAAAACTGAGGTTAATTTTTTAAGGGCATTTCCACTTCAGGATATATGGTTGCCTTTCTCCTGCTTGTCTGTGATACAGACAATGAAGATACTTACTAGAAACGCATTCTAAGTTGGTTATATATGAAAGCAGTATAGGATGTACAAAAAATTGCAAAGCTGGAGCATTAGATTAAACACTGGCCACATGTGACACTGGAAATTTGTGGAAGTTGCTGATGGATAAGCCAGCAAGTTCAGATTTGTGGAAAATTAAGTTCAAAATGTGTTATGAAGCTGCTTCTCAATGCTGTGCTCTGTAAAAACAGTCTGAGTGTATAAACATACAGACCTATAAAGGAGAAAATGCTAAGCATAAAATGATTGTGTAGTAGTTCAGGGAAGACAATTTTAAGTCTCATAGAAAAAAAAAAAAAAAAGGTAAATAGTTCTAAATAATTGTTACAGACATATTTTCAAACATCCATAATGAGTGCCTATTGAAAACATAAAAACCCTCCCTGAACAGTGATTAGTGGGGCTTCCATCTAGGTGAGATTTTTAATTAATTTATCTTTTATTTAGAGCTAACTTCTTACGAACTTCTAAAAGTAACAAAAAGAGACAAGGTCCTTGGGGAAGAAACTACTTTCTGATTCAGAAATGTTTGTATATCACTTAAATTATAGCTAAGATAGTTTGCTGTCTTCTTAACAGACAATAACATTTGCTTTCACATGTCAAATTATTGCCTGGAGGAGATAATCTCACTTTCATGACCTTTGCTTTGAATATGAGGGTAACTGATTTAAAACTTAGTTAGGAAACAGTGGTAGAATTTTATAACA
>VZTM01003139.1:0-24107 GCA_013400555.1 Jacana jacana | reverse complement strand
AAGAAATAAAAGAGGATAAAAGAAAGGAAGGAGCAGACCGAGAGGAAAGAGGCTGATGGATGGGTCTGGAGGAGAGGGAGCGGCAAGGGGGGGCGGGCTGGCAGCGCGGATCCCGCCGGCTCCCCCCGGCCCCGGGGCGTGCGAGGTGCCTCACGTCGCGCATCGCGCATCGCACATCGCGGCGTGTGTGTNGGGGAAAAGGCGGGAGGGAGGAGAAAGCACCGGCCACCCTCGCCGGCGAGGCAGGACCTGCCGGCTGTCCCCAGTCCAGCCCCGAACGCCACCGCCTCGCCAGAGCCTCCCCGTGAACTTTTGAACTAGAGGAAATGTCACCGCAGCTGGAGCCGGAGGGACAAGCTGGGAGACCCCGGCCCTGGCCGGGGAACGGCGCGGGGCTGCGGAGCACGGCGGCTCCGTCCTTCCCGGCTTGGCCTGAATTTTAACCCGTGTGCTTTGCAGCCCGATGTTTTGCTGCAAGGAGTTAACTAGGTGGGATCTAGGAGTCAGGGATGGTAGCTGCTCTCCTATCGCACGCACCGCCAGCGTACTGCCTCCTTCCATTTTAGTCTGATAGATACATCAGAAACGCTGCTTCAGCTGTGGGTTTTCCCACTAAAAAGCCTGAAATTATTCTTGTTATCTTTGCCAGGGGCTAACTCTCTGATTTCCTGGTCATCTATCACCTGTGACATTATCCATGGGTCAGCTGTTCACACTGAGATGATGAACATCTACACCCGCCTAAAAGACAGACAAGGGTTTACCAAGAGAATCCAAAAACTGCCCCCACAACCGCTCTCTCAAAAGTCTCTGCAAACATGTTAAAAAATTACTCACCATAACAGATGGGTGTAGGTCACAGGCATTTAGAGTTCTATCTGTAAAATGGCCAAAGTCAGTCATACATCGGGTGCTTAATGGGCTATAATCCTGCTCAAATCAGCAGGACCATCAGCAAACACTTCAGAAGTCACTTATTTTAACTTTATCTCCGTATCAATGTGACATAATACAAATGAGCGTAATCCTGAGTTCCTTAGGACTCCAATTTCAGCAACATCAATCACACCAATCTTCTCTAGCGCGTTCACACGTCTCCACGAGATGCAGCACAGGGCAGGAAGCTGCGTCTGCTATTTCAGTTTGAGCCGTAGCTCATGCGCTCCCATCGCCGTGAACCAGCACAGCACTTGTCGAGTAACAAGAACCATTGGGCCCAGTCCAACAAACCCTCTTGCGAGTAGACCTTCAGTCACATGGGCAACTTCATCAACATGACTCTATGACTCTATAACATAGTCCCAATCCTTGAACAACAGAAGAAAAGTGAAATACCTGCTCCTGTCTACTGATACTCCCTTGCTCAAGGGATTCTTGAAGATGAAAGCTTTTCACCCCTGGAATTTTTTTATACAAAAAAACCCCAAAACAAACCAAAAAAGCAACAAAAAAAAATCTTTCTCCCAGAAAGATTTCTTAACCATCAGCCTGTGTGAACGCTGTCAGTTCGTACCTCATGGAAAAGAAAAATTTCACAGGATTTCTTCCAACATCCTATGGGAAAACAGGCATGAAAACTTTCTTCCATGCTGGCCTGTGTGTCTATAAAATATTGTGGAAACTAGTACTACATGCCCTTCTTTAGCAATCTAAATATTTGGAATAAGATTTTGTTTTTCCTTGAGCGAAGGAATTATTATTAAAAGCTGAAAAAGGGTCAGACTTATTGCCTACAAGTTGAAATCAGTGGGGAGCCTCCCAGTAGCGTCAGGAGGCTTTGGATGAGGCCTTAAATTCAGGCATTCTACCTCATGGGCAGAAACCATTTTGAGATCCACTCCGGGAACTGGTTCCTTAACTTTAATAGCTGAAGGGCTGTCTCTGTGAAAGTAATTATTTCCTAATTAATTACCTGGTAAATATCTCCAATATCTACTTTCAGTTCACTGATATTTTCCACCTATTGTGATCCCAGATGTAATTCTCAGCTGGATCTCACTGCCTACTTAAAGTGGATTTAAGCTGTGCTTTCTCACTTCTACTACAGATACAAACATTCCACAGACAGTAGGGACCTTTAATACCAGGCATCTTAAAACCTAGTTATTTTTATTGTGGTGTACAACAAAAAACATTGTGTATAGCTACTCCTATTTTCTGGAGGCCTGACATAGCATGAGCATTTATTCTGTGGAGTCGTGCTCTCCAATATTTTTATTGTAATGTACACCACACGTTGTTTGAATATTGTGTGTGACCATTTTGCCCTCAGATTTGGAACTGACATCCAAGCAGTTTGAAGCACCAGGCCTGAGCTTTACTAAACAAACACACTCAAATGCAGCATATCACTGGCAAAACATACCACCAACGAACAGGGACAAGATGAAGAGGTAAAAAGGGGTGACAACATGGAAACTGAGCCAAAGAGACTTATCTGAGCAAACTAAAAAAAAAAGCTTGTAAGATTAAGTGTATGTAGGCTTGTGTATATCATGCTAACGCGAGAAAGACTCACAAAGTACAGGACTGTCAAATGCTGTCTAAAAATGTATTGGCATGAGTTTTGAGTTTGGGATGGCCACATTACTCACAGACAGTGGCTGCTGGAAGCTGCTCAGCTCTTTGAAATGTTAAAAGTAGGCTCAGCCGAGAGACAGGCATGCAGCGTGCAGAGGAAGTAAGAGTTGCATGGTAAACACAGCAATCACATATTCACCCAAATAGCAGCTGTAGATGATCTAAACGTAGCTTTGGTAGGACAGGAGCACACTTGTAAGGAAATAGTTATTCCAGAAAAATATCACCCTAGAGAGATGAATTTAAAAAGCAGACATCAAAAAGGCCCTTATCTGTCACTAATGCTTTCTTTTCCTCTTTCCAATCACAGAAGCCATCCCCTCCCTGGAAAGCCATGAAGAGCACTTGCTCTCTGCCCAGAGCAAGGGGCTCTTGTTAAGCACCCACCTCTGGGTGCAGTAGCTGCACTTCTGTTGCGGCTTAAGAGTAAGTGTCACGGGTGCCAGCTTTTTTCACTCTTATTGAATTGCCAGGGATTCCTACATTCCTTGTAGAATCCCCTACGTTCCCCTACTTGCCACTGTTATGGCAGAGGGCATTTCCCTCACTGGCTTCAACAGACTGTTCCCGTGGGCATCTATTTAATTCACCACTGGGGGATCTGTTCCTTTGATCAAACAACATATTGCTATAGGCTTCAGGCCTTGCTATGGACACAGCATCTTCCCCTCTAAAGGAGACACTACTTCGTCATGAGAAGGAGCACTTCTTCCATGAGAGCAGGAAACCTCTGCCTCTCTTCATAAGGAACCAAACCACACCCCCAGTAAAAGTCAAGGATAAACCTTTACAACTGCTAAGTTTTATTACAACAGAGCTCAGCAGAAATACTACTGGACTTATTTAGTAAGTCAATTTTAAGGCTCATTTTACTTATTCAGCAGGACTTAAAAACGACTTGTCTCTTGACTTCTTTGGAGACACTAAAAGATCTCTGTCAGTTCTATATGGATAATTATGACATTAAGGCAATGTCATATTACTGTATTCTGCCATTAAACCATTACTCATAGCCTGTGATGGGAATTTACACTAAACGAGAAACTGATGGCATGCAGTCTGTTTCTCCTTTGAGCAAATGAGAAGACAGATCATGTGCTTCACAGGCCATGAGGACACAGGGCTACTCCCAGTGACCATGCCAAGACCGCTCCCTGCCAGCCCACCACCAGCACTGGGAGGCCAAAGAGAAGGCAACAGGCAGGAGACACTTGCAGCTAAGGGATATTCAGCCACCATCTACCTCTGAAAATGGTAAAGACTTAATTTAAAAATATGTGATCATTTTTAATTCACATTTTCAAATGAGTTAAGCATACTAGAATATGTATTAATGAGTTTTATCTCACTAGCAAGCTATTACAACTACCCCAAGTGTCTTATAGTCTGACAAATTATTTCTTCAGCAGAAAAGCCGTTGTTTCCCACCTCATCAATTACTAGAAAAAATGTTTACATGTGCCCATCTATTTTCATACAGCTCAGTTGTCAGTTTTAATTAGGTTCTAATTCTTTCCATCACTAGTAATTCTTATCTATTTATCCACGTGCAGCAAGTAGGAAGTTGTTTTAGAACTCATAAAGTATTCGCTGTTGTAATTAATATTGTGAATGTGTATTTTTCTTTACTGGCTTGCAAATCTCCCAGTGGGTTTCCTCCCTGCCTGTGTCGTGTTTCCAGACCTAATGGGATTTATTTGTCACATGTTCTGCCACTGTTTTTTCGTATTTGCTTTCACAAATCTGTTACGCTTGGACAGCTTCAGAAGCAACAATTATAACTAACTTTTCAATGCCATTCTCATCAATGATAAATGTGAATTGCCATATGTCACCTTTATTATGGGTTATTTATACACAGGGAAAACTTACTACTACTTTGAATTACTGATCTCCTTGAGGGAAAGCTAGTGGTGCTTTGGGATGATTACAAAATGTTTTTTCTGTAATCACCAAAATGTTCTACAAAATTGCTGGGTTTAATTTGTTTTTCATTTTTGCTAGTTGTGGTCTCTTCAAAATAGGAGACTGACAATGGGAATATCTAGGGTTGTTTTATCTGTCTGTCCACATCCCCTTAGAACAAATCATTCAACTGTCCTCGTAGATTTTCGTGGTGCTACTGGATGACTTATGAGATGGAAACCTAATCTCTGTATTGTCTTTGCAGACTGGACAAAATCACAGAGTGTTTTAAAAGGAAAAGAACATACATAGAAGACTGCACACATCAGGCCTGATGAGGATGGCCAAAGTTCATGCTGACTCTAAAGGTAGTTTTCCTCAAGTAAGTAAGCATGTGCTTACTTTTAAACTACGTCTTGAGGAACTGAGGATTTGATTTTTATATTTGTAAAGTACTATATCCAAACTTTAGGGAACTCTGGAAATTGTGACACAGGCCTATGGTACAACAATCTGTAAATAAAATAAAATACAGACAAAGCACACTGGAAATCACCTAAAATAGCATTAGTGCTTTTCTTATAAAGTAACACACAAGTAAAATTTGGAAGAAAGAACAAACCAGACAAAGACAAGAGAATAGAAAATAGCCCAGGCAATACTAAATAAGTATCAAACAGGGATAATGAAAGAACTTGCTGGCAGAAATAAAGAATACAAATGAGGAGATGGAAAAAGGAGAACATTAAGTATCATCTATGTTTTAAAACCATCAGACTTACCCTACATGGCAGTAGCCATAAGAGAAAGTACAATGAAATCTATGCACTATTTTCAAATGCGCACAAGAGACACTGTTTTCTGGCGGTCTCTGAATGTTCAGCTACATGGATATACATCTGGAAAAGGTGCTGTAGATTTTTTTACAGAAAGACAGCATTTGGTAGTCTTTTTTTTTTTTTTCAATTTAATAACTCGTTCTAAGGATAAACCTCTTAATTTATCTCCTCTTGATTATTTTGTCATTTTCTCCTCTCCCTGCGTGAGGCATGGAGCTCACAAATTGCACTGTGAAACTAAGCTGTGCGCTGATGCTAATGTCAAATTACGGCAGATGTAAGCAATGGTTAGTTAATTTAAAGAAGCATAGATTTCCAGCTTTGAAAACTCTGAGCAGAAAAGGTATCTCCCAGATGCACACTTAAGTGCCTAAACAGAGGTGAAGAGGTAATTTCATATGACATTAAAAATCTGACTGAAAATCAGAGGGTCACAGCTTCAAAGCTTTATCTGCAAAAGATCACCTGCCCTTCCTAGTGACTAAATCTTTCTGCTGTGGTAAAGATGCCACTAGCCCCGTGCAGGCAGAAAGCTGGGTGAACAGAGCCCAGTTTTCATGAGATGCTTGAACAGTAAGAAGCATACATTGCTGCCATTTAGATGCATGATGCATTGGCATCACTCAGCACTTCCCTCCTTGAACATTCTTCCCTCTATTTTCTTTAAAGTGTAAACCTTGAAATTCTGGGCTTGGTGGTTTAATCTTGGGGTGACAGCTATGGAGTGTGTTGGCAGGACAACAAACTAAAGGTTCATAGTCATCCTTTCAGCTTTAAAGTGTCATGACTCCATGGCAGGGGGGCTGGAACGAGATGATCTTTAAAGTCCCTTCCAACTCTAACCACTATATGATTCTATGATCTGAAAATATGTCTTTACATTTTTGTAATGAAAATGAAGACTTTCAGTTGTGTTGTGCCACCGATGTTAAGCATGCAAGGAAACTGACCCACTATTTTGTACAGTCTTCTGTCTTATTTTCAGTTGTTGGAGGGAACATTAAAAGCTGCTCTCCAGCTCCAAGGAAAATGTAGATATAAAATATAGGGGAAGACTGGCCATTGTTTTCCCTTTGTGAAGCAAACATAAATGTCCCCCAGACGTAAATACCCCAGGCACCAAATAGAACTAGATGCATTTAGGACTGTGACTGGTGAGAAAGTTACTTTTGCAACCTCTTCACATAAACCAGCTAAAATTAATATTATGAAATTTCCATGACATTATAGCAGTCTGGACATCTATGCTGTTCTATTTCTAAAATCTTCAACATCTTAATATTTTTTATAATCACTTGCCCAAAAATATCACTTGCCCTATGGCATATATGGGAAAAGGAAGATTGTAAAAAATTCATTACGCTAGTGTAAAGGGTATTCTTCAATATAAATATTATTTTTCTAAATCATTTATATTGGCAACAGCTATAGCATAAGTGGCCCCCTATAACAATTTATTTAAAGCTTCTGTGATTCTTTTTTTTTTGTTAAAAATGGGAGTATACCAATTTAAGAAGCACAATTGCCAAGAAAAGTTAATAGAAAAGCCATAAAGAAACCAATTTCTGAAATTATTGCTTTCCTAGCTTTTCATGTTCTCTCTCAGAACAACTTCAAATATTAAGGGGATTACTACTCAAAAAATTTACTTAAGGCATTATCCAGTGTGAATTTCTCAATGGAAGAAATACAACAAAATCAGGGAGTAAGGAAGCCTCAGGCTGAACATTTATACCAGATTCTTAGGGACTCATTAGCAATTTCTTTCTTTATTTTAGAGGGAAGACCTGATGATTTTCCTTACTCACAAAAATTGCCTAGAATATTTTTGAAAGTCAGCTGTGATCACACTATTGTAACTAATAAAGTAGATTTGTGGGGGAAATATCTCTTAATCCTAATTTACAAGTTTATGGAGAGTAGGTCCTGCATCCTGCTAGCAAATCTCCAGAAATACATGTAATCCAGATGTGAAGAATTTTGGCTATAGCGGTACATGACAGCAGAACCCAGCACAAGGAGCCATGTGGGAATTTGGAGCAAGCTGCTGCATGCATAAGATTGTGAAGTATCATACAAAATTATTGCCAGCTCCTGAAGGTAGGGCAGGTATGATCTTCATAGAAGTACACTCAAACAAGTAACTCCAGCCTCTCAGCAAGGCAAACTGGCTCAAATACAGAACTTCCATGGCATGTATGTGCTGCCTCCAGTTGTGGAGTTACCTCTATGTCAGCTGCTTTGGGGTTTTCTACATTATTGTGCAAGGGACAAACTGGCATCTAATTTGGACAGAGGCACCTACATGCAAAACTGTGATTCCAAAAAAAATATTTCTTTTAATTTCTGTGTCGCTCTGTTTTCACCACTGGTGTTCTTTAGCAAGATTTCTGCTTTTGGACAACACACAAATAGAGTTCTCACCATGCTGCTCAACATTAATGGTATTTTTATGCCCAATTGATCCAGAAAATAATCCTGTTTTACTTATCTTCTCAGGGGAATTTATTAGTGCTTTCTTTACGGCTAGCAGAAAAAACTTTATGGAAATTTTGGAACAGTTACCACTTTCTTTTAAAACATAAATAAAAGAAACACCTCCACCAGATTGTATGCAAAAGTGGAATGACTGGGAGACTCTCTCAGGATAATAGGGAAAAGGACTCTACATATTTCTCCTGCATAAAAGAATTTAATTCCACATCTTTCACCTTCCTGGAGAGAACCTATCACTGGGATTTCCCCAGTTCCAGCAAGTCACACTTAGAGATCACTGATCCGAATACTTTACTGGACTCAAGTGTGCTGTCCTGTGATTGTGTCTGGTCCTTAGGAAATATTACTGAGCTGTATTTGTTGTTCTCACTTACATATCTGTGCAAAATAAGCTTTACTCTTGAGCGTTATAAATAGTAGTATACTTAGATGGGTGCACAGAAAGCTTAACATCCCATGCCATCAGCAGAAAGAATTTTAATGAAAACAGGTAAATGACCTATCTATCCCCAGAGCAAGTACTAAGTTTGTCATGTTTTGCCTTCTATTGCACAAAGGGCTTCATCAATCATTTAGCTGCTGACTTCCAGCTGAGCCTACACTGTCACAGAAGGACATTTTTGTAGAGCAAACTGACCCATGGCAGGCAAGATGCACGAAAACTGGGTCCCAGCACCAGAGGACGGAGGCAATTTTATTAATTATATTGCAAATTATTTTGGCTTAAATACCTACTAACTATGCAGGAAAGACAAATCACCTTGAAGCTTAACTAGAATAAGAGGTAGGTATGTGTTTTGTTGTTTCATTTCTCATACCTCTCTCCAGAAATAGCTACCAATTTATTTATTTGTTAATGTTAACATTTTGGTATAATAAATTAATTTTACTTTTTGACTGCAAGCTAGTCAGAACAAAGACAGATTTCAGGATGGCTGATAAACTTTAAGCAGCCATCTCCTCAGTATGTGGCAAATCCTTCAGTGTATGTCAGTCTATTCTTACAAGTCCCAAGCACCCCAAGTGTCTCCTCTATCTTGTAAGATTAGGTGTGCTTACTGGAAAAAAACAGACTCCAGGTAGGAGGTTAGTCCCCCACTATCAACGTTAATCAGAACTGACTCAGCAGGCAGAAGGGTAATAAGGAAATGGCATGAGATTCAAGGGACCTCCTTAGATTTACAACAATCTCATGATCTAGGAGGCATTAAAGAACTCTAATGTAATCCCAGTTCTTCCTGTAGAATTTAGGATTCGTGAGATGGGAAAAGGGTACAGGGAGTAAGACAGAAAACATTCCTGTCTTAGTGATTATGTATTCACTTGGCAGAGGAAGACAGGAGTTCCTGCTCCAAGGACTGTTTATGCGTTTTAACCAATGACAGTTTCAATGAAAAAACCTAGTACAGAAACAAATTACATCTGATCACTTCTACGGATATTTATCACCGACAGTCATCATCAATCTTAGTCAGCAAACACTACACTGACACCACCCCCTTTCACATTCTTTACCACATTTGCTTGTTTGGCATGCAAGAAGACAAACCATCAAGGATGCCATAACACGCAGAAAATTCCTGCTAACTCAGTTCAAACACAGTAATTAACAGAATTAATCAATTTCAACTGAATGAGATCAAAGAAATCTCCCATCAGTTGACGGTTTAGAATAACTCAAGGAAGATTAATTTCTATCCCAGTGTTCTCTTGATCCCAATAGGTTGTTGATGACAAGAAAGTAGAAAGAAAGCTTTTTATCATCAATCACTTTCATTATTACTTGAATACCCACTGTGTACAAGGATCCACACATGCCTCTATTTTTAGACAAGAAAGCAACCTGTCAATAACTGCTGAACAACTGGTCATTCAAAATGACCACTTAGGGAAGAACATATGCAGGATAGCTGATGTGTGGAACAGAAAGCTATATATGGGAAAACACAGCTTATGTTTAAAGTATTACACCCAGCCATGTTTCTCTTAAATAACATTAAAGCTGTATATAGCAATTACTGATGAACTAACAGTAGTGTATCCTTCAATATACCAATTGCACATTTTAGGTATGTATACATCTGTATTACCTACACATGACGTATTTATACATTAGCTATAAACTCTAATTATTACTATAATATTTTAAAAAAAAAACATATTACTATTGTTGTAAGCAATTTTTAATAATGAAATAAATATCAGCAGTTTAACAAACCTGTTTATGCTCTCCTATAACACAACAGAGATAGAGCTATCACATAGCTGAACAGATTACTGGCGCTGCAAGCTGTGACTTTCTGACCTGCAGCATGGGACTCACTATCTTACCATAAGTATTCCCTAAGGCCTCTTACTACAGTCATATTGACATACAAGATGCTGCAGTAGTAAAGTTTGCAGCTTTATGTTCCTTTGACTTATATTCATTTAATGCAGCAGAATGTATAAAGTCAAGTTGGAGGCTGGAGAGTCACCAGTTTGTGAAAGGAATTACATGGTCTAGCTCCCTGCAATAACGAAGGGTAAGGGTAGGTGACCCAGTCTTTCTTCCAGTCCAGATTCACATCTCATCAGTTACTGGGTATTGATGCAATCTCACTGACTTAGATTACGCCACTGTAAATAAAGTCAGCCAAGCTTTGGTCATCATCTCCTGTGATTTCACCTCAGCTCTTACAGGCTTTGGGCTTAGTCAACACAGTGATTTAAGAGTCACCATGTTCTGCACTGTTGCACCTAGCTTTAGTTAAACACAGCAGATGCAGACCAAAGTTAGAGCCTGAATTCCTTATATAAGATATAGGGAAAATCAGCCACCTACAAGAGAAACTCATAACCATCTTCCAGGGACTGCTATCAACCAGTCACCTGGCAACACTACAGAAAAAGAAGTATACTAAACTGTGTCAAGGTCTGGGATTTAAGTCTCTCAAGGGAGGATCTGTATGCATTTCAGATTCCAGATTTTGTTTTGGTGGGCTTTTTGAAGTACTTGACAACAACAGAGTAAAAGGTTGGAAGAGAGGGAGGACAGGGAGAGGACAAAGAGCTAAAAGTCACCACTCTGTGCAACTCAGTAGCTGAAACATCCACCCAGGAGACAGGAGAGGAGATCTGGGCTCACATCCTCCATCTCCCTGTGAATGCTTTAACCAGTGAAAGCCATTGGGTGGAATATTCTTAATCTCCAAATACATAGCTGTTTATCATTTCGGCAATAAAGCATTTACTATTGGCACCCATGTCCTAACAGGTCAAAACTGAACACTTTTATTCCATTTTTACACCTGCATTATTCAGGCAAATTCCCATCGACTTCAAAGGTGGCCTAAATACTTACAGGTATTCAGTTCTCACATTATCTATGGCTGTGTCTGTATTTCTGTTCCCATACATGCCTTGGCATGCCCCAGGGTCCTGCTCCACAGAGCGTTCAGACCAACGCCCGGCTATGGCATGCCACAGCTCATGCTCAGGCTCTGGGCTTGAGCTTTCCTTGGCATGAGAACTGGATCTAAGAGGTGCAGGGACAAGGGAATGGTGCGTGCATGGGTCTTGCCCCAGTACAGCTTCCAGCCCGATAGTCAGCATGCATCTGCTTCTCAGCCTAGGGAAATGAGAAGGACTCTCACATACCATGACACAAAAGCAGCCTACCTGCTGAAGAAGTTTCCACGGGCGCTCAGCAGAGCGCATCTCTCAGAAAATACTAACTGCATGAAAGCACAAAAGGCAAACACTAAAAAAAAAAAAGTGTACCTGAAAAAAATGCATGCAGAGCTTGGTTTTGGATACAGTGGAACTATGGTAGAAACTCACTTACCCATCATATTCAAAATCAGCACATGGACCAAGCCAAAACACTGTCTCCTGTTAATTTAGAATGAAGGGCATGACAATTATTCTAAGTGGCTTATTTCTTTAGTCCTTACAATAAATTTTCTCTCTAGTACAGACTGCTAATCTAGCTAGGCAAGATTGTGTATTGGCCTCCTTACAATAGCATATATATTAAACATTGCGAAGTGCTCTTTATTTCATTAAATCCTTGAGATGGAAAAGTTCTGTTATGTCCATTTTTATCAAAGGGACCCAGAAAATAACAACTTGACAGCATTACATAAGGAGTTCCCTGTGGACAAGAAATTTTTAACAGGTTGTAGTTTAGTTCTTTGTGTACTCAGTTGTAAATGTGTACAGAGAGAACTGGGCCATTCTTCTCCTTTGTAATGGCCATTTGTTTCTAAAATCTCCAAAACATATAATGGATATCACGGTCATGGAGAGAGTTTCTTTAATCAAGTATGTGTTTTTAGCAACATCTGAACATTGTTCTACATTTTCCTTAGTGTTCTCTTACTACTGCAATGACTATGTTAATTTTCTTTTTTCTTTGTGCAATCTGCCTTATAATTTTTTTCTTTGCTGTTTATATTTTAATTTAGTTTGCGGTTTTTAATCTGTTTTTCTCTTTGCCTCCAAGTGCTTCTGGCCTTCTAGCTTATACGTACTCCCTGTGAGATGAAGTACCACACGCATTTCCAGCTTCTGTTTCCCTCAATAATAAGTAAAATTCTATGTTTTCAAGAGACCGTTTTGCCATTACATGTAGTTTGTACACAGCTATTACAGAACTGAGTTTGTCTCTGCACAACCTGGACCTTTTTGTTTGTATTCAAATTGACCTAAGGATTTCATATTGACATGGGTAT
The DNA here is from genome assembly GCA_013400555.1 of Jacana jacana. Taxonomy (NCBI): domain Eukaryota; kingdom Metazoa; phylum Chordata; class Aves; order Charadriiformes; family Jacanidae; genus Jacana; species Jacana jacana. The sequence goes on along the minus strand of VZTM01003139.1, from coordinate 11,572 downwards.
CAGCATCCAATTTATAAGCAACAATAATTCCATTCATGTTCACGGGGGCATTTCAGTCATCTGAAATAGCTCTCTGAACAATTTCCACAGAAAATCTTCACTGTGCAAAATATTTATACTTAATTTCCTTTTAGGTACAGCTTCCCACAGATAGTTTTGTTTCTTGCCAAAATAGTAGCTTTTTTGAAGGCCAGGCAATAGTTCCCCATTTTTTCCTTCTGGTGTAAACTTTCACGTTACTTCTTGCAAATTCACTCCATGTGAGAATTGAACTGTTAAAGGTGTTTGGGGCTTTTTTTTTGTCAATCCATTTTTTTGTTAATAAGACTTGTTTGTCAGCCCAATCTACTGTGCCATCACCTCTTTTCTTTCTAAAACTTGCCTTCTCATCCAAGAGTGTCTGCAGCCTGGCAAACTACACAGCTGCTTCTAAGTGTAAGTCAGAATCTCATACCATGTTTCACTCTCAGTTTTGGTCTCTTCACTGCAATCTGATCTCAAAATTAGGATCCCCAAAACAGGTAAAAAAGCATGGTTTTTTTAAAGAATTTTAAGTAAATTTCCTTTTTAGTGGTATTTGTCATGCAATTAATCCTCTCAGAATTTCATTTTTTCTAAGCGTGCGACTCTCTCAACTTTTATTTTAGCGCAAACTGGTAATTAGACTGCTCTTCTTTAATTGTAGGTTATTAAATAATATCCACTGCTTCTGGCCTGAGGCTACTGGAAAAAACAGTAGCTACCTTTTACCTACCTTTCTCTTTAGAAACTTCTCTTTTTGAAGAGACAAAATTCTCATTTAATATCTCAGCCTGATGCTTTTCTGGAGAACCCTGGAAGCAATAGCTGAAGTCCTTAGCTGCTACTCCGGGTCCTTCATCCCTTGCATTTTCTTCTACCTTTCTAACACTGAATGCATGGGTTTTTTTCAGTCTCTTCTTCAGATACCATAGGGTGCTCTTGGTAATTAATGCAAGTGTCCAGGTTGGATCTTGTAACTGTGATGCATACTTCTAACTGTAACAGGTAAGCTGACAAATACATGTCAGGTAACACTGGAGCCTGGGAGGGAAGGAGGGAGGGAGGCTGATGCTTCTCCTCCCTCTTGCTGTTGGTCTGCAGTTCTGGTCCAAAGCAATACATTGCACACAGAATGTTACACGTCTGCCCAAGACTATTCAGGTTCCAATTGTCCTTAAACACTTACCACCTGAGTCTAAAGTACTGTGGCTATAGGAAAGAGATTTTTATGAGCAGTAGGTCTCCTATAAGTGAATGGGGAGAGTTAGCCCTTTCTCAAAGGAACCCAAAGTTGCCAGCCCTTGACAAGAAAGCCATGAAACAGGTACTGATTCTTTCAGACCCACCTACAAACACCATTACCCATGTCTAGACCAGTGCTTTCTGATTCCTGATCCTGGTGTTATCACTGTATAAACACAAAGAATTGCCACCTAACAAACTGGGCAATTCTAGTCTGTTTTAACCAAATTTATCAGAAGTCCAGTTAAATCTGCTACCTTGTTTATAATGATTATTTTTGCAAGTATCAAAAATAATGGCTAGCAAGTGCTATCTGAGTGCTGCATGCCAATCCATGGGCCCCAGTGAAACATCAGCGGGAAAAGTGCACTTAGTGCTTGTAATTGGTGATCCACAGAAATGATCCCAAAGAAGAGCAGAAAAGAATTCTAGATGGATGGTGTCAGAGGAAACTGGAAGAGCTCGGTTCACCTTTTATTACGGCAAAATGATGGCTGAGAAGACAGCTGATTGCTGTGTGTAGATCAATCAAAAAGACTTTTTTGAGATAATGGACCATGTTGGCGCAAAACCAAAACCATCCTGTGAATAAATTTTGGCTGGAAATCACAAAAAGCATGAGAAGAGCCAGCCTGTGGAACAAATTCTCAGTAGGGAGGAACAGAACAAAAACCTAATGTCTAATTTATAGTAAAGATTTATCTGATATGCTGCCTGCAAAAACAGGAGTTTGGTCTAAGAGGCTCAGCAAAGAGATGGTCAATCATCCTGACCCCACAAGCCACATTTCCCAGACTTCACAGAGCCACATAGACTTTAGAGAGCTGTAGGGAGAGTGGAGAGCTCAGCAAGTCCCAGATCTTTTACTGTTCCCTTGGGGATTTGGGCTGGATGGCCTCTGCATCCCAGACATATTCATGCTCATTGGCTCATGTCCCCCAGCAGCCTCCAAACCAATGCGGCCCACTGCCACATGACCGCTGTAACCCCAGCATGAGAGTTCATTTGGCATGCAGCTCCCAAGACCTTAATCCCAAAACCTTTCAGGCACACACATTGAGATGCAATATTCTTCCAACCCACAGCTCTCAGGTATCAGATTGCCCCTTCTCCAGACTAAGGAGAATAAAAATCATCTGGAGGAATGTCTTTTAGAGTAAGATTTTTTTTTAAGAACTGATCTCTATTTTTAGCAACAGTAGCACTAAGAACCATAGTGAAAATCAAACATTTTTATGCTAAGTTATCATCATCCGGGTGAAACACTGTACTAATAAGTTGAGAAGATTGAAGATTTAAGAGGCAATAATGATGTCCTGGACTGCATGTTCTACCAAAGCCAAAACACTTGCAGCAAGTCAGTGCCAAAGACAAGGATATGTGCCAGTTATTAATAGAAGATGAAGCTACTGCTGAGTTAAGAAGTAGCCTCAAGTTACTAAGATAATTAAAAATTATGATTAAATATTAAGATGAATGAAAAAATTTAAATTGTGAGCTGTCAAAATGCCAAGTAAATAATTTAAAGACAGATTTAAAAAGCAGTGGTAGCACCCTTTTTCTCCTTTTACTACTACTTCATATTACTAACCCTTTTTTACCCTTTCTCATATAATCCTCACATTCTTCTCTGATATTTGCACAGGTCAGCAAGGTTATGTATACTTCTGTTTATAATAAATGTTTGGAAATTTCAGAAGAGGTTGTGCTTGTTCCCACGTGAAGTCGAAAAAATGTCACAGTGAACAGGAGGACAAACCTTTCTGGGGCAATCACAGGGAGCAAAATATGTGCTTGTGGATAAAGCTAGGAAAATGAATCAGAAGAGTGGGCATGGGCATGTTTTCTTTTCAGTATTTTTCCAACTTCATATTCTCTGCTACTAAGAGTTACTCTTCTTACTTTGGGTTAATAAAACTCTTTCCTTGTCTCATCTAAAGGGTGTCAGAGGCTGATAGGACTTGCTGCTGAGGAAGATCTAAGAAGCAGGCAATTGCTAGAAACTCAACTGAGAAGGTAGAGTGTGCACTGACTGCACAGGTAGTCGATGGTAGATCTTGCTACACACGTGAATGCCCTCTTACACACACTGTGAGAATAAAAACTTTTTAAAACTTTGTAAAACTTCTTTTTTTTTTTTTTCCGTTAAGAAAAAAGTAAAAGACCCTCACGCATCCCATAAAAGCACCTAGACTGTAGGTCAGGACCCTCACGTGGAATATGGAAGAGTCAAGAGACAGCATTAATCTGCTTGGTTCAGCACCGTAATTAGCCTGGCAATATCAAGCAGTTGCAGTATTGTGACCATGGTGGAGCTGAAATGCAGGTTCCCATGGGAAGTTTCAGTTAGACCAATGCTTTCCTTTGAGGTTTTCTTTCTTGTAGAACTGGCTTCTGTCATCAAAGACGTTATTACACCTCAAGAAAATTTCAATACCAATACATGGTAGGAAAGAATAGCAACACAGCCTTGTCCCTGTTGCGCCAGATAAGAATTCTCACTGTCTAGCTCTGTCTACCACCAGCCTGGCACCAGCCTGGATGAAGGCATTAGTCTTTCATGAGTGTCATACATCCCTAATACAATATGCTAACTCTGCATTAACACAAAGAGACACCCCTAGCTAGAGTACAGGGTATAATTACATCCATGCATAAAAGCTGTGCATGACCAAGGCACCATGCAGTGTTGAATCATGTCAGTGAAAGCACATTTCCCACCCCATCATTTTTCCCATAGATTGTGGGAAACAATGCTCTAATGAACACATTAATGTTAGTTTTAAAAGTGCACAATGACCAGTGGATCAGTGAGTACATTTTTGAGAAGTCAACACAGAGGTTCCCAGATAAAATGTATACCTACTTGGAAAATTTCCAAAGGATGGTTGGAACTTCAATAGAGAAGACTGTAGACTTTGCCCATTGTTAAGTCTGAGGACTGCCAACCTGTGACAGGAATGAGCCTGTGCTTAAGAGCTGATGATTTTCTGTCTAGAGATCTGTCATACAGACTCCTTTACAGAACACTCTCAAGTCAAAGAACTGGAGGCACCCACAGTCCTGCCATCACTATCCTGCTACAGTCCTGTCTCCCCACAGCTTTACATCTACTTGATTTTTTGTGAAGAAGCTGTTCTGCACCCACAGCTAAAACTAGGATTTCTGCAGGTTTTGTTATAGTTCACTAGAAATCCCAAATACTTCTGCAAAGGCTGTTGATAAAAGGGTTTCCTGGATATAGCTGCTTTTTTTTTTCCCTGTCATGTAATGACAGAACATTTTGCAACCACCAGCTTTCAATTTGATATTTTATGCCACCCTACACCATAGCTTTGAGCTTGTGTTAAGCACGCTTGCATTGTGAAGGTGTTATTCTCTTCCTTGCACAAGTGCTCAGCTCTCTATGGAAGAAATGGCATCTGTAACATATAGACAACTTCAGTACGGAACTTCATTCCTCATCTGCATGCCGCCTTCTTACTACACAATAGCAGTCTGGGTGAGCTATTCTTGGTGGTGTCCCCTTCTGCTGGATTCTTCCCTCAGCTGAATGGAAACCTGAAGTGTTTTCCTGAATAAGAGTATGCCAGCCTCCTTACAGTTTCTATGAGGACAAGATGAATGGAATGAAGCACAGAAATACCCAAAAATGTATATTTTACAAGATCAGTAACATATGTTTTTTTCCTCTCTGAGGATTTTACTTATGCCAAAACAATTTTTTCTCCTTATATGATAGAAAAGAAAGGGTTTTCAGGTGCAGTTTTTAAATATATTTTTAAAGAATACAAGTGTACCATTGCTACCAATTCCTTGTTCATTAAATTAATCTTTTCTCACCTTGGTAAAGGTTATATATCAGCTTTTGCAGGATTTTTCAATACCAGGTTTCATTTATATAACAAGAACCAGGACTCTTGTAGCAACTCTAAGTGGCTAAAGAAAAGATTCCCAAAACAATTTCTATACAGTCAAATGGCAACACAGTTCACATGCAATGACGAAGAAAAATTGCCTAGTTCAGTATCTGCAGTGAAGCATTGGTTTCACTGAGTTTCATTATTGATTTCAATGGAGTTTTACACTTAATTTTACTTGTATGTTATGCACTTTGCTAAAGGCAAGAATTCTGTTCCACCTTGAAGAGGACAAGTACTGCTATTTTCTGCTTTGGTTCACACTTCTGGTGATTTCTCAGTGAGTCCCAGGAACACCATAAAGCCATTGCTGTCACATTATGTGGGAACTGCCACAGTCTCAAGAAGGACTCCATTCCAAGCAACACAAAGAACAAGGGAAGCTGTGGAGCACAGTATCTCCTGAGTGTCTCGCCTCTCTGCTGACAGTATGAAGAGAGATGACTGTGGCCCAGAAGACAGATGACAAAGTATACTTCATATTCTGAAATACCAAGTACAGTGGGGCTGAGCTACATCAGCAGAGCTCTTCATGCAGACCTTCTCTGCCATTTTCTTGCAACTATCCTGTTCATAGGAAATTGCATTCCAGAGGTCATCAAATCCAAGCAGCAGTGACTCATACATTAATGGGATTTTACTTTCAGAGTCCTATAGCTTATTCTTTACATGAGTTTTCCAAATTAAAGTGAAAGTACGATGATGCCTATAATTTTTCATCATGTTATTTTTGCATATACATCATCATCAGGGGCTATGCATCTTTCCACTTCAGTCCCAGACCAGATATTTCTGCAACTGTAGCTTTTTGTACTCTTCTTGACTACTAGTTTTCAAAATTTCTTAAAATTAATATTTGAAAGCAGTCAATGCCTCATCTGAAGCACCAAAACACTCCAAAAAAGACCTCAAGAAAACTTTAGAAAGCTTTTCCTAAATGAATTTATGGTGGATATTGTTTCCGTATTTGATCTGGTTTGTTGCAATAGCCAAGGTTATACTGGAAGTAGCACACCTTTAAAAAAGTTTCTAACACAAGTTCATGCTGATTTTCAACGTGTTGCACTCACCTCCAGTGTTGGATTTCTTTCTGCCTGGACTTCTTTGGAAGCAAATGCTTATTTGTGTGAGAGATCAGACTATGTAGACCAGGCTCAACCAGCACCATGTGGACATTACAGACAAACCCTGCTTATCTCCTTCCCTTTGTACAGGAGAGATGGACAGAAGTAGTTTGGGTAGCACTGGTACTGTAATAGCCAAATACAACCTCTTATTTGAATGTGTAACCAGGTGTTCAAGACTCTGTGTTCCTCATGGGAGAAGAATCATGGGGCTGAAGGCAGATCTCTTCTGGTATATGTATTAGCTAGCATATATGGCCAGCAGTTGCCATGGCCTCATTGATTTACGCCATGAGAGTACTGCAAAAAGGGTGTGGAGATTCAATTCTCAGAGCTGTTGAGCCATGTGTTTATAGATGGGGATATGGTCTGAGCTCTTCTCTTCCACAGGTAAGGCCTGTGGATCCCTCCCATTGCTTCTGTTGTGGCAGTAACAACTCTGTCCTCATCAATCAGAGTGGGAGCTGAATAAGACTTTGAAGGGGAACTGCAACAACTTCTTAAGAGCCCTTTGGAAGAAAAGTTACAAGTCTGAGAAAACAGAGCGTGGTGTCAGCAATGTCTTTGGCATTCTGCTAACTCTTCTGTGTGTACATAAGTGCACACAATACACAAAGTTGTTTTGTGAGCAAATATAAAGCAAATGGTAGGTGGGAAAATCAAACGATCTATTTGAGGGAATAATGGCAATATTTTCAAGATAAAATCATTATGTAAGCATGTCTCCCACTAAGGAGTTCTTGTTCTGTACACACATTTTTGTGAAGATTGAAAAAAAAATGAAAGAGGTATTATATGCAGCAGAGAAAATCCAAAAAAATGCCCTTACCTCAAGTAAACAAGAACCCAGCACACATCTAAAGCCAAGTCAATGGGAATTTTGCCTTATTCATCAGTGCTACAGTCCCAGGCGCCCTTAATGATAATGTTCTTTCTTTTATAAATCATACTGCAACCCATAAGTTGTTTATCTCTGGTCCTATAATTTGGTTTCTATTAAAATTTAAGTGATGTGGTTTTATCAGTTTGCAAGAGATTTGACCTTTCACTTGCCTTTCTCTATTACCTACCAACACATTTTTAGACAGTGATGCATTTCTGGTTTGGACCATGATGAAAATGAAAACAGAACAACAAAACAGCAGGCATTTCTCAGCAGCATAAAGGATAATAAAACTGGAGATTCCATGATTACTGTGCAACTCAACAAGTTTTCAAATGAACAGTTCAGCAACCACCACTCCATCATTCAAGTGATTGTTAAGAAAGATTTTTTTTTTCTGGTATTAACAGGCACTCAGTTTATAATGTCATATAGCATATATTACTTCAAATTATGCAGGGAGAGAATGGGTCAACATTCTTTTTCTCCTAACTAAAATATTTTAGTACAAAATATGAAAGGAAAGTAATTTTTTTTAGCCCTGGTGCAAGGTTTAGTCCATGATAAATACAGAAATAAGCAACATATTTTGGTTTAGAACACAGGGTTGGCAGGGTTTTTTTTTTTTATTTGTCAATCAATTCTGAATGGATTATTATGCCTGTATAGAATCCCACTGATTTTATATGTGGAGACTTAAAAACTTATCAGGTAGCAGGAAAAAAATGAGGTTATAAGCTCCCTCAACTTGCCTTCTAGCTGATCTATTGGTGTTCAAGATACTGTTCCAGCACAACAGCTCCTAAACTACTAATTCATTTTGTGGAAAAAATGTTATTCTTTGTGCTTCTCTTTCTACCACATACCATCAATAAAAAGCATTATATTATCATCTTAATCCTGATCCCAAAGTAAATAAAATAGTTTCCTAATTAAGTTTATGTATTTTGACTCACTTGATTTCGCAAACAAGCTTTTAAATAAGTGACTGTTCTAATTTGTAAAGAGTCTAAGACTAATACACACACAAAAATCCAGATCACAAGAGATCTTAGCATATACTTGGGGCTTTTAAATTGGATTATATGCAGAATCATATAAAAAGAAGTGACATCTTTTTTGTTACATATAACCAGCAGCAGGCATTCGTTGTCTAACATGGGTCATGTTAGTATTAAAATACTAATAAGGGATATACTGGTCTCCCTGTACATTCTATGAAGTTAGACACTGTAGGTGATATTAGCAGTCTTTAATTTGACCCAAAATGCAAAGTCTTGGGGTTTATGACTACCATTTTAGTGTTGTATATTTCATTTAAAGTATTCACAATTCTTTTGTCTATTCATTCCAATATCCTGCAGTAATGAAAACAACCTTTCATTCTTCATGGCAGTTAATCTTTAATATATTTCAGACACTTTTTTTTCATTCAGAGAAAAATTGATGTTCATGCATCTATAAATGTATTAAAGGATTTGTTTAAAACCAAACCAGTGTCTTTAAAATATCTCCCTTTTTAACCAAAACAGGCAGAGCACGAACCAGCCTCACTTGCAGGCACCTCTCCTATTCAGTCCTTCCCACAGTGGAGTGATACCAGCCCCATGGCCTCACACTTGTAGTAACCCCTACACAGGCAACGCACTTCTAGGATGCAGTTTCTCGTCTGCTGGAAGCAGCCTTTCAAGGTAGACTTTTGACATGACTGCTTGCTTGTAAATCCATTTCATAAGCCAGAATCAAAGCTGTGGCTCCAAAGTTAAAACTAGAGAGGTGCCTAGAAGTGTACTCTGTGGCCCCTGGCCGCACACAAAGTTACCTGCTACAAAAGGACTATCCATCCAGGGAAAGAGTGAAGCTCTGCAGTCTGAGCTTCAACTTAAGAAAGAAGAGACATTCCATCTAGCTCAATATTTACTATGCAACCTAGATAGAGGAGAAAATGCTGTCCTATTAACTTAAGCATTAGTTAAATCATTTTAGATATTATGGAGCAAAGAAACGATGTCTTTATTTTTAAAAACATACTGATTCTGATTCTTTTTCTACTTTTTTAAGCTAGAACTTTCCAAAATTTAATGCTTCAAGCTTACTAGTTGGCAATTCAGTGTTTTTGCTCTTTCATGTGGGTTCATGCGTCCCAAGCTTTGTTTATAATTTCATCTTTTTCTGAAATAAATGTAGTTGTTAAAATGGATTATAGGCTGGCAAAGGAATTTTGCTTTTATGCCTAAGAGCATGTCTTTATAGATCTGAGAGTGCAGATTCTTGCAGAATGTGTCTGAAGCAGAATTTACAGAGGATTTTTTAAGATCTTTCTCAATGTTTCATACCATAGAAAATTACTCTTTTTAAAAAATTAAAATAAAAAATATCAGTTTTTTAGTTAAGTGCCTCTGCAATGCTGTGATCTTTTTCAAGAATTAAAAGACTTAGTCTTCCTTTTGGAGAACTGATTTTACTAAAGATTAAGAAAGTGAAAACCTTACTGCTGATGCTGCTCTGTAAATTTTCAGCATTTCAGCAAAATGATTAAAGTAACCATCCAGAACTCAATCCGGATGATTATGCTCATATTTTACTGAAGTGGGGTTGCTTTGGTCTAAGCACAGAAAGGACTTCAGTTTTCTGAAGCATACAGGGATGGAAAGCTACAGAGCTGTACTGAGGTCAGTTTGATCTAGTTTGATAGCAGTGAGCGTTAAAAAGCTGTCTGCAGAAAGTATTATCACCAGGCACCCCCTTTCTGACAATGGGACCTCTCTTGCCTGGATTAGTACTTGGTTCTTCTCTCTTCTTCCCTAGCCCATACAGGCTGAGCACTAAATGTCACAGCCTCATTACTGACAGCTGTCAGCCACTCAGCTTCCCTTGGTCCCATCCTGAGAACCCCTTGCTTTGACACTTGCAAAGCTGCATAGCAGCATTTCATCCATGATAGTTACAGTAATTTACAGAGAACATAGCATCTACTTAATCCACTAAGTGCTAGTCATGCTATATCAAAGACTAAACAGTGACCAAAGAAAGCTGATCTCCGTCTCTTTCCAAAACACTAGGAACAGAAGCTGAACACTGAAGACAGGCTAATGTTCTGCAACTTTTGTCACTGACATTCATTTAGGAGAGTTATTACAGCAATGCTTCAGGAGGCCAGAACTCAAATTCATGGTTATTTTCACTCAGTGCTTATTCATAAGACACACATTGGACCCTTTTGCCCAAGTATTCTGGATTGTTTGTATTGACAGGAACCAGAACCTGCTCAAACTTTATGAGTTTGATTAGTCAAAGTGTACAGACAGAGCAGTTAAGAAAGGAATTTTTTAGATCCTGGTCTAAACTCCTGGGGATGTGAAAGAGGAGGTAGGAAAAAAAAACCACAGCACATCTGTGCTAGACTACTGGGCTACAATATAACACATTTCACCATTAAACTGCACTTTATCTCTACAGAAAACACTGCACAAATAAAATCATCCCTCTGACAGTCCACTCCGCTCTCCTTGAGTAACTCAAAAATCGTGCACGAACAAGTCTATGCATTTACTGCAATGTTTCATGTAGTAAGTATTGTCTCAAAACACAAAATGGGTAAGAAGTGGCCATGACTACTTTAAATCATGCATTTCCTCTCCACCAGTCACAAAGGAAGAAGGTTGTAATAAATAAAACAGTGGAAGGAGGCCAAAAAGGTATGTCTTCATGGTATTTTGTGGTTTACCACATCATACTGAAGATCTCAGCATTATATCATGTTGAATGGCGTATGAATTTGCCTGCCGGCATAGAGCAGTTCCTTTCTCTTCCAGAAGTGGATGTAGGAAGTAAATCTTCTCTGTCACTTTCAGATTAATTAAGATAGGAAGTGTTTATACATACAAGAAAACTAAACTGCCATCTATTTTATCCATGTCAACCAATTGCATTAAATTAAAAGTATGAAAAATATACTCAATCGCAACATGACGCCTCTTAACTTCTCAAACACACTTTTTCACTACTGCTTATCTTTTTTACTTCACACTTTAAAGGTATTAGGAATTAATTTCTATCTATTTTTTGCTCTATCTTTTTCAAATCCTCTGTCAATATCTTCTCCCAGACAACTTTCAGCTTTCCCCTGTTTCTGCACTTAATATTCTTCCAAATTTAAAATCCTGATCACAGTAGAATTTTCTCCAAGAGCCAGGAAAAAGAGAAAGCGTCCATACAAAGCATATATAAATTTAAATAATCTCTGCAAACTAAGTCCTTACAGAGGTAATGGGTTTACAAATGCCTGGCTATACTGATGCAGCTTCTTAACTAATCTAGAAAACTAGAAAGTTTGAAGATCAATGGAATAACAGAACAGAGGCTACCAAAAAAAAAAAAAA
>VZTM01003136.1:0-15465 GCA_013400555.1 Jacana jacana | reverse complement strand
GCTGAATCATTGACAAGGATGTATTATATAATGAAAAGTGAAATTGATAAAATCTAGCTTTCAACAGTCCCACATCCATTTGTACCACATCACTATAATAGTCTTTGTTTCCTACCGCTTACCACTAAAATAACATCAGGCCCAATCGGCATCACCTAACGCTGCTTTCAGTGTCCCTAGCCCTCCTTCATGTTCCTAATCGCTCCTAGAGTATACTCAGCTTCCTCTTCCCATTTATCACCTGTTTGGCTGAGGAAGAGGAAGGGAAATTGTGTTGCAGTTACACACGTGCTGATTGTCTACCTTATTTTCCTTGGTTTTGTTTGTTTGTTTCTTTGTTTCTTTTCCTATGTAAGAGTGTGAACTACTATAGATTATTTAGTTTCCTGTATTCAGGCTATACTACCAGGACTGTAGCTAACATATCAAGGAAATTGATTCCTCCCTGGTATTCAGCAGTTGTGAGCCCACAGATGAAGTTCTGTGTCCAGATGTAGCTCCCCAGTACAAGAAAGGTTCTGACGATTGCTGAAACAATCATACAGAAAGAAACTGAAACAATCTCATTTATTCATCCTGGAGAAACAAAGGTTAAGAGGGGACATAATTGCAATCTGTCACTACATAAAGGGGGATTATAGAGATGACTGTGACTCTGACAGATTCTTCTCAGGGGTTCACAGTGAAAAGGACACAAGTTATGACATTGGAAATTCTGATTTAAGATAAAAAATATTCACCACATATCTGGTTAAGCATGGGAGGAGATGTCCAAAGATGAGGTGGCCAGAGATGAGATACACTAAACATGACAGGACAAGCTTTGAAGCTAACCCTGCTTAAAAGGAAAGATTGGACCACCCAGTATCAGGAGGTCCATTTCTATCTATCTAAATTATTTTATGATTCTATATGTTGATTATGATCAAGTTTCTCAGTCAGACTTAACATTCACCACAAGCTTAGATGTTATTTAATGAGGTGAGCAGTGGTTGGGAGAAAAAGCAGACTGACAGATGAACCAAGTAATGCTGCACGATTCTTTTCCCTATGGATATGCTTGTCTTGACCACTGGCCAAAATGGTAGACAACTAGTGAACACCATCCCTTGCTGAATGTTACTGTGTGCAGTAGGAAATCTAGAATACAATTAGGAGTTTCATTCTGTGCTACACTGAGTGGAGGTATAGTCTGACACCGTATTATTACTGCCCAAGCCCCTGTGCAGGTATACAATAGCACTTTGTTAGGATTACTTCTGTTTTGTGAGATGTAGCTATGCAATATCTTCACAGAACAAGGAAATACTTAAGCAGTGGCAAATATTAGCAGCTTGAAACACTAAGGAACCTTCAGCCAATGACACAATCATCAGAGAGGTAAGCTTCAATAAAGCATTTGGATGGGCGGGAACCGGTTTGGCTTGCAATACCTCACAAAGCTATGTGAAATATGAGAGCTTTCCTGAGCTATTGTTCAAGGAGTGTGAGAAAGACAGGAGAGAGGAAGATGAACTTATGCAAATTTTATGTAGAACTTATGCAAATTTTGTGAGAATCTGATTGAAGATGTGGAGGAGGAGGAGCATCATCTCAGGCCAGTTTAAAAGCCAGAAGACAAGCCGTCCACTTCTGTCTCTCTTCTTCACGGACAAAGATGTTGTCAAGGATTCTTCTAAGTATTCTAACCTTGAACTGGATTGCCACAGTGTCTTCTGAACCGTAAGAGATCACACATTTTATGGTTTTATGATAAAATATTTTCTACCAGTTGATTTCTTCTGGGACATTGCTATATAATAAACTGAATGTTTGAGACCTAGGTTCTGAAATGTATCTGAAATGGATATAGATGATATTAAAGAATGATTTGAAATTATGAACCCTGTCATAAAACTGCTATGAAATCTGATTTGAATGCTAGTAGATCAGATGAATTCTGAAGTGCGTGGGTAAAGTGGGAAAGAGATTCAAGACTAGACTAACAAGTAATACTAATTAGCAGGATTGATATGCATCAGCATTAGAGAGAGATCATTTTGTATGAAGAAGTGGTGCAGGCCCAATAATGGCTGGTACTAATGACTATGCTGAATGGCAATCTTAGTATTAATATTTGTATTCGTGTTAGTATGGCACTTGCTGTGCTGTCATGACTAATACAGCACCGTCAATATCCATGGCTTTATCCAAACAGAAGATTTCAGCCACAATTTTCAAAAATACACCAACATTAGGGCTATAATCCTTCTCAGAAGTTCTAAATTAAAACTGTATTGTGCAGTCTGAACTGGGCAAATGGAAAAAAAAATGAAGACAGTAAAGCAAGCAAAACTGTGGGATTAAAAAAAAAAAAAAAGGAAAGGATTGGATTACCAAGAAAATATTGTGCAATTAATGTTGTACTGCAGAAGGAACTCATGAATTCTGTCATACATTGTTTGAAAAGACAGCTTGGACAGCAGAGGATTGAAGACCAGTGACAGTACCTTAGCCAAATATAGCAAATCTGAAGGAATGTTTTTCAGAGGAATTATCTGGTGAAGGAAGGCCTGCCCTCTTTATACAGGGTAGTATAACTAAAGAAGCCCAATGGAAGAAAGAAGCAAAGGAAGCAATGCAGGGACAGGCATGGAAACAGAATAAAGCATGCAGGTTTCATTGAGAGGCTCCTGGAATATTCTGCAAAAAGTAAAATCTGGATAATTTCTTTTGCATTATGCTGATTGATTTATGATACGTCAGTTCTTATCTGGAGGGAGAGCTATCCAGAGAAAAAGAAATAAAAAATTTACCGCAAACATTAACTAGAATTTTTGTCATTGATGCCAAAAACAAGCTAAATATTACTCCTCCTTGTGGGAGGTTCCAGGGGTTTAAGTATAAATATAGGTCATGGGAGGTTAAATGCAGCTATGCTTGTCAGGTTTAAACAGTTTAGTAATTGAAGCTGTGTAAATACCTGGAATATGAAGATGAGTAAGAGACTGCGTAGAATTATGTCAGTCTTTCAGCTCAGAAAGAACTGTGAGGGACAATAAATTGTCATCTGCACTTTCTGAGTATATTATTCAAAATTCATTGAAAGAAATGGAAATCCTGCCACTGGTTTGAGCAAGCTTTAGACTGCATCTTCCTTCACAGAAATGTACAGCATTTCTGTGGTCTTTTCCTCTCCTGTTTACTTCATGAGTAAACGGTCTGATCTGGTCTTCCTTTCTTACAGTCAGTATGTGCTGCTGGTCCCGACAGTGGTGCGGAGTGACTCTCCACAGACTGCTTGTGTGCAGCTCCACAGCCTCAGTGAGCCTCTGTCCCTGAGCATCGTCCTGGAATATGGCAGTATCCGGCAGACAATATTTGAGGAATCTGTAACAAAGAATGATTACTTCAAGTGCTGCGAATTCAAGGTATTGTCTCTTTTGAGACTGCTGAAAAAGGCATAGAAGCTGGAAATACTTCTGAATGCAAATCATTGTGTCAGTGAGGGCAAGAAGATGAAGAGTGCGGGCTAGGAACAAGACAAGGAAAGATGAACTGCTGGAAAGATTGACACTGTAGACAGGAAAAAGAATGGGATATGGGTTGGGGGATCTGAATAAAGACTTTCCATCTCTATTCAAGGAGTGAATAGAAAAAAGCTTTTGATTGCCCTCAGAGGTGCATGGGACTGTCATAATTGTCAAGCTGGAAAACCCATCTGGGACATGCTCATTCCCTTTCCTGTGACTGGTATTTTGGAATGCAACAGGAGAATACACCTCAGAATTGAGTTATATGTCTGGGGTAACCTGCATATAGTCAAGTAGCTACATGAGATAAGGAAGCACATAGGACAGGGTACAAAGCTTGGTACCTGGTGACAGATTATGGGACTTACACAATAGATATTCCCAGAGACAATCTCACTGCAATGATGGGGTTTGACATGACTTTGCACAAGCTATTTATGACTCACTTAGTATTGTACTCAAGAACCCTGGACATCAAGGCACCTCAACATAGCTCATTTATCACTTTTCCTCTGGGATTTTGTTTCTTTCCAGGTTCCTCTTGCTTCTTCTGATCCCCTGGCATTTATTTCCTTCTCTGCCAAAGGAACCACTGTCAACTTAGCTGAGAAAAGATCAGTGGCAATTCAGAATGTTGATAATATTGCCTTCATCCAGACGGACAAACGCATCTACAAACCAGGGCAAAAAGGTATTGAGGAGTTTGAGTCAGCTAGTGAACTGGAAAACAGAATGCAAGGGTGACAAGAATGACAAGAACTTCCTCTTGTGGAGGAAAAGACCATCAACTGCAACCACTATGAGCAATCCTTCAGATAGTGTGTAATTTTTGTCTGAGTTTGGACTCATCAAAACCGGGGAAAAATAGAAACAATTCACAAAGTTGCAAATATGAGTAGAGTTTGTGTGTTCTTACTGAGTTGGTTGCATTTACAGGATCTCGAGTTCTACCAGATTTACTGAAGCCAATCACATAAAGTGTGCTTAAAAAATACAGAAAATAAGAGGTTAAAAGGTTAAGTTTGGAACTAATAAAATTCATATAAAAATACAATAAGGATGTCAATTCCTGTCAACAGATCTTTGTACTTAACTGCTAATCTAATTCACAGTGCTGATTCCATCATGATAGTCAAATGGTATAGTTACTTATCTTTTTAGTATAATTTTACTTTAGTGCTGACAGGGTTTACACTTGGAATAAAGAGAAATTCTTCCTTGTCCTTGCTTTTTTCCTTGAATTTGTTTGTATAAACAGTTTTTGAGGAAATGCTCTAAAGAACTGACTCCTTCAAGAAGAAATGAAGGCAATACACAATATTTGTATTTACTTTAGAGGTTACTTTAGTCCCAGTGGGTCAGAATTGAAGATATTTCAGCTGACAAGTTTATTTTCGTTTTCCATTTCACTGGATAATTAAATCCTTTCTAGTTCTCTGGAGACTCTTTAGTTCTCCCTAAAAGCCTGGGAAGAGTTTTTATCAGTCATATCTTGAAAGTGACTTACCAGTGCTAAAGTGAATTTTTTTTTTTTGTCCTATGTCTTTTTCAGTGCTGTTTCGTGTGGTCAGTTTGGACACCCAGTTCAGACCTGTTCAGGAGACCGTAAGTATGATTTTCTAAGGACCCTCTTAGGGTACTTATTTGCTGAGACTCTTTCACTTAGAAATTGAATAAAAAGGGCCTGAGACAGGCCTCCTGGTATTTTTGAAGAACAGCTGTAACTCCTTAATTTCACACTCCCTTTCCTTTATAGAGGGCAAAGAATCTGAAAGCACTCCTGGAAATCTCACGGTGCTCAGATTTCGTAGGCATTTCATTTCACTTGCACCAGATACATAGAAAGAGACCAGATGTTTTTTGTAGAAAAGATAAATTCACCAACAGTTATCTCCTTAAAATTATCTTTTTAATGACAGACATAAAATTCAAATTCCTTGATGCAATCTTCTGTATCCAGAGAAAGATGTTCTCAGCCTGATTCATGTTCTAGTATTTTTCAAGGTCCCCAGTCAATGCCTTGATGTTTTGATAATTATTTTTTTCTTTTTTTCCTCTTCCAGTATCCCAAAATCGTCGTTGAGGTAAGAGATGCAACACATCATTTAAGCACATGTTGCTTTGGAAAGTGTCTTTATGTTTCATCATTACCCAATGTCTCAATAGCTGAAGAAGACACACTGTTTAAAGCCAACGGATTGAGGTTAATCAATGGTAGCCATTGTCAAACACTGGAGAAGAAATCATTAGAACTGGAGATGTTAGTCAGAGGTGGCATGTGGTTGTTGATGTTTCTTTTGCTAGGCTTCAAACAAGAGTGTTCAGTATGGTCTTACTTCAGTAGGACTACAGCAAATGGGTTGGTGAAATAGCTTGATTCTCATACAGGCATAAGAATAGTACCTGTCTGGGATGTCATGGTCTGCTGGGGAACAGGCTAACAATGAACCAGTCTTCTACCACATTTCACATCACTAGGTCTCAAAACACCTCTAAGGGGGACCAGCGTAATATTCCCATTTTACAGAAGGAGGAATTGAGTCAGAAAGATTTATGCTAGAAGAGCATAACCAAAGGATAAGCAGAGTCCCAATCATGTACTATTCCTGGATGATTTGAGCTTATCTGACAGTATAGCTAATTTCCAATTAAACATAAACTTAGGCTTGTTTAATGCACAAATGTATCTGGAAAATTAATCAGAAGTCAGAGTACATGTCATCAGCTCAAACTCACATTCACACTGTGATGCACTTAGTCAATATGCCAAGATATAAAACTTAAAAGCAGGCAAGAAGACAAGAAACATTGTCATAAATGTTTTGGTACATCTTTTTCTCCCCCCCTCCAGGATCCAGAGCAAAATAAAATCTTCCAGTGGCTAGATGTAACATCTAAGCATGGAATTGTCCAGCTTTCATTTCCACTAATCCAAGAGCCTATTCTGGGGCCCTACCACATCACTGTGGAAAAGAAGTCAGGTGAAAAAGAGTACGAGTTCTTCACAGTGGAGGAATACGGTAAGCAAAGGATGTGAACAGCCTTGCATGAGCAATGAGGCTGGGTCTGCCTAAATCAGAAAGGAGCTGCTAGTGAAGAGTTTAAGTGCTCTGAATTCTCCACTTCATGCTTGAGAAAGAAAGACATGGAGAGAGACAGGTGGAGAAAGAGAAGGCAAGAAGGGAAAAAAGAAATGCTGAGAAAGGAAAGAAATTAATTAAATTTATTAAATTAGGAGTCTAACTCTTTTCTGGGCTTGGCACAAAATCACTGTGCGTTTTTGGGCTCCACATCCTATCACTCATGCTTTACATTCTCCTTCAGTTTAGAGCCAAAATGAATGCTCAAAAAATGAACGTTTTGTGGAGATCATCACTGTATAAGAGCACTAGGCTGAAATATACAGTAGAAATCTGAAGATATTAGATATGAAACAACTTAAATAACAGATATCAGATTGTTACTAGGGAAGACTCAATAACCAGTGGAAGCATAGCTTAGAAAAAAGTGGGTAGTTAAGACACCAGAAACTCTCAGAGTGATCTCCTTATTCTCTGGAATAGATGATATCAAGGGAGTTTTACGTTTTAGAAGTTTTTTCATCTTTTTTTTTTTTTTTTTCCTTAATAGTCCCCAGAGAAGGCTTGGACAACTCCCAGTTGTCTGATTTTCTTTGTAATGGCAATAAAGGAACTTTCTTGCTTACCCTCCAGATGTCTTTCATACTTTCTAGTCTCCTGTCTATATGTGCACGAGGAAAAGGCATTTTTCCAGCTATGTTGTCATTATTGCTGGTAACCCGGGCTAAAAAAAAAAAACCAAAAAAAACCAAAAAACCTTAAAGAGGGGGTGATAGTGAAATGTTTGATTTTACTATTTCACTTAATCACTGCCTTTCTCCTCCAATGGGGCTGGGCTGCATAATAACTTCTATTCTTCAGGGCTTAACTAGTTTGAGACATCAGCATTACCTTTCTCTCGAAGAAAGGGTACAGACGATTAAAGTGATATGTCACAGTTCTTACTGTGGTTGTTATTATTATTGTTATTGCATTTTAAAGAAGTTATTAATCTTACCACTAAAGGTTTTTTTTTCTCTGATAAATATCCTAACCAGCTCCTTAGGTTCAATTTTCTTTGAACCATTTCCTCTCCCTTGTTGAAAATGCCTTTGCCAACTGATTTTTTACTGTCTTATACACACACACACCTGCCTCTGGCATGCAACTGATCATCAGTCATATTCACATTGCATTCCTAGTGCTCCCAAAATTTGAAGTGACAACCAGTGTGCCAAAGAGGATCTCTTTCTTTGACGAAGAAGTCAGAGTGAACGTTTGTGCTTCGTAAGTATCAGAGCTGAGAACAACGCATTTGTGCACGAGAAATACAGTGTGCCACACTGGGAAGCAGGGGCCCTGATGCTGACTCAGAGTATGGGTTAGAGCAATTCCTTCAGCGATGACTTCCATGACATAAAACGTGGTAACTATGCTCCCACTACAGAGCAGAACTAGAACTAGGAGTGTCTAGACCTACTCGCTAGCTGTGGGTTTTTATTATTACAGAAAAGGAGAGAAATAGCACAGAAAGAGAGTCCGTCATTAAGATTGCTGGCTGTGACACTGCCAAAGGGCAAGGTGGCATGAACCAAAGGGGTGCATAGGGATCTTTCTTCAATACCTCTTGCTTTGCATAAGGCACTAATGAGAAAAGGCAAGCAGTGAGGAACAATATCCCAACCCTGAGGCCAACACCACTTTCCAGCTTCAGACCTTGAAGAGTGACTACATCAAAGCAATGGTAAAGCAGGCTTTTTTAACAAAACTAAAAATAATTGAAGGGAATTCTACTCAGGCTAACTGGTACTAAATCTCAGATGCACTTACTCTGTGCTCTAGGCAGCCCTGAGTGGTTTAGGGTCTGTGTTTCTCTGCACTCTTTGCAGATTTCATGTTGTCCATAATAATTCAGTTCTTGTGTCTCTTCATCTTCCAGGTACACTTACGGCCAACCAGTGCAAGGGAATGCAAAAGTCAGTGTGTGTCAGCAGCACTTTTACAGACCACAATGTGAGCAAAAGCAGAAAGAAACCTGCAAAGCTGTCACTGGACTGGTATGATACATCCCCATCAGCTTTACTACCCAACATGTAGCACAGTGTTTCATGGCCTCATTCATTTCCTGAGGAACACCAGGCAATCCTAGAGACATGTTTTTTCTCACTCATACACAAGCAATGCTGAAAGACTATGAAGTTAGTTTTTTACCAATGACCTGGTAACTTTGGGTTTTTCCTCAGAAAAAGTCAGTAGGAGGAAAGCTTATGAAACTATAAATTTGTGATTACTCCCAAAACATTGTAGCTATGTTCTTATTCAATCAGCAGATCTGTACTTGGAGTCTCTGAGGACACTTAATGTTAAGCTAATGATTTCTCTGCTTAGATCAGACCCAAAGTGCTCTGGCCATATAACTCAGGCATCATGCAAGATGGGTTTTAGAAGGGACGTGAGCATAGAAATGACTAGCAGGAATGAGGAGAGAAGTTTTCGGGTGCAATGTTAGATAATATTGAAATATTCAAGTGTGAAAGGAAGCCATGGAGTGAGAAATGTGATGTAGGACAGGAGTGAGATGAAAGTGGGAGCTGAAGATGTGAGCTCTTAGTGAAAGCATGAAGCTCTTCAGTAACTCATTAATACAGATTCAGGAGATATTTTCCAAACCCTGAGAAAAATGGGCGTTCCCCTTTGTGCTCCTTTTTCAGCTGGGCAAGGATGGCTGCCTCAACACTGTCATCCCCATCAAAACGTTCCAGCTCTACCGCAGCTATGCCAGAATGTATACCAGCCTCAACGTAGAAAGCACCGTCACTGAAAAAGGGACAGGTAACTCCAAGTGGAAGTTGGGGTAGCTGATTAAAGCTAACAGCTGGTATGTTCTGAGAGGAATCTCCTGGATCCTGACCTATGCAGCAAACAAGCAACAATCACCATTTCCTTCATGTAGCTCTCTCTCAAGAACAGCACTGCTCCACAGAGCTTTTCAAAATAAGTATTTTTTTCTGCCCATAATCTCATGTCTGTTTTTTCTCCTCTTTATACTGGGTGTATCTCCCAGGTATCCAGATGAAAGGCTATGACTATGTTTCAGTCAATGAAGAGAATGACAGAGTGATGTTCAAGAATATGGACAGCTATTACAAGAGGGGAATTCCTTACTATGGTGAGGTGGGTGGCTGAGGCATTACATTTAGCTGAAAACTCCCTGAGGTCCAGCATGATGATCTCTGTGTCACCGCATTTATGGCTGCACCCTAACTCTGCTGACAACTTCCCATGATAATGTTGCATAACAGTGACTGCTGCATATTTCTCTCCTTACATTAGATGCTCCTAGAGAAAATAAGAAAAATTATGTCATACTTGGAATGTTAGAGTCTCTTCTGCCATAGTTAGGGAATGCCTATAAGGTGGGTAAGTGAGAGTTCATATTAGAAAGGAAGAAGAGTTTTCAATAATTTTTTTCAGCAACAGCTGTGCCTAAATTGAAGGTAGATTTATTCTGCAGTGCATCACACAGTCCCAGGGATGTTTACATAAAGCAGTATAGTTGGTGAAGTACATTCCAACTTCTTAGCAATCTGCATATGTAGGATAAACCCAGGTGCAGAAAGGCATATGTGCTGTACAGTATCATTGTGATACATGATAGAAACAGAGGGTATGCACAGATACTAAGAAACTTGGAGGTGCTACTGAGCTCCATGGGTTACCTGTGGCCATGAAGTCATCTGATTGCTTTAAAATTTCTAATTGGTGCTCTCCGAAGAGTATGAGCTATGGAGACTCTCTGTTTCTATGTGTTTAGGAAGGGAGAGCATGAGGTAAGAATTTAAACCATCATCTCTCACTTAGTGTTTAACTTCTGTAATGGCCCACTGAGCTAACATTCACTGAAGAGATCCAAAGGATTTTTCATTAAAATACATAAAGTACATAAACAATTCCTTTCTTCCTCTGTGACATATACTTTGTCCTTGCCCTGATGGTAATTGCCTACCTTTGCTTGTCACAGAGCTCCTGCTCCTTCAAAATATTGGGGCATGTTTGCCTCTTAAATATGTTCGTTCTTGATTTCTACTGCCTGCAATTGTCCTCAGTGCTTAAGTGAACGTTCTCTGGTGAGCAGAGGATTTACTCTTCTTTTTGTTGGTATGTTGGTTTGGGTTTTTTTCTGAATCCCTTGGGTATTCTTTATGTTCAGATTGCTGTGACAAAATTGGATGGCAAGCCTGTTGCCAATAGGACTGTCCTGCTGGAGCTCAATGGAAAATACCTGGCCAACTATACTACTAACGACAATGGTACTGCTGCTTTTTCCATCGATACATCCAACTTCTTCGATCCCAATTTTAAGTTGAGAGTAAGTAAACACAGGCTTTGGCCTAATTCCTGAAAAAATACTTAATTGGAGAGAGGGACTAGGAGCAATTGGTGGGTGCCAGAAAAATCGTTTCAGAGGAGGAAAGCAGTCAGTCAGTCCATCAACACCTACAGCCTATGTGAAAACACCAGTGCCTGACAAGCAGCAGACTGTACCACAGGGTTGTTTTGGCTGCAGTGATCTTCAGCGCCTCCTGCTTGTCCCTCCACTCAGCAGCCCTTCCTGCAGCCATCTTCTTTCTCTTTATTTGCTGCGCTAGAGGACCTTCCTCACAGATGGCCTTGCGTTCTGCACCCAGCCTGAATGCACACCAGCCTCTTTCCCTGCTGATGCCTGCTTCCCTGCATTTCTGCAGGGAGGTAATCCTGCCTGTTACTATCCCGTAGCCTTCTCGTATTATCATGTGTTTTCTCTGGTGTGGTGGGAAGAAAGGAGAAAAAGAAGGCTGTTTGAGAACACCATTCTAACTCACAATAAGTCCTAGCAGTTTATACAACCTGTCCCAAAACCACAAGAATCTGAAATAACCTCCCTACCACCTACTGTAGGTGTCTGCATACATTATGGTGTTCAGGAGGCCACCTGCCTTCTGGTAAACCACAATTTTTTCACACCAGCTCTTGCTCTTAGTTTAAACAACCCCAAAACATCAGCTTCCCAACAGAATATTTTAGAAGGAAGATGTCTTTGCCTTTCACCTGCCTGATATTTTCTTATTTTCCACTTCATTAATTCCCCATGTATGACACTTCTGTTTCATAGGCCAGGCAGGCACCAGATGACTGTGAAGACTTCTTTATCTGGCATAATGATTATGAGCCTCAATCCTTATTTTCTGTCCGGCGTTTCTACTCACGGACCAACAGCTTTGTGAAAATCGAGCCAGTGAAGGAGACACTCAGCTGTGGCCAGCAGCAAACAATCAATATTTACTATGTGTTGAACAGACAGGGCTACAGGAATGCCAGCCACACAAATTTCTACTATGTGGTAAGTGCTACCTTGACATCTAAACATCCCTTTTCCATAACCTTCTCTTGAACACTATATAAGATCACAGCTTTGCATGATACCCTTTGAATTCTCTCAGAACAATGCTCAAAATCAGGGATTTAATGGGGGAAGGGAGGAGGTGCTTTTGATCCTGTCTCATGAGTTTTTTCTATGCCTAGGTGATGACAAGAGGAAAAATCATTCTCAGTGGCCAGAAGCAAGTCAGCATCTCTGGTGGTAAGCTATAGATCATATTACTACTGATACTTCAGAACATTGTTCTGAGCACTAGAGTATTAGCAAATTTTGTAAGAAGGAATGAAATCAGAGAACTTTGGCTAAATTAGGTTCTAGTTCTTAAACACCATGACTTGTCACCACCCATAGTATCATTTGCTTTTGTTGCAGCATCTAGCCAGTCCCCCTTATCATAATCAAATTTATCTTGCTAGTTGAAAGATGAAAACATGTCCAAACACAAGGAATGCAACCTTCTGCTTTGTTTCTTGCCAAGGATTATTTAAAGTTATTGATCTCCATAGGTCAGGAGATTGGCCTATCTCCTCTGGTATAGGAGATTCTAGGTTTGAGACCCAAAGGCAATGTATTATTCTCATCTCAGTCATGCACAGATTTCCCTGTCCAACTTATACTCAGCTCAGACCCCTCTCTGCAAAGCATTTCTCTCTCAGCATTCTCCAATTTGTATTTGTTGTCCTACTGATGGCAGCTGTTCCTCAGCCTCTGAGACATGAATCTTCCAATATTCAACTTCCTTGTTTTTTAAAGGTGCTAGTAGGTTATGGGTAAATATGTGGTCCTTCCACCAAAGCTGAGGTTTGCCTAATCTCTTTTGTTAACTTCTTATTCCCTGTTCTATATTCCTTCCACAGCTCCCAGCGGTATATTCTCCATCACACTGACTGTCACTGAGAAGCTTGGCCCCAGCGCCAGACTGTTGCTCTACACTGTGCATCCTCATGGGGAGATAGTGGCTGACAGCTCTTGGATACGCAGCAATGTATGCTTCAAAAACAAGGTGAGAACCTTTTCTTTCTTATTTAAGGCTATATCAGCTGGCTCTTTGATGAGAGAACAGTTAAGGAATGTGCATCAAGAGCCATGCACTCAGGATGGCCTTTAGAAAAAGGTACAGATGTGCCTGATAGCATGAGGAGCTGTCCCTGGAATTGACAAATACAAAGTTCTCAAAGGAGTGGGAAGAAGGAGGTGACTGGGGATTTATAGAGGTTGTGAATTTTTACACAACAGGGATTCCAAAGGACCATAAGAGCTTTGCCCCACAGAGAATACAGTACATACAGGTGAAAGGTGAGAACTAGATCTATGCACCAAGCTGATTCTCCTAATTTCTGTCTGCTTGTCTTACATTTATTCATTTCCAGCTCCACCTTGAGTTTTCTGAGAAGCAAGGTCTCCCAGGCTCTAAAGTCAGTCTCCAACTTAAAGCTGCTGCCAACTCCTACTGTGCCCTGCGAGCTGTCGATCAGAGTGTTCTTCTTCTTCAGCCTGAACGAGAGTTATCTGCTGAGAGTGTAAGCCGCATCCCATTTCCTGTGGAACCCACATTCCAATTCCTGTCTGTAACCTCTCTGCTGCTGATTTATTTTTATTTTTCCCTTGGAAAAAGATGTTTCATTGATTAAACAAAGGTCTCTGGTCTACAGGCAGTTTTACACTTCAAAGACAGAAGCTGATAGTGGAACATTTACTTTTGGCAACCATGGCAATGTAAGACATATTCCAAGAATATGCCTAATGTAAATCATTGAAAGCATAGTTCCTCCCTCAGGACTGATTATGTCAAAATTGCATTTGGTGACTCAAATAGGCCTTAGGCCCAAAACAAAAGCTATAGATGTCAGCTAGTATCTTGATGGACTCCAGTCTCCTCTTTGCAAAACTCAAGAGTAGGTGGCTGTGCTTTTTGCACAAGTTTACCTCACAAAGTCATTGCAGCTCAGAAGGAAGACTGTAAAGTCCTAGCCTTCTTGTGTATCACCAGCCAAATTGCATATTGATCTCTAGGTAGGAATCAGTAGGCAAACCCACTGCAGTCTATAGGATTGCTCAGAGATGACCATAAGCTTTGAATATATGTGATTTTGCACCTGCACAGGGCCTTTCTTCTGTTTACACTAGGTGTTCTTGCCTCCCAGGTTTACTCACAACTTCGTGTGAGCAATTTATATGGCTATTATTACAATGGGCTCAACCTGGAAGAATACAAGCCAGAGAGGTGCATCCCAATTAAAACCACCTTTTTTGATGGCTTGTACTATGAACCTGTGAATGTCAGTCATGATGGAGATGTCTACAGGGTGTTCAGGGTATGTACTCTGTGTGGCTCTTTCAGTGGGAGGTATTCCACAAGAATTCACACACATTCAACTTTTTCAAGTAGTGGTTCTTATGGCTAAGAGAAGGCAGCTGATGCCTGGAACTGCCTAAAGTCTACAATCACCCAGTTTCTGCTTTCTTATCCCTATATCTTACTTATTTCAGGAAGACTGAAAATCCCTACTACATTTATTCACTGGGATCTTGTCCAAGCTTCAGCAGTCATTTCTGAAGCAGGACCACAGTCTTGGCTCATGAACTCGGGCATTCCTAGTAAAAATCTGAGTCTGTGATGCAGGCTACTTGTTTCCTGATACACTTGACTCCGCTCCTCACTGGCTCCAGGGCCTAAGACCCAAGAAAAGCCCTATTGTTACTGCTCTCCCCAGAACACCAGGCTCCATAAGAAAGACATGGAGGTTGGAGAGGAAGAGTTGTGACTTTCAGGGTTGAAAGGATGGGATGGGAGGATGGAGGAGAGACATGAGGTGGGAGAAGCGGGTTAGTAAATGTCCTGAGTGACAGGATTGATTCTTTCACATCTAGGATATGGGCCTGAAGGTTTTCACCAACTCTGTGCTACGGAAACCAGTTCTGTGCAATGAAGACAGATCAGATACGGAAGATTACGCTGCATTTGAGCACAATGTTGTCCACAGCGATAGCTATAGCCCAGGTAAAAGAAAGTTCCTCCTGTGTTTTCAGTGCCAGTTTACCTTGTCTTCAAAACCGTTGCCTGTATGAAATAACAGCCACTATTTTGAGGGGGTTTTTTGGGAATAGGACAATGTGTCCTAGTTTGCTCTAGCAATCTCTGAAAGTCCTTGCAGTTGAGTCAATTCTTTCTCTCTTAGGGACAAGGTGAATATACAAAAGACAGGGAATTCTAGAAAGCAATTTCTTTCATAAACTGGTACGAGTTTTTCAGGCGTTTTCTGGTCAGAACCTTTCATCAAATCACAATTCGATTAAATATTTAAAAGTAAATGTCAATGCAGAAAAATAATGGCAATTCCCAACGTCAAGAATTCCTGCAACAGCATACTTAGCACATAGTCACCAAAGTCTTTATGGATCAGTAAGGCTTACAATTGTCTTTCTCCAAGTCAGATTGCTCAGAAAAAGAGCAAAAATAGCAGTCATAGAGAAA
>VZTM01003127.1:4298-27813 GCA_013400555.1 Jacana jacana | reverse complement strand
AGATATTCTGGCACAAAGAGGAAGAGGAAATACAGTGTCCTGGCATCATTCAGCGCATCTTCGAACCTTCAGTAACTTTGTAGCTTCCTATCTTTGGGAGAAGATGTGGTCAAGTTTGCAAAATCAGTGTTGATCTCTTCTTCAGACTAGGACATCCATCCATGCATCAGAAAAGTACTCTTAGTGTCGTTCAGATCCTCTACACACTTAAATAATTTATTGAAATATACATTACGTAGCTGTAATACAGGAACACTTTGGTTTGTCATTGAATATGTATAAGGCAAATATTTTCCCTTAAATTATTGCCTGTGGATCTGCTTGAGTTTGTTGTAACAATTTGTATTTAGGACATCCTCTCCCAGAGAAAAAAAAACAATCCAAGCTACAAAAAACGAACAGACAAACAAAAACTTTTATGGAAATATATAGGGAAATAAAAGTGATTTCCTGGTACAATACAAATGTGTACATTTTTTATTTTTTAATTTGCACTGCTAAAATTAATTAAATGAACAGAAAAATCTCCATGCAATTTTCATGTGTATATATTTAAAGCGCCTCAAAACAGAATGCATGGATAAGGTGGAAGAGGAAGAAGGCAGAAGGGGAGGGATGCAGATGTGGTCTTTATGACTCAATGTTTTAAATTCTTTCCTATTATAACTGTAAAATCTCATGAAACCTAGTGTGTCTGCCAGAGGTGTAAAGGATGTGAGAACTTGATCCACATACTTTTCGAATTGATGAAGGGATTTTTTGGGATTGTGTACACCATTCTCTCTATTCCAGAGGACAGTGATTGATTTAGATTTCTTTCCTAGACTGACAGATCCTGGTACCCTCTAGAATCAATGGAAGTAGTAAGACTACCATTATAAGTATTTAATTTAAATGTTGTGTCTACCTCTCTTCGAGTGTTTAAGGGGTCATAGGCTAACTGGTCCATCAGACCTTGAATTAATTGCTCTGACTCATTCAATGCTTTCTTGAATTTCCATTTAAGTACCCACTATTCATTCAACTTAGATGTCACATATGTCACAGCAGATAATCTCTCTACATATATGTTTAGTCCCCTTAAGTATATTCTTTAAAGGAAAGAGCATTCACCTACAAGACAAGACAGCTGGAGTGAGGTGCTAGGACGTATTTGTTCTTGGTGTAGCTATGTCTTCAGTGAAATCTGTAAAACTCACTTTTGCTTCAGTGGGAATAGAGGCTGCCAAGCGAGTATGCTTGTCTGAAAACTGTTCTTTATGTCCGTCTTCAAGCATCTCAGTTAAATTATAAAACAAAAACACCTCAATACCCAACAGAAACTAGCATAAAATGAGCAGAGTAACTCTGTGAGCCAAGATCTGGTAGTTGTGAAGATACCTTTGATTATGACAGCATATGCTGAGGGAAGTGAATTGGGGCTGATGGTGAACTGGCATGTTTGATGAGCATGATGAGCACTTTTGCACAGATTTTCTCACCCAAGGTGGAAATTGCTTGGGGGGTTGCAACTTTCTAAGCTAAGGCCAGCACACTCAAGCTCTGCAGGCCTATTGGAAATGAAGGAGAAATATGGGGCCCCAAAACAGAGAACAGGATAGAACATCTCACAAATAGGAGAGGCCTCTAGAAATATCAGTCCACCACTTGCCTACAGAACACAAAAATAAGTAGGTGTGATAAATTTGATGGCTGTTCTGCAACTGGCACCTCCAGCATTTTCCACCAGGTGAAAAACCTGACTGTGAGACATTTCTCAAGTGCCCAATAAAACCTTTAAGAATCTTGTTTTGGAAGAATCTAAGCAGGGGTGAACTTGATTTTTTCCAGATGCTTGTCCAGCTCCTTTCCCTGCTGTTTTGATATATCCACATGCAGTTCATTTTCTCACTTTAATCTCAGAGGTTAATTTCTTAGTCAGAAATAGTCCAAAAGAGCAAAAATTCTCTCAGGGTGTTGATGATCATGAAGTAGACTTAATTCAAGAGTGTTGTTTCCTCAGACTGATATTATTAATTTATATTCTTATGGTGTGTATGGGGTGTTAGTGAAATGTCTTGAAGACTGTACTCTAGACCAGAGGCATGGGTTCACACCTTACTCCAATTCTGCACTGAGGGCTGCTCCCAGTCACTGGAGCTGTAAGCAATATTTGACTGCATCATTCAGGTTGAGGAACTGCAGGCGCTCAGATGTTAACACCTATCTGTCACTCTTTTCTGTGCTTTTGGTTAGAGAAGTTAGCATGCCTCAATTCACTAGTGAACAAATTGCATTCATACCAGCCATGTACTGCATCCAAACTTTGAATTGTCACTTTGTACTGTAGGCATTTGTCTTTCAAATAAATAATGTTTGTACTTAAGCTATGTGCAAGGAAAAACAAAACAAACAAAACAAAAACCTAACCCAAATATGTGAAAGGGGAGCTTGGACATGCCAGGGAGAGAGCACTCAGTAAAATGTTAAATATCAGATAGCTAAATCTTCAGGGTCCTTTCCATGCTGTATGTTTGTGCTATGTCAGAGATACTTGAACAACTGAACTGTGTGTGCACAAAGACTCTGGAATTGAGCTGCATGCTCTGGAGTGTTCACTATTATGCCTAATGAGTGGAAATAGTGAATTTAGCATAGGATGTGTCATTGTCTGGTACAGCATGAAAGAGGCTCCTAATTGATTTGTCTCAATGTGAGAGGTAATATGGCAAAGGCATTTAAAGTAGCTAGGTAAGGCTCTGACCATACCCTTCCTAACTAGGACTGCACATGCACATATTACTTTGTGCGACTGTGATGACAAAAAATTACACTCTGCATGCAGTTTAGATAGTCTAGGAATGATGCCATAAGCAAAACAAGGACATCCCAGGGGGAAGACAGAACTTATTTCTAAAATCCATAATCCTTTTCTATCTCCTATCTTAACGGGAACTGTTACCACCCCACAAGAGAGAAGCCTCCTTTTTTGTATTTCTTTATGTGTATTCATCCATCCAGGAGAGATCAGTATTAATTCCCTCAGAGTTTACTTTAAATAGGTAGCAATTGGAGGAAAAATCCTCATTTTAATTTTGCAATAAGCTCTTCACTACAAGTCTACATGCTACGGAGACAAATGCATCTCTTCATTGATATCTGGTAAATACAATAGCCATAGCCATAAACAAGAGTGTTAGTAACTGCTGGTGGAATATCTTCAGGAGAAAATAAGGGACTAAGGCTGGTAAATACATGTTCAACACAAAGCAAGGAGTCAAGGTAAGATTTAGGAACTAGAAACAATTCTTCAGTTAATGTTACTATTCTAGAGCAAACAGAGATGTTTGGTTTGTATGGGTGACCACCAAAACATGCCTCAGGAGCACAGTTATTACCTGATGTGTTAGTTGACGATTTGAGGTAGCCTTAAGAAACAGTAGATAAAATGTCATTTAAATATACTTTTTGATAATAATTTTTAAAAAGTGTAATGTGATTATACCAGAACATGGTGGTGCAATCATATTACAGGGGCTGAAAGTACTGCTGACCGGAATCCTGACTGGAAGCTGATGGTAGGACTGGCTGGCTGCTGGACGTATACCCCTAGGAAACCACAGTAGTTCAGCTTACCTTCTCTGCTGGCAAGAACCCCTGGAAGCATGGGTTAAGGCATAGTTATGACCTGGCCTTTGCAGCAGGTGAGACTGGTAGACAAGCCTATTTCATGAGGAAGTCCAGGACTTTCCCATAGGGGACACAGGGTGATCGGCTGGACAGCTGGTGGATGATGAATGAGAAGCAGAGCAGGATATATTTGGAGCCAGGTTTCTTTCCAATAGATCTACGTGGATGCTGTTGAAAATCTGTCTTAATGTTTTATCCTCCATATAGGAACCAGCAGCAACTCATATTGTGGTTTGAAAGTTTCTCTGGCTTCCTCAGTGTCCTAAACAAGGTATACCCTGGACTCAACAGAAGACCTTCAGAAAAAACCTCACAAAAATCTGATGCAAGCACTTCAAATGAAGTACAGACTTATATTTTGTCCACTTACAAACTACTAGAAAATAACTTCACAGCTTCCTCTTGAGATGTTTTTCCATGTCAGGATTTTCTACACCACTCATTGTCACCATGCCTGATCTTAATCTACAGTTGCTCACTGAGAAATGGAGGCATAGATAAGTGGCTTGCTCAAGATTACACAAAAAGTTCAGCACTTTGAACCAAGCTCAAGTTTTGGAACTTTTATGTATTACTCATTAGGTTTTACTCCCTCCCCTTACCTCTGGGAATGGAAACAGACCACAAACCCCATACTTCTTAGAAAATTTACCTGCTTTGTTATTCTGTCTTTCAACCTTTGCCATAAATTCCACTTCATTAACATTGGCCAAAAAACCTCAGTGAGCTGCACTACTTGTGTTATAAAATCTGCTAGTGAGCAGGCAGGAGAATCTCATTAGCCACAACCATGGAAAAGAGCACGATCAGGAGGCTCTGGCTGTTTGGACATGAATTGTCAGTGAGTAGTAATGAACACAGGGGTTCTGTTGGTTTGGGGTTTTTTATTTGCTTGCCACCGTGCTAAAGTGGTGATGTTTCTCACCACATACTGCGGAAAAGGGTTTTGCACTCTCTGCAAGTGGATGATGATTTCAAATGGACAGCCTGTGCAGCGCTTCAGCTTATATCCCATCTGGATTAAGTCTTTCCTCTCTGAGGCACACCTTGGAGCGACTAGCCAGCAGCTCAGCCCATCTGCAGATCATTACTGGTACATGTGACAAAGGAAACACCTGAGCAGGGAAGCAGAGCAGCGTGCAGAGTTCACCTGCAGGTGCTGCTGTCTAGAGAACAGGTTGTGTTCTGGAGGTCACCTTGAAAGCCACAGACCACCAACATTTATAGCAAGGCTTCATTATGCACCTTCTATACAGTGCTCTGATAACCTAAGGGTTAGGTGCAACAATTGGAGAGAGGTGCCAAACTTTCACAAAGAATGCAAGGAAATGGATGAATCCTTCTCCTGTTCTGAAAAGGTAATCAGATTCTGAAGTATCTGGGCTGGAGCTGAAGATACTTATCTGGAGACTGAAATTTGTCCCACTTTGATATCCCAAAAGCAGTAAGGAACTACAACAGTGTACAAGTGATGATTGCTGACTTTTGTTGGCAGTTCAGTTCCACAGAACTGGGGACAGAAATGATCTACTGGATTTCCATTGTCTTCAAACATAGGCAGTAGCAGACTAGAATAAAAAGCAAGCAAGGTTAATAAAAGGTTTTTTCAAAGAATACTTGCAGCTTTCCATAGGAAAATATTGAAATGCTGGGAAATGAACATTCACCAACTCCACACAGCTGTTATTTACAAAAATAGATAAACACCTTCCTTCACTGGGAGGTTGTATTTGCAGCTTTATTTATCAAGGCACTTATGAGAAAAGATAGTTTGTGGCTGACAGCATCAGAGAGAGATAAAAGGACAGACGGGAGTGCAGAGATTCAGAAGGCAGTTGACAACTGGCATAACTGAGAACCAGCTCAAGACTGCTGCTCATGCTGAGGGGGGAGCTAAGCAGCGCTCTGGGCAGCCGCATGCTCTCTTCACACCGGGGTTCAGATATATTGCACCGATATTGTTTCAGAAATGTCTCCGCTTCTCAGAAAGCCCTGTATAAAAAGGGCATTCAGAGTCACAGGCTCAGAGGAACAGTATTAGTTCAAAGGATCTTCAAGCAAATGGAAAAGTCTAAACTGCAGTTTGCCTTCTTACTTTAAAAATTTATATTACTTGCTTGAATTTTTCACAGTGGAGACAATTTAAAATCCAATGCCACAAAACCACTGCCCTTCCAAAACACTGTGGCTTTGTGAAGGTCAGAACAGGTCTCTGGTTGTTTCATTTGTCTCTGTAATAACAATACATCTGTGTTTTTATTCTTTTCCAAGTGAGACATGGGGATTGAGGCAAGTAAAGACATTACCAAGGGCAATAGACAATGGAAGACTGACCTAGGTATACGTTTAGCTAAATTAAGGAAAGGGAATGTGACTGAGATAAACAAGCATCTGGGAAGACAGTCACTGAATTTGCCCACCAGTAACATCTCCTGAAAGCTGCTATCAGCAGCACTAAAATCTCTTTGATCTGAGAAAAGACAAGGCAGAGCGCACAGCTCCTTCATTCTCCTAAGCAGCGTCGCCCTCAGAGACAACTGTGTGATCTACAGTTCATAAAGATATTTGAATGTGAAAAGCAAGAACTGGGTAAATTAACCTTTATACTAAAACACCTCAACTGCCTTGGATTCAAAAGCTTACATTGCACCTGAATGTTGCTGAACTACTGTTCCACTTAGTGGAGTTAGAAAAGGGACAGCAAGAGAGAGCTGAAGGAGAAAATAGGTTGGAACAGAACAAGTACCATGAGGAAAGTGATAAACAAACAAACTGTGACAAGAGGCCAGAGGAGAAAAGAAGTGGATCCTAATATAGAAAGAAATAACGCAAGGGGAATATGGTCTTCAAGACTATATGGAGCAGACTATCTAGTATTTCAAAATATTCTGCTACTCCTAAAAGCATAAACTTCAGCATCACCTTTTTTTTTACAAAAAAAAAAAAAAGAAAGAAAAGGAAAAAAAAAACCCAATCATTGTATAATAAATCATTGCTACTTTGCTACTTTTACAAATAAATAAATAAAGGTGTACTCATGGAATTAAAAGTCAGTGAGATATCTCTGCAGAAAAAATACAAGCATCCAACAGACTCCTGTGAGCATCAACAAGATAGAGCAATAAATAACCAAGTAGAAGCAAACAAAACTCTCCAGATAACCCACTACAGAAGTAAATTAAGGTTAATAGGCCTTCTGGATAAAACAAAGAAGTAGGTGTCATACATCTTGACTTTAGTAAGGTTTTTGACACTGTCTCACATGATATTCAACAAAAATAAGTGAAGAATACATTGCTATAATGTAACTGCTTGGGAAACTGTACAGAAAAAGTAGTTATCACTGGTTCACTGTCTGACCAGAAGGAAGGTTTCTTCATGATCCTAGATGGTAGGCTATTAAACCTGCAGATGATACTGAGCCAGGGGTGACTGCAAAGACTTTGCAGCATGAAAGTTCAGAATGACCTTGACAAACTGGGGAAATAGCCTGCAGCAAAGATGGAGCAACTCAGTGCAAAGCATGAGGTGGTGTGCTTGCGGCTGAGGTGTGGGCTGCAGGGCGGCGGGCTGGATGGCACAGAAGCCATCCTTCAGCCACAGATCTGGGAGCCAGAGTGAACACAAACTGAACATGAGTCAGGAAGGTCAGGCTGTTGCCAAAAACCCAAACATCTCGTACTGGGTTGTATAAACAACGTTGGCATATGTAAGAAACATGAAATAGTCCTTCTGCTTTCTCACTGCAGCTGGAGCTATTTGGTCCAGTTTGGGGCACTGTACTTCAAGAAAGATGTGAATCAACTGGAAAGAGTCCAAGGAGAGGAGCAAGAGCAATAGAGGGACTGGAAAACATGACCCTCAGTGTGCAAAGACTGAAGGCAGTGAGGTTGTTTAGTCTAGACAGAGGCAAACTGAAGGGATGTATGATAACTCTTCCAATGTTTAAAAGGTAGATGCAAATAAAAAAGTAGTAAACTTGTGAATGTCCAAAAGAAGTAGTGGGTTTAACTTTCATGAAAAGAGATTAAGGGTAGACACTAGAAAATGTTTTCTGTGAAAGTAGCAGGGCTGATTGGCTAGAAAGCTGATACAAACTCCACTGTACAAGGGTTGATAAAGAAGTTGAACAAACATTTGTCAAGAATAATTTAGGAACAGCTGATCCCAACTTGGTGGAGGGGACGGCTGAACTGATCCCTTGAGATGCCTTCCAGGCCTATTCTTACAACATCATAATCAATGGGTAGAAGAAAGCTATGAGTTTACATGAATTAGTGCAGGTAATGCAGAAAAGGATCTGTGAACTGAAACATTCATTCACAGAGTTTACAAAATTTCAAGCTGCATGTGCATGACCTTCCCTTCCTCAGGTCCTCCAAATGCATACTGATTACTCTTTTTCCTTCTTTTTCCCTTGGCAGTGAGACAGTGGTGTTTAATCAAATACACCTCTAGAAAGGTCAGGCCTGATAATGAGTGAAGTTACTTACCAATATACACAGCTTCAAAATTTGATTCCAAAGCAAGACTTATTTTAAATTATGGGCCTAAACACATTTGAGACAATGTTCCTTTCATTTTGTCCAATGGTTTATTTTGTATAAGGGCAATAATATATATATGACTGTTTGATCTTCTTAACTAAGATAATTTGTAGTAGTCACTTCATCAAAACCCACTTCATCTGATATATGACTACCTTTCTATATCTTCAGCTGTCCTTCTGATCCTTGTTTTCCTTAGTGTGACCTGAAAGCTCTAAATAAGCTCCACAGCATGTACGGTGGTTTTCACCTACCCAATGTAAATGAGTTTTTGTAAAATTTATGCAAGCTTTTTCAGAATTTCTGTGGGTCTACTGGTTGGCATTGACTCAAAGTGCCAATGCAATGACCTTTAAAAAAAGTTCTGGTTCCATAAATTCCCTGAAATTTGTAGAAATGCAATGTACGTAAGACCTCCAGATTCAGTCCCCTGCAATGACTCAACGTATGGCTCACGTTGGGCACTTGCGAAATACATCTATCAGCAACAGACAGTTACCTTAGAAGAGATCTGCATCCAGGTAGATAGTTTATAGACTGTCAGGCCACACTGCTGGTTTAGATTTGAGGAATTACTTTGGAAGAACAAGGCGGGTTCTA
This sequence comes from Jacana jacana, assembly GCA_013400555.1. NCBI lineage: Eukaryota > Metazoa > Chordata > Aves > Charadriiformes > Jacanidae > Jacana > Jacana jacana. The sequence continues at coordinate 18,997 of VZTM01003127.1, read as the reverse complement.
TTTTTGACATTTCAGCAATGAGAGCACTTGTACATTATGACCCAATTTGATTTACTGCAAGAAAATAAGAGTGCTGTAATTTGTAAAAGACATTTATTACATGAGTCAAAAAAAGAAAAAAAATGGGGAGGGAAGGGGGAGAGAAAGCAGCTTAATGTCTCTGTCCATCCCCATCTGGTTTTATTTTAATCTCACTCTAGTCACATATGAAATTTTGCTTAGCTGTCTTCATTTTCTTAGTCAATCTTGATTAATGGCCTTCAAAGTAAAAATAATTGGCCTGCATCAGGCTTGTTTTATAACTCTTGTTCACAAAGAATGTGAAAGGCTGGAAAATGAGCCTAAACAGAAGGAATGCATTACGTTAGCCGTTGAGAAAGAGCAGTCCTCCAGTTGTGTTTCACTGTGTATTTTTATAACAGGCGCCTCCTTGACTGTCCATGATATTGCAGATACACAGTGCCAAAAGCTTTTGTATACTTCATCAGGCTGACCATGTCACCTCACAATCTCCCAGCAGCCACGTGTGCGCAGGCAGAGGGGGGCAAAGCCAGCCCCCGCCGACCAGAGTCCCTCGATGCTTACCCTGCATCCAGAGCCAGAGTGGGCTGTGCGACAGGGAGCAGGCGCCTCGAGGACCTGAAGGGATGCTTTTCTGGAAGCACTTTCTAATTGCTCTGCTCCTGCTCCTAAACTTCAGGAGATTTGCCGTGCAATTTAGGGAGTGTGGATCTCACTTGAGCACAGAAGAGCAGTCACAAGCTGATTTTAGCTGTGGCCCTGTGGCTTTATAATTGCCTTTATTCCCCTCTGGTGAATGCAGTCCTGGTAAAGCAGCTCACCAAACTGATTATGGATTTGATATTTTAAAAAATCTTTTATGTTGTTTATGTTTAAATAAACAGAGTATATGCCCATTTTAAGGCCAAAATAACCCCCAGCTTTTTCTTTGGCATACCAGGAGAAAGACCTGATATGGGAAGTTTGTTTTTGTTGGGACAAGAGGACAAGCATTGTTTCGAACTTGCTTTCTTGCTGTCAGAAAGCTAGGAAGATTTAGTCTCGCCCTTCCTTTGTGTAAAGCATAAAACAGATTATTGTACTTGTATGCTGATGTCCTGCTTACCAAAAAGGAAGTGAGCTTTCTGTTACATGTTAAGGGTGAAACCTATTACTGCGATATTAACCAAAGAGAAAGGAAATTTCTTAATTTGAGTTATTTCTGTTATTTTAGGAATATTTAAGCAACTCATGACAGTCCTGTGAAGTTACTATACCGTATACGTATTTCCTTCTACGATTTTGAAATAGGAACAGTTTATGCTTTTCCTGATGCTTTTTGTGTAACAGCCTCAACATATGAACTGAGCTTCCATTAAGCTTCCTAAGATTTCTCTGGAGTACGCATGTGATATACTTATGATACTTTTGCCAGATATCGCTGGATCCAAACTTGGTCTGGAGACGAACACTTTTCCCAGAGTAGCTGAGACCAGCTGCTGAGTCCTGTATCTTCTCTTCTCCCAGCAAGGCAAGCCGGGGTTACACAGATGGTATTTTCATGTCAGTGCAGATCAAGCTGAGCATTAACCTCATGGCATGGACCAAAATCAATCTGCAGGGCTGCCTGTATTCAGTGGGAGAGGAATACATATTTTCTTCTTTTCCGAAAGTGACATGCAAAATACAGATATCAAGAGATCAAGTTCCCTATACACCAACATTTTCTGTGCTGATCTTTTGAACAGGTAATGATGTATTGTAACACAGACACCAGACCTTCAATTAAGCACAGCCCCACCATGACACTCCTCCTTTTTGATGATTCACCAGCTTTTGAAAAGTTGTTTTTACAGCAGCTCCTGTTAGATCTAAGTCAGGTAGCCAAGTCTGATGTAAGGTCCATGAAGAGCAGAAAGAAACCTGCCATATTCCTCTCCCCTACTGGAATGTGTCTGATTCAGACTGTTCAGAATTGGCTTGAGCTACACTGTGCCATTGTTCCATTAAACAGCTACAGGATATGCATACCTACATGAACCATCTGTGAAAAACTCCTACAGCAGCTCTATTTTGCATGTGGGAGAGAGGAGAAGCTACAAACCTAAGTCTGTGTAATTTGCCCCTTCCTTGTAGTCCTTTGAGTTTTCTTAGGGTCCATCGTGGTAATTCCTCTGTTCATTCTTTGTCTTGGAAAGACTTGGCCACCACATACCATTGTGCTTGTGGATGACGTGTTTGATGATTCCACTGTTGCCCCAGCATTACCTTTAAATCTTATGGGCATATGAAAAGGTCTGAGCTCAAACAGCACAACACAACACTGTGTGAGTGACACAATACTGGCTTTACTGACCCAGACTCTTAATGCTAAATGTCAGCGGAAATCTGTTGGGTGCATGTCCTAGCTGGCTATATCAAAGCAATAAGAATAACAAATATATTGATAGAGGTGCATAGATTAGAGAGGAAAAGCTAGAGGGTACTAGTCTAGTTTGACTCCTACTTATATCCATTTGCTCGTATTGCTCTTCCTTTCACTGAAGCCACCTGTTTTGACATAAATTTCAAAAAAAGTAGCTCTTTGGGGTAACCTTTCCATAAGTTTCCTTTAAATATTGCTGAAGTCCTCGGAATAAAAAAAGCTTTTCATCACATCTGGAAATAGATAGTATTTCTTTTTTTTTAGAACTAGTTTGCTTTATTGAAATAACCTAATTTGGGGTTTTTTTGCTTCCAGTTGATTTTCAATGATTTTTTTCTTAAATTTTTCTTTTGTATTACTTGTTTCCATTTGACCAACAACTCTCCCAGTTAATTATTTGTGTAGTTCAATCTGGGACTGCCTGTATGAAGCTACAGAGTTTTCTGTTGCACTACTCTTATATGGTAGTGAAAAAATTACCGAAAAATTCATTGCATTATCTTATAAATCAATAGTACATTGAGCAGAAGATGTGGTAAAGCTAGGAAAGGGTAGCAGACAAGGGTAGCAGATATCCATAGGCATGGTATGGCTTTCATATGTCTCATAAGAAACTAAACAGCCTGACTTTTCAGCTTAAAAGAAAAGAATGTTCTGAGAGGTACCTGAAGTCACGGATGCTTCAGGGAATATAAATACAGAGTTCACTGTTTCCCACAACAGAGGAATGAAGGGAGTCCAGTGGTGCTATTAAGCAAAAGGTTTAAAAGACAGGGAAATATTTCTTCTATACCAGCCACAATCTCATTTTGTAATGCACTATGCTATGAAGGCCAAATTTTCAAGAGGATCAGTAAGAAATTAGAGTTTCCTGTGATTTGATAACTTTGCAACAAAAACTGATACATATGTCAAAGTGTGATGGGTATCCCTCCCCTGCTGCTCCTGCTTCCCCCCAACTGGTTTGGTTTTGTGGGCAGGACGTGGCTGGAGGCTGATGTTCCAGCTGGGTGGCCAGGACACTTGCTGGTCCTGCCTGTCCAGGGACACATGCTGCCCTCAGACGCTGGGCAGCCCAGCACTAGCAGTCTGCTTTTCAGATGACAAAGGGGCAAACCAGGGACTCAGTGGCACATAGGTAGTTGCATGCTATGCAGAAATGCTTTATATGTGTATGGTGAACACAAGTGCATTGTAAGTTGTGAAGTAACAAGGGAATAGAAAAGCCAGAGAAAAATAGTGTTTTGTTTGTCATGTTTGCACAGTGTTTGCCTGAAGATGCAAAATAAATATCTAATTATTGGCATGAGAATAGAAGAATCGGCATGCACAATCTCTGTGAGAGTGCTCAAATGCTGTCCTACTTCCTTATTTTTATTGTTTGAATGAGAACATCCCAGAAAAGGTTATCTGAAGGGAGCTGGTGCATAAGGAGGAATGCTGAGGTTCATATGCATATTTTCATATAATATTTTCACAGTTCCAGTGTGGTACATGAACCTCTGATAGACGTAGGCAGCAGAACAGGGAATGTGGCCATTGTGTATTTTATAGTTTATAAATTCATTTTGTTTCTTTTAGCTGGTATGTGGGGTTTTTTTTTCATTCTAATTGGCATATCTTCTTTTCTGGAAATTGATTTTTCAGTTCAAAGCAGCATTCAAAGGAAAATGAAAGAAGAAACTGAAGACATTTTGAACCCATTTACATACTTCTAAAGAATTAATCCACTTTTTCAGAGAAAATGAGAGACAAGTATTTACATTTACTTACCTCAAAAGAAGCTGTGAAAAAAATTAACACTTTCATCCAATTTTACTTATGCCAACATTTCATTTTTTGCTGTAAGAAGTCAGCATTTTTTTACCTCTGTCTTATAGGACATATATATCTAGAATTCACAGGTAGTTGCATGAGGTGTGTAGACATGTACTTAGTAAACTTGCAACTGTTTGAGCTTAGGAGTTGGTCTTGCCTTCCTCTTTGACCACAAGAACTTTTTAATTGATTAAAACCTAAGGATTTCAGTTTTGCAGTGCTGATAAACTTACCTATGCGTGAGCAATGGACTTTACGTAAACACTGTAACGTTGCCAAAGAGCCTGTGACATGCAGTTGTTTCTAGTTCATTGAAGGTTCAGAAATGAAGTCTTCCTCTTGCTAACAGTAGATCTGTCACCTTATGCAATTTTAAATGCTATTATTGCAGCTTGTGGTGGTGTTGATATAAAATGTCATAATATGATGTTCACCTTGGATGTGGGAATGGATATATCCTGAAACTGCTTCTGCTGGTTGCTCAGGCTGAACCGTACCATGCAAAAATGCATTTGTTTGTTTGTCTAAAAAGATTTAGGATTGCACATCATCTTTATCCATGATAAACATTTAGTTATATACAGTATACTAATTATTGTTGAACTGAAGTGTTTTTCTAGCCCCAGTGGCATAATGGAAATTATACTTCGAACTGCATAATATTCTTGGAAAGGGAATATAGACTTAGCGAAGAACATGATCATTTTGCTATAATGATAACATACCTATTTACATAACGATAATGTACATATTTACTGCCAAGCATGTTTGTTCTGCATTAGTGTTCATAGTGTGGCAGGGAGAATTGGAAAATGGAACTTTGATTTGTGTCTGGTGACACAAGGGGAGCGAATTTGTGTCTGTGTCAGGGAAGAAACGAAGGGAGAGCAGATGACGGGGTGTTTCTGGGGAAAAAAAAAAAGGGACTAAGGCTATGAGCTAGGCTTGTATTGTGTGGGAGATCAGATCTGCACATGCCCATTTGCTTTCCTTTTTTCCTTTCTTCTTTTTTTCTGAGGGACCTTGTCTGTTAAGTAAGTGAAAATCCTTTGTGAGATTCCTGGCAGCAGGCATCAAAAAGATGCTAAAAGTCCATGTTAGCTGCGTGCTCTCTCTTTGAATACATTCTCAAGTAATGCCACTGTTGGAATCATTTAATCTGAGAGATAAAAAAAAAAAAAATCTACATTTAAAGAAGCGGGAAATCTTACACTTGCAGGAGAGAGGAAAAAAAAAGTTAGAAGACACTGTTTGGTGAGCTGTCATATGTTTTCTGAACTTTTTGTAATAGGAAGAAGTCTCTAAAGAGCCCTTTTCTTCACTCCTCTAACAAAGGCATGTCCCAGTTTATTAAAAAATCATACACAACAATGCTGCCTGCCAGGTTTTATAGCCCTAATGAAAATTTGGTCCAGAGCACAAAAAATATCTGGAAAAATGCCTGAAATTTCCCTGTCGCAGATGTTTCAACAGAAGGTGCTTGCATGCCATTCGTTAATATAACGCCATACGGGACTCGGTATGACCACTGCAATAACCAGTAAGTAACACACGCAGTGTGCGCATCACTGCGCCAAATTTTCCGTCTGTTGTGTGGGGCTTGTATCCTGTGGATTGAGACGTACCTTGATGAAACTGTATTGTCATTGAATGATAATATTTGTGGATCACTCTGCTAGAAAACATCCTATCAAGAATGTGGGAGGTCTGTGTAGAGTCGGTGCAGCTCATTGGCATTGCAGTCAGTTAGGAAGGATGGGAATGATAGAATCTATGCCCCTTTTTTAGCCTGTCTTTCAGATGCCAATTTACAGGAGCAGCACTCCAGATATTAAAGCACTTTCTCTTTGAGAGAGGCTGTTGAATTTTAATCTCAGGCATTATGTAATTAAAAGGGGCATGTGAAATACAGTAATTATCGATACAGTGGAAAAATTACACAGACACAACATTCTCCCGGGATAATTTTTTTTTTTTTTGTAAATTTAAAAGAGGAATGGACTGAAAAGGAAAAAGGAAAAAAAAAAATCCTGAAATGCACTATACTCCGACAGCTCCGGTTTTGTATTCTGAAAGGCAGGGTACATAGATGAATATTTTCTTCTGCTCTTTGGAGGTAAGCTGTGGAGTATACTTCTTTGATTTGTGTATGGCTGAGGTGGGAGTTGTGTGTGCAAATCATCCATGCTGTGGTCTGGATGTACATATGTACTCTCACAAACCAAATGGACACACTTAGAAACGCTTCTGAAAGAGTTAAATCTGCTAAGGACAAGGGATTTGAGAGGCTTTTATCATTTTTCATATTCTTCCTCTCTGATCAACAGCAGGATTTCCTGGACAGTTTGCTCTCCCTTTTGTGCAACAATGACCAAAGCAAGAAAAAGCGTTGAGTTGGACTTGCCTAGAACTTGAGTTTGGGTTCAAGGTTGAGTAAGAGTTCAACAGATTCAACAGAAATGAGATCTTTCCCATCAACTAAGAGAATCATAAAGGTACCATCAGGTTTTAAAAGCCACATTTCTAGGAGATTTCATTCACATCTGAAAGGAATTTGAAAAATCTTTACGGGTTTGACATGAAGCAAAAGCACCAAAGCAAATTTGGAGCCTGGTTTGTGAAGCTATATTCAGAGGACTTGATTTCACACTTCATATCAGAGGCAAGGCTCTGCTCCGTAGAGACCTTACTAAATAATAGCTCCCACTAGTAAATGCAGTTAGGCTATTTATGCTCTTTTACTTCCTTTATTTTAAGTGTCACTTTTTTTCTAAGATGGAACTAAATATAGATGTTTCTAAGAACATGTAAAGCATCATGTGTAGGAGTAGAATTGATATCTCCAGGCAAATGGCGATCACTATATCATAATGAAGATTGTACATTTTGTTTGCTAAATACTATTTACAGGACAGTGCTACTGTTTGCTTGGGTTTCTTTTGGGGTTGGTTTTTTTAATTTTATTTTATATGTGCTTTCATATATAAGTTTTCACCCATGATTTGAACCTTAGTCTTTTAACTCAGGTTTCTGACAGGGGACTTTCATGACATTATGGATTCAGGATAGTGCCTGGGACATTCCTGTTCAGCAGAGCAATCTATCTTTAACTGTCCCATAGCCAAGTTCACAGTCAGGTTTGCTGCTGCTGCCAGGGAAGGAAGAGTTGGGGTGCATGCGGTTCTGGCTCCTCGTAGAGTTGTCAGCTGCCCCTGCTGTGATCTCGGCAGCAGAAAGGACTAGGCAGCCCAACTCTCTGATGCTGGTCTACATCCCAGTTTGACTCCTTTGAACCATTCTTCCTGTGACAAGAGTGCCCTGACCCTTCTCAAGATTTGTACTGCCACTATTGAAAGACCTTGAGTCTGCTCTGCCATCAAAGATGGAGCTTAGATTTTAGTAATATCAAATGCACAGAACTTTCCTGGGACCCCTGCATGAAAATTACATAAAAGCCAACACTATCTCATCACTGGACAGTTTGCCTAATGTCATCTCAGAAACAGTGGGCAAGTAAGGCACAGAGAACTCCCTCTAAATCCTTTGCAAACTGAACCTTGAGAAACTTCCAAACAGAATGTGATTATACGAATGGAAAAAAATATAATTATCCAACCTTTCCTTTTATCTGGGAAGAGATCAGCATTTTTTGAATGGATTAAATACAGTAAGTCAATGGTATCTGTTGGCTGTACAATCATTATTATCTATTTTTCCTGAATATAGAATCGATTGAATTTGCAAATCAAATTTCCCTGCACTGTATAAATTTTTTTTTCTGGAAGTTAAAGAATCTGGTCATTACAGAACTGTTCTGAGGGAAACATATGAGGAAGTGGAATGGGAGGAGGAAAAGAGAAGAAATAAGAATAGGATGCACTTTGATTAATGCCCATCAGGCTGAAACATGCTGCGAGAGTTGTGTTCTAGCCTGGTGTCACAGAAAAGAGGTGTGCTGTTTTTTCTTGTAAGCCTGTATTTATTTGTAATTTGTTTTGCCTTCTGTACGATTTCTTTTTGCTTTTGTAAGCACACACCTGCTCTATTTTCTCACTTGCTTCAGCAGGAAGGCTCTTTTTTACATTGCCTCTGGAAGTACATCCTTTTCTTCAGGTGTTTTAATGAACTTGGACAGCATTAAGGGATCAGAAAAATCAGAGTTGGAAATGACACCCCTGCCCCAGGGAATTCTCTGCTAAGCAGTATGATGTCCCTCCCCAAAGCTGTGGAGCTGCTAAAGGCGGCCTCAGTTTCCAACACTGTTTACAGCTGAAGTGTTCAAGGACCTGGGAATGATCCTCTCTGGGACTGAGTCCCCTTTGTGGCAGAATACATGCAGCCCAAGGTGATAAATCTGGCAGTTACAACAGTGGCAAAGGGCTGTTGCCAGAGTCCTGTGCAACCTGGCTGTTTGCACAGGAGTGTGGGAGGAAAGGCAGAGTTGTGCCCAGGGTGCTCTTGACCTTTGGGGGCTGGCAGCAACTGTAGATCCCCTTGTGGATATGCTTTGGAGGATCACACCGAGTCTGTTGGATGAGTGAGGGCAAGCATGGAGGGTTTTCCCATTGCTCCTTCCCTTCCTTCTGCCACTGGTGTCTCTGTGATGTGAGCCATCAGAAGGCAAACAAGTAAAGTCTTCACATAAACTATGATATTTCCACCCCAACTGAGAAAAAGAGGAGCCAGATGCCTTCCAGAAAAGCTTGACATTACAAGATTTCCAGCAAAATCCTTCTGTGAGCAGAGATGTTAAGGTGACACACCAAACTGAGGTTAATGCTCTCCTCCCATGCAGAGCTTGAGAACATTTCCAATTTGTTGATTGCTTTTCTCTTTGGAATCAATTTGCCCCCAGCGTCTCTTCCATTAATTTGCATATTTTGATTATCACACACAACTTTTAATTGTGACAAGGCAGTGGAGTTCCCAAGGTGTTCCTTATTGTGCCTGGTTAGACTATGTTTTTTTCTGGGGGAGTGAGTCTCCTAAATCCTCTGTTCATTTCTTTGGTACCTGTGTACTTCTGGTATGTAGATCTGCCTGGCTGTTTCTCATTAGTATCACCATAAATGTTGTCTTTTGCACAAACTTGGTGTGCATTTGTTCATGTGTGAGAGAGAAAGACAAGGAAAGAGCAAGGGGGTGGGATTTGATTCATTAACCCTGAGATTGCCATCTGATTTGCAGAGCCAGAGACAGATCGTGTTACTCTTAATCAACAAAACACAAATATTTACTCTGTGGCAGCAATATTCTCTAATACACTGCTCTGTGGCAAAGCCCCTATGAGTCATTTTGACACGTCATAATTCATTTGCTGAAAGACTGTTTTGTATATGAGAACTACCATACACCTACTGCAAATTTCCAGTTTTATGGGGCACTCATCTTCAAGAGCATATAAAGTATCTCATCCATCTCTTTGCTAGCACAAGACTGTTCCTTTTAGGGTAATCAATAGTGTCCTGTACATTTCTACAGCATTCAAGATATGATGCTTTCACTATTTTGAAACTGGAGATGAGAACACCTACAGATTTTTATTCCAATAATCTACACTGCACTCAAAAATGTCCCAAATGAATTTTTGTCTGTATTTTACTTACTTCGTTCTCTGTGCTCAAAAAGATTTTTATTTTAAAACATCACATCGTAGCTCAGAACTTCCATCTGCAGGAATGTCTTATTTTTCTTCATACAGGTGGCCAACATTTCTAATTTAGTTCCAGCCAAACTAAACATCTGAAGCTGTTATTCTTGGAAAATACTCTTGAATGTGAAGGGTTTACTTTTTGGACAAAAAATGACTGGCAAGGAAACTGAGTAACAAAAACAAAATTGGTTTTACCTTGTCAAACCACCAAAAGCATACTAGATTGGTACTGCTCATCTTTGTTTTGATTCTGTGCGTGGCAGTGGTAAAATCCTATTGGTATTTTTTATTATAAAATGGCCTTATGGAACAAGCAAATCTTTCAGACTAGCTGATAATTATGTCATAACAAATTGTGTAATCAATTGCCATAAGTCTCTGTGTATTTTCCTTCCATTAGCTCATTTAATAGAGTTTCTGTTTCATAACTTCACTTCAAAGCATCTTATTCCAGGCAGAAACTATCTGGGAATCATAGTATTACTTATATTGCTGTAGATCCAAGACATTGTAGAAGATAAAATTTTTAAGTCATATACCTGGATACGTCCTGAAATGTATCCTTGCTCAGATCCTAGTATTGAAAAATTGGTAACTGAAAGGTAAGTAGGAGAAAGCATGAGGGAAGAAGCAATGAAAAATCAAACCTTTCTAATTAAATGCATATGTATAAGGTAGAAATGTGAACAAGTTCTGGTCCATAAGATAGTAGACAAGGATAGTAAAAATATTGTTTAAGAACCAGAAAAGTTTTAGGGGAAGTATGCACCATCCTAGCAGTCAGAAGTTTTAATTTCTGCTCTTCCAGATGATATTGCCTATCTGATCTAGCAGTATTAACACTATCCCCTGACTGTTACAGGGCTGGAAGGGAACAGATCTAAACTTCTCTGTTAATTTGGCTTTTCAAACATACTTTAATACAGTATGTACAACTGCACAGCATATTTACCCTGTCTATGTATTGTCCAACTTGCTGGCTAACGAATAGTATATACTACATACAATTTCAGAACTAAAAAATAAGAGGAAACTTGAATACGTTAAAGAAATTTGTGCACAAATTAAAGGTCACCTGTAAGGATTACTAGATCCAGTGTAAGATTGTACAGCTATGTAAGCAACTCAAACATTTTTAAAAGTTTAATATGTTCTTGTTTCATTGATGGAGCTATAACATATCTAGTTTTCATTTATTTGGGAAGGATACTCTTCACTAACAAAATATAGTTGATTTTGCGTATATTTATTTCCTAGAGAAGCCAGTTATGTTCCACTGGCAAGAAACCTTAAGGCTATCAAGTCAAAGGCCTTTATGCTGCAAGCCAACAATGGCCCATATGAGCAAGTCTTCTCTGTACTCTTCTTATTCACAATCTTGTGGTAGCCATACACCAACTTACCAGATGTATGCATTAACACGTCCCCTGATGAAAACAGGACAGTGTTCTTAGACCACATTTGCCTCTTTTTCTGTTGTTCTTTTTCTCCAGTATCATCTTGTTAGTTCATAGTCATCCTGTGACTGACTGACATCACCATGTCCATCTCTTCTGTCACCTCCTGCTGATGACTTTACATGTCCTAGCAAGCTGTCATCAGAAGCAGATGAGCTGCTGTGCACTCCAGGTCAAACCTATAGGATACTAACCTGTGCAAACATGGCAGTTGTTGCTATGTGCATGTCTTCTTCCACCCAAGCATCAGAGCTCACTGACCTTAACCCACCATTTAGTTCTGTGTCTGTGTCTTAAAGGAGCACTGAGACACCATGAAACTTCATCTCTCCCCTCTTATAAAAATGAAGGGTGAGCCTTTCTTGACATAGACAAAGTATGCTTTGCTTACTCCTGAGGAGTGCTGTACCATAAATGACAATGTTTACCAGTGGAAAACAGCCACCCAGCACTGGCAGTGTCCCAAACTCTTCCTTCTCCAACCAGCTACATGCCTTGTCACTGACGGGTTCGCAGTGTGTGTGCAGTGGATGACTAGTGGTGGCTTTTTGTTGCCAGGGCACAATGCCACAGAGCTGCATTTCCCCTCCGCATGGCCTCCATTTGCCTTTTTCCGCATGATTATCACCCATCTGTTGCCCTCTGCCACGTGTGGGAGGGCAGCAGATGGGCCAGGAAACTGGAACACAGGAGAAGCTCTTCGGAGAAGGAAGGAGAGAAAGCGTAAGGTCAGAAGAGGGATCCTCAGACTAGCTCCAAGAAAGGCACGCTCCAGGAGTGGGTAACTCACCATCCTCAGAAACCCCAGAAACAGCAATTAGGCAAAAAGGATACCAGTAGGAAGGCAACATTCGTCCTGACTGGAAAGAGTTAGGAAGTTCTGTTCGAAGCTGTCAGTCTGATTATTTATTCCTCCTGAAGCACATATAAAAGCCATTCTCTTCCTAAGCCATGATTTTATGCAAAGCATTCAGGAAAGGAATTAGTGCTTTTTGCTTCTCACCTGCAGAACCATCAGTTTCATTCAGTTTGTTGACTTACCTGTAAGGGCTATGGTATTTATTTACTTATATATGATGTGTATTACATGATGTATTATATCATTGCAAACCCATAACATAAGACATATGTAAAAAATACTTCTATTTTTCTGCATGTTTTCCGTTCTCCAGATGTTGTTCTTTAGCTTAGAGGCTACTTGGTATAGGGCAGAGATCAAGGTGATATCTACAAAACAATCACAGAGCCCTCAGCGTTTGGAGGCTCTCTAATAGATTGGTAAGAAAAGTAGTAGAGTCAAAGTAAACGTTTCCTACCTAATGTTGTCTTTACCTGCAGGAAAGGATTTATAACGTTTCATAAATGCTCATTATTTGTGTAACAGAGATCTTTGTGGAGTAATCAAGTCATGTCTCTTCATCAGTAATCCTACGGATTCTCTTCCTCAGATTCTTGTTGACATTCCCATTGCTCATAAACATCCTCTTTAAAAAGCTCCTAGGCTTTCATTTTTAATTTATTTATTTATTACTGACAATATATACAATTACTTTGAAATAATTGAAGTTTTTAGAGGGACAGCTTGTGAATCTGAATCCCTTTCATTTGTAGTTGTCAGTGTCATTCCATCTGATTCCAGTGAGAAATTAAAGTTTATGCTCTGAAATCTGATGTGAGATGCTGATTAGATGAATATTTCAATATCCCCCCAGCATCAGGTAGAAATAATGTATGCAACTCCCACATCCCCTCAGAAAGGGATCTCATGAAGTTTTTCTCAGAGAATATGCAAACACTGTGCTCATCTCTGCCTTCACCCCTTTCACTTGTCCAGCCGAAATGCAGATAGAGGTGCAAAAAACTTAACTTGTGGATTTGAATAGCATTTGTGAGTTTTCTTTCTAATTATCATGGCTGCGCAAACACCAGAAGTGATGGAGCTGAGCATCACTGAGTTGTAAAGAGCTGACAACCCAGAAAATATTTTAGAGAATCAAGTCCCAAAAGAAAGCAACTGCAAGGGGAAAAATTAGTTACATTGGAGGGGAACTTAAGATACAGGTGGTAAGAATCTAATAAGGAGAAATAAAGTAGTGTTCAATGGAAGAATAGAAGCCACAGTTTTAATATGTTTGGAAGCATCCAATTAAAATTAGTGATGGTTAATGAATGGCTTGAATGGTTATATGTGTGTGTGTATGATATTTGTAATTAACATTGATGAATGCCTAACACTTGTCATTAAGGGCTGAGGATGCAAGGCCTTCAACATCACAGAGGATCACACATCTTCAGGTGCAAATGACTGAATCCTACCTTAAAAAACCATCAGGTGCCAAACTCGAATTTGCCCTGGTTTTCTCCTCCAAGAGGCTTAGCAAAAAGTGTTGTTTTTTCGTTATTTAATATAACATAGCAACACTGAGTTGTGACAGAGTTCTCTGTGTGGACCACTACTCTGGGTGATATCGGGAAAGGGGAACAAAGAGGAAGTCTTACACACAAGAGCAGTCTCATCTTTCATACCCTGAACCTGGCAGAATGGGACCTTGAATTTGGGTCTTCCTTGCTCAAGGCTGGAAAACCAGCTCTCCACCTCCTCCTGGAAAGCCCAGGTAGGAGCCAAAAAGAACATTTTGAGTGAGGTGTTGTTACCAAATGTGTTATCATTGGACCTGAAGGCTCCAGGCATAAGAGGTGGAGAAAGACATGAAGCAAATATTGGCAGTCATCTGGGCAGGAGGCCCCATTTCTGGACTGGGGTCACTGCAACTTGTTGACACAAGCCATTTTTATAACATTTTTTCAAAGTTCATTTTTTTCTCACTGTGTTCACTGGAGAAAAAAAAGAAAAAAGGAAAAAAAAAAGGAAATTGTGAAGGTTATGAGAAAGTGGAACTGCTGTCCTCTGCTCGGCTCCTCAAGTGATTAGAGATTTCTGGATCAGATGATCACATAGAAAATCAGCCACGTTCAGGCTGTCTCACCATGCAAGCCTCTGTGGTAACAAGAAAGCTCCCTGTCTCTAATCAGCACTATGATGCAAAAGAGAAATCTCTGGCTCCTTCCCATGCTCTGTAGTTAATAGAAATCTGTTCAGATGTTTGAATTTCCGTGCAAATAACCCCCTCAGCTGCAATAGTCAAAAGAGTGGAAGATACAGGAGACTCTTTGGAGAGTTAACACCCAGGCCCTGTGAACATGAAGATGATTATTTTCCTCTACAAGGCTTTTTCACATGTGATAAGCTTGGCATGTTGCCTTGGTTAAGTGTCAAGCCCTGAATGTTTTTGTTTTTGCCCTGGTGGTCCTGAGGAGTTACTGGAATACTTGTTGGACCTGTTTT
>VZTM01003120.1:2220-14144 GCA_013400555.1 Jacana jacana | reverse complement strand
TCTTGCTTTTAACTTCAGAGCTAGAAAGAATATTTAGCCTTCAGCTTAGTTGTGCATAGAAATTATGGTGCCTTTAAAAGTACCTGTTTGCTGAGTAACTCAAATCTTCAGGATAAAAATAGTACAGGAGGAACATAATGTCCAGATAAGAAGCAGGAATTTTACTGATCACTATTCCCTTCATTAAATGCATGTTTTACCTTTCCCACCACCATCCCTCAGTGGTGCTGCTTACAAAGGAGACCAATAATCTTCATTACAAGTCCATCACTCACAAAAAGGAGAGGTTCTTCAGCTACTGCTCTCTCCAGTCAACTATGATAAATTAATAAATGAACTGCTACTGTCTGTAACTATTGTACATGTACTAGAGGTAGAGGAGATGACAAAAATTTTCATGTTTGACCCCATTCTCTCACAGCAGCTCAAATAACTTCAATGTACTATTCCAGAGTTGAGTGGCAGCAAAAAAACCCCAAATGATCCTCATTTACTCTTTAGTAGTATAAATTTACTGCACCACAGAAAAAACAACAGTTGAGCAACAATGATGTTTATCTGCATCAATATTAGTAATAAACTTTCTGAATAAATACTCTGTTACTTATCATACAAAAAAGTATAACATAGATTGCTCTAATGATGGGTAGAAAACATTACCTGATGGGTCAAAAACATTACCAAGAACCTCAGTTAAATGTGATGCAGACTGTAATGGCCTCTGTAATGGTCTATTTACAGTTTGTCAATCTAGGGCCAAGTACTCAGGTATTACACAGGATTGTTTTTTCAGTAATGTCTGTAATATTGGCTTCTGTGTCATACTTCCATGTGTTGAGTCATCCTTCAGGCACCCTTCTGCTGAAGCCTGGCTGGAAGCCTGTACTACCAAGGCTCCTTCCCCAACTCCAAAATGTGACACAGGAAAACCACCCAAAGCCTGCTGCTTTCAGGGTGTTCTCCACATCTCCGAGAATTATTGTCAGGTGCCTTTGTATAAACATCAGCTTATGATGCTGAAACAAACTAAATGCAAAAGAATCAATCACAGTCACTACTTAACTAGTAAGGCCAACAATTGCTTTACGTTAGGAAATCTTCAGTTGAGGAGCCCATTTCTACTCTGCAAATACAAATTTAATGAGGATTTAAATATTTGCCTAAATTCTGTTTCCCCATTGTAGCAAGCCAAATTTAAGGTCGATCTCTTTTATCATCTCCCAATCCATCTGCTTGCCAACTTATCTAGTCTCTATCAAAGGCCAGTAATCAAAAGCCTTTGTTGTTCTTTTATGTTGTACAATAAATATCTGTGAAGCTATCTGTTATAAAAATTATGAACAGTTGTGAAGCTATGACATACAAGTTCTCTACAACAAGAAACTAGAGTTAAAAGATGAATTTGTATTCTAATTGAACTCATTATTGGGAAAGGAGATTGCAGGAAGCCCATACCATTGAACTAATTCTCTGCGGAATGCCTTCTCCTAAAAAGGACATGAAAAGAGTCCTCACCTCATGTCAGCAATTATTTTGGAGAATACAGAGCTGAATATGTTACATAAATGTCAAAGAATTTACTTGTTTAAAGAAATACTTAATTAACAATTTAAAAAACAAAAAACAAAACAAAACAAAAAAGAAGTCCTGTTGTTTAGAGCAGAATTCTTATCCTCTCAACTGTAATTGTGTAGTCTGTCTTCTACTCTAGGACACATAGGTCCAACTCAGTCACTGCTACAACTTTTCACCTAGAGTTAGCATGAGGCTGAAAAGATGTAGGCCAGGAATCCATTATTTTAGAAGACATGAGGATATCACACGAGTCTACATATGATGGACCTCAGCCGCTGCTATGCTACTCCAAGTTTCTGTCTTTGAGATTTCTTCTAAGTAATTATTTTAACAGAATGATGTGTCTGAAGTATCTCAATTATAGCAATGAAACCAATCTCTATTTCCATGATGTATGTGTACAGTACAAAACTGTTACAGTCTCCCCAGTACAAGTCCAAAACCATGCCCACAGTCAGAAATATCCCCGAACGCTTTTTCCCCCAAAGAATACTTTTCACCTTTTCACATCTCATTCTAAGGAACCTTAAGCATCTCTAGCTTTAGAGGCTTTTTCTGCAGTTAGCTTTCTTCTTGCTAAGAGATGCTACAAAATATAATATATACAACCTCAGAGCTAAATGTTGCATTTGGTTTTTTGTCTTCTGTTCATAGAATCAGAAACACACACACACACACACTCCTGCTATTTACTGAAGAGATGTAACTGGAAACAAATGGTTATGCTTGCAGTAGCCTTCTTTCTGTATTCAGACTATTAATCAGAGTGCACAGTCCTGTCATTCTTATTTAGCCCCGACTAAGTTTGTATTCTTTTATTGCTTCTGTGGGCACTAAGCCCTTTGCATAACTTGCTGGGGGCAGTCCCAAATTTGCAGCCTCTGCTGTTCTAATCATTTGCAGGCGCTGCCTGATTTCCACCAAAGGAGAGAGCAGCTGTGGTGCAGGCACTCCGGACAGTCTGCCTTCTCACCCCCAACAAGGACAAATTTTGGGGCAGCAGCAGCTAGAAGGAAACATACATGCAGCAGCACTTCCAGAACTGATCATTTTAATGTACTGGTTGCTGTTTTATCATTCAAATTTGTTTTATCATTTTCATTTTCTACTCACAATACACACAGGAGTAAAATGAGTCCAAAAGTCATATCAAAATAACCTTTCAGGTTTTCATAGGTAGATGGATATGGGATATCCATCTGATATGGGAGTCCATTATTTTTCCATTTAGGTATTACAATATCCTTTAACTTATTCCCATTTTCCCTGCCTAATTTGCCATCTTTTACATGCCAAAAATGTGTAGAAATCTCTGAGGGGCGTTTCTCTCATCAGTGGAAAAGGAACAGTGGAATAATGACTTTCAGGCATTGGTGGCCAGCATTGTATTCTCAGAAGCATAAAATCAGAAATGGAAAAACTCCTAATAGGTCACCTAATCTATCTTTCTGCACAAACTGAGTTCTGCATAGTTGAAATATCCTCAATTTCGTTAAGTTGCCTGCTTGGGATTCCATACGCAGATTTCTTTCCAGTAATACAGTCATACCCTCTTCCCCATGTCCCCTTTCAATCTCAAGGAGGAGTTGAAATTCAGACTACATAAGGAATGAAGGACAAGAGAGTTGTTACATTAAAAGCACCAACTTTGCCTGACATAACCCAGACATTTGGCTCTGTATGAACAGGAAAAAAATATTAGACTGGCATAACATTTCTGTGGCAATAATTACATTCTAAATGTACTGGAATAAATTTAATCTTGATGAAATTCCATCTCATGTCAATGTAGTGACTATTGCCTCTCTAATACACCTCTCTAATTCTCGTATCAGGAGAACAAAATCTTGAAACTCCTGAATAATTAACTTCCTCACAGTTAGATGACTACCAGTATGTAAAGATACACTTTAGCAGTTCCTCTCAGAAAACATAAGGATATGTTTGCAAAAGCTAATAGGTCAATATTTGCTCTCTACTTGGGTCTGCAACTTTTCAGTTACACCACTACCTTATTTGTGCAACTGTTGTAAGAACTTAAAAAATTACATGGCCTCTGAACTAGACATCTGTTTAGTCAAGTTACACTATTCAACCAGTTTCGCCAGCAGACGTTGTGACTACCCACAAGCATGTGGTGTTAGCAAACATCTCTAGACCACAGATCACCAAAAGGTTTTAATACTGTCAAAATTTCTAGGCTCCGCCCATGCTACCATTGGAATAGCTCTTATTTTTTAATGTTCCTTGAGGATGAAGGAATGAATTGAGGGTGAAGGAACTAAAAGTCTTATCTTTCATTCAATAGTTGTTCCATGGATCTGAAAAAAACAGACACCTCACACGTTCAGCTGAGTAGCAGTCACAGATGGATGAGAAGCTGACCTTCTAAAGCATCATTCAGCAGAGCTGAATTAGCAGAAAGGTATAAATAACCAGCTATTAGTATTGCAGCAGAAGCAGCGATTCTGTCATACTGAAGGCAAGACAATCAGATTTTTTATTTGCATGTAATCGCAGTTGCTATGGGGTAGACAGAAGCGAAGAGAGACAAATAAATTATAACCTTTTTGCAAAAGTAAAATCAAAGTAGTTTTGTGGAAGCATTTAAATCAATGAGAGTTCTTCACAAATGGGGCTTCTTCTATTCATTTTGACAGCATGGGAATTTTTTCGGGATCACATAAAAGCAAAAAAGAAAAAGTTTCTGTCATAGCTTAAGCCAGTAGTTTTCTCCTAGAAATGTGTTTACAGTTTTAGTCTCAACAGGGAGGCATGTTTTGCATGTAAATAGCAGGTGGTTATGGAGAGTTACTTTGACAGCTAATGTCTTGAGCTGCCTTGACATCTGTGGTCTAATAGAGTGGCTCTGTAGTAAGTGAAGTTCCTGATGAAAGGCAACCAAATTAAGTGGAGTTTTTCATCTCAGCTTCTAGCCAGCTATACCCCGACCATTCAAGAGGGAATGAAGAAATGATTAAAAAGAGATTGCACTCTGGCTCCAGTGGCAACTGACATAAATGAACTTGAAAAGACAAATAAGACAACACTAATTTTAAAGCCGCTATGGTTCTTCTCAGTCAGATTCACTGGAAATTGCATTGCTGAAAGCAGAGGTGGTGTGACTCTTGCCCAGAAAACAAGCAACATCATGCTGTGGCAGAGGGGGAATGTCAAATGCACCCCAAAGAGAGATAATTAAAGTCTTTGTCATATTTATCTTTCTGTGTAGAGAATTAATCGCTACAGTGTTTATAATGTCTCCTGGCTCCTGTGCTTAGGCTTAATTCACATTTTCTTTCTATTTACTAAATTATAATCTGAAAATTACATTGCAGATCTCAGGAAGGTGCATGGTTCTCAATAGTAATGCCTCTGTGCCAAAGAACTGAATAGGCCATAATTTTTCCATGGACTTTTCCTTTGCAAATGATGGCCTTTCCTGCACATCTTCTCCTAGAAAAAACTTATGAATCCCACAAAGATGCTTGGGCAAAAGTATAGTATACTCATCAGTCAAATGCATTCAAGGAGTTCAAGGAGTGTTAAGACTCTGTAATCGATAAGGCTCTAGGAAACTACATAGAATGTACAGCTAACTCATCCATAAAGGCATATACTTAGGTCTCTCTCATAAGCAGATTAGGACAAGAGGTTTGCAGTCATTTCAGTGATTTCACTGTTCAAATACTAATCCATTAGGGTCCTTCCAAATGGATCTTTGCATTCAACCATACAGCATTATTGTAAAAACAAAACTCACTCTTCAAAAGCATTTGGGTATGTTTTCTGCTAGAGCTGCCCAATACATTCTTTAAACATAAAATATACCTGAAAAAAAGAATAGCTTTTTGGCAATCATGAATTTTTTTTCATCCCAAGAAAGAAGGAAACCAAGATATTCCTGCTATCTGATTTTATGCTAATGTTTTGAAACAGAAAACTGTATGTTTAGGTATTAATTTTTTTTCCTTGGAATTTTAAGAACTCTGGGTGTTACATCCTATACAACTGTGAATTGAAAGGGAGTTCATGGAGCAGGTGCTGTGTTGCAGCACACTCTTCACATTTCCAGGGAACTCTCTCTCTGGAGAGCTTGCAAAAGCCCAAAGTGTGAATGCAACCGTCTCCCCATGGATTTGCATATTTCCATGCCACCAGACCCTGCAGTGGTGCGAAATATTTTTTGCAAGAGAAAGAACAGTGTCACTGATAATCTGTTTTCTCTGAGAAACATCCTAGTTGAACAGGACCAAAGGTGAAAGCTGCATGTGAAACATGTAGGATACATCAGTCTGCCAAGCTATAAATGGAATGACAGTCCTAAACATTCCTTAATTATTCTGATTCTACTTTGCCTTCATATCGGTTGTTGGCAAGTACACTCTATATTGCCCTACAGTTCTGCTTCAGAGAACAACTGTTTGTACTGCCCCCTCTGCCTGGCAGAAAGATGCCACCTTAAACACAGCAGTCTCACAGCGATCTGTCTTGACTGGTAATCTATTACATGCTGCATCCTGAGTTTATACCTGCCTCTTACCCCCAAATACAGGTAGAACTCAAAATCACAAGACCACCATACTATCTCCTTCATTTTGCCTCTGTATGTAGCTGTCTGCATTAGTTGTGTTATGTCCAGGAGCATTAAGAAGCTATGTACATGTAAGTTTCAGGATCTGTGGGGCTCGGAAAAGAAACACTGATTAGATTAGACTCAGCATCAAATTTAAATACTGAAGCTCCATAACCAAATCCTGAAAATCAAATATTGACATGAAGATAGCCCATAATAATCTCTTAAGTGTTTCTGCTCTACCAATTATGTGCTAAAAATACTGAGCCCACGTTTCACTTGAGGTAAAATTACCATGCAAGTGATATTTCTTCATTTTGCCTCTCATGACAAGACTTTGACTTAGAAGTCACAAACAATCATAAGAGTTTGTTAAATTCTTGCTATTTCCTTTTTACTCTGCGGCCTTGACGTAACATCATTAGAAACGATACCACTATAAATCCATTGCACAGCAAAACAAGGTAACCATGTATCTTCCAAAAAGCAAGAATTCACAACGGAATATATTTGAATGCAGGGAAACAAACATGCTTGAAAACACTATCAAGTTTCTACTCTGCTGAGAATACAGATGTGGTGGGAAAGTTGCATTTGGGAATTCATGCAAACGTGATACAGCTTATGTGGTTACACAGAAACCATTTCTGGGCCTGATCTTACTGCAATGTGCTGCTTCAAAAGACAGCTCTTGAATTGATACAGATCCTACTACGCACTGACACTACTGCCTCCCACAGACCCTATCAACCTTCTCACAAATCTGCTAATTGTACATGTCCTATTCAAAATTCCTTCTCCAGCAAATTATATGCTCCCAAATGCAACGACAGATTCTATAAATCATCCTTCCTG
Source organism: Jacana jacana (assembly GCA_013400555.1). NCBI lineage: Eukaryota > Metazoa > Chordata > Aves > Charadriiformes > Jacanidae > Jacana > Jacana jacana. The sequence continues at coordinate 7,138 of VZTM01003120.1, read as the reverse complement.
AACAGAAATAAATTTGAACACTCCTAAAACAACAGATCTCTATTAATTTTGTAGAAGCAGATGGCCTTCACTTTGGGGTTGTTTCTATTCTGCTCATCAGATCTAAAAACCTAATCCTTCACAGATCATAATGAAAATACTTCTGTACGCTTCAGTCAAAAACTCTGCTACAATTTTAAATGTAATGAATGGTATAGGATGCGTATACGATCATGTCTTTCCAGGTCATAGTGCAAGTCATATTTTAACAGCAAAATGAGGATGTCTGTAACAGAAAGTTGACAACTTTCTCGAGATCTCTTTCTCAAAACAAGCTGGGAACAAAAATTTCTACAGGGTTCGCGGAACTTATACACAAATCAAAACTATGATAATATGATTTATTGTAAATATTATGATAACTCAGGCAGAACATGCAGACCAGTATCGTGCCAAAAGCTTACCAGTCACCTGAAGCCATTTTAATATTAAAAATCACTATCTGCTGTAGGATAGTCAATGAAAATTTATAACATTGTAATCCCACAATTTTAAATAAAATTTCTCATTAATGATAAAACAAAATGCGTTAACAGCAGTGCTACCAAAAGAATTCATTGAGTTCCAACCTCCCTGCCATGGGCAGGGACACCTCCCACTAGACCTGGTTGCTCAAAGCCCCATCCAAAGGGACTCCAAAGGAGAGTCCCACTCCTGTAGGCTACCTTCAGATATTGGAAGGCTGCTATAAAGTCTCTCCAGAGCCTTCTCTTCCCCAGGCTGAACAACCCCAGCTCCCTCAACCGGTCTTCATAGGAGAGGTACTCCAACCCTCTGATCATCTTCATGGCCCTCTGCTGGACCTGCTCCACCAGGCCCACTCCTTTCTATGTTGAAGACTCCAGAACTAGATAGTGTACTCCAGGTGGGGTCTCACGAGCTTAGAGTAGAGGGGTAGAATCACCTCCCGCGACCTGCTGGCCACGCTTCTTTTGATGCAGCCTAAGATGCGATCTGCTTTCAAAATCAAGACCCAGGTGGTACCAACTTGTTGACACGCACAATAATGTTTCAACAAAGGAATGATGCGCTTATAAGAAAATAATTTTACAATACTATTATTTTTTTAAAATGCTATGGAAAACATAGAATATTTCAAAAGTGTAAGAATTTCTTCTGCTAGACTACAACTGCAAATACTTCTCAGTGTAACACTGATTTAAAATCACTGCCATCTAGCAGCAAATCATTTACCTGGAAAAGTGACTAGATCAAATTCATATAGCTCTGAGGGAATAAAAATCTGTATCAGAAAAAATCAGTTCAGACCCACACTGGACATCTCGTTAGATAGGCTGAAGATTTATGAGGTTAGAAACTAAATGCACTTTTGTTCCTAGAAAAGGTCTTTGTCTGACTACAGGTCAGACATATTGACAAAAGAGTATATAAAAATTATATAGGTATTGTCCTTGATGTTTCTCTTCCCTATGGAGAGGACTTCTGTGCTTAAGTGTAGCAGTCAATAATATTCGCATGCAGATAAAATTAATCTTAAAGAGGTGTGACAAATTTTATCCTTCACCACATTTAAGTTTCTTAAGAGTAATGAAGCACGTTTCCAAACCTGATGATATATCTTCTCTTTACATAAATGTGCCTCTTTACATCAATATTACTAATGTGTTTATTTTAATAATTAATTACTATGTAATTACTACATGTGTTTATTGCTATTACTATACGCTCTTGTTATAAAATCAAAAAAACAACCTTTGACTGAAATAGTTGGTTGAATTAAGGTGTTACCAACCTTTGAAGTTTTCACACCATAGACCTCTGAGGGTCTTTTTGTAGGTTGGTCTGTTTTAACAAAGGGCCATCAGAATACTATGTAGTTTTAATCACCTCAATGTCATCACTTGATTAATGTGTAGCTTCTGTTGCTTATTACCAGTGTGGCATGTGTTCAACACATAGTACATAGAATTTTTTCCTGCAGTGCATCCCAGGTACTGTTACTTTGTCTCTTGACAATAGCCAAAATGAAACAGTGGGCAGAAGACAGGTATGAATAACTGGACTGAGGCCAGCCTTCAGCTTTTCATTTGGCATGCTTCACTCTTTCTTGGTATTCCTTACGAAATTAATCCATCTTGCTATCATGTCAAGTTTAATTAGTAGCAACGTGATTCTCTGAAGTCCATTTTCAAACAGAAGTTTCTAGGATATATCTGCACATTTGGCTACATGATCTATATTCCTTGGTTTTTTTACACTCCATTTATTAAACCTTGATATCAAGTAATCCAGAGATTTTCTAACTGGAAACTTTTTAGGTTATTACCAACTATTTTATTATTTACTCAGAGCTTTACACCAGTTACCTGATAGTTTCACGAAAATTCTGTGAGGCAAAAGGAAATTACTGTACTGTATTCTTGGATCTCCTCTGATCAGATCCAGTAAATTAAGCTCTGCTTTGTGTGCTGGGTTATGATGTCATGAAGAATAAATACATGAATAACACCACCTATAAAGCTGGTCATGGTGCCAGTTGCCAAATAATGCCAGTTTGCTGCCCAAAAAAATTGTCACAAGGCCACAGAATTCTTCCAGTTGTTTGGGGTTTTTTAACAAAATCCATTGCCATTTAGTAATCGTGGTTTCATTGGATGCAGCAATTGCTCCACGTGGACTTCATGACAGTTAAAGAAGGTTGTTAACAAAATGTGAATGAAGCTGTTGCCCCACGAGGCCTGCAGAAAGGAGGCCTTTAATGGTGCCTCTAGTAACCTTCTGTACAGATTGAAGCAGGATCCCTTTTATTCTTTCATTATTACATGTGTGTGCAGCAATCACACAGTAGGACTCCCAGTCCCAACTGGGGGCTTCTACTACTCCAAGATAAATAAAATATGTGATTAATAATACACACCAGAGCAACATCAGTACTTCATAAGAAAATGGAAAATACACTCCTGGAGAACAAGCACGTATTTTACAATAATTCTACTTAGCAGTCAGTTTTTTCTTCTCCCTTATAAGCAACAGCGACAGGACAAAAGACGGCAATTTTAATTGTAAAGCAGCCTAATAATTTCATAAAGGGAGCTGTACTCCTGCTGTACATCACAGCATAATGAATTCCTTTCGAAATGGGAGAAGGAAAGAATAATCCCAAAAGCTCTAACAGATAAGATGAAATGCCATCCTAATGCAATCTGCATCTTGTTCCCACCATAATAAGTAGCTATTTCTGTTTAGTAAATTGAATGCTGTGTTGTTCCCAATAACCAGAATGAGTATGCACGGGGAAGAATCTGCTTACATGGGAACAATTTTTTATGTAATTATTAATGGAAGTTGTTTATTGTTCACATTGTCTGCGCAGCCTAAAAACTCCTATATTGAACATTCAGCAGAACTTAGACAAACCATTAGTCTAATTAGAATAGTGGGAAGGGATCAAAGAGACCAGAATATAGTTTCAGCAGCTTTTTGAATTTTACTTTAATCCAGTGGAATCCAACCCAGAAATCTCAGGTGATTTGACAGACTGCAAGTCTCTTCTACTTATGTGTCTCTATCTCAAATCCTTCATATATTTCTGCTCAAAACTTTAAAACTTATACCTTAGTTTATACATTTGGATGAGAGTTATTTATGCCTGTCAAAGTTAAAAAAATGCCATTAGTCAGAAAAAAAAATATTTTCTGGCAAGACTGCTGCATTGTGAATGAGTCTCATGGATTCATCCAATTATATTTTTTTTTATTCCTGATTATAAATTTTACATGCAATATGGCTGTAGGTGTGAAATTTGAGTCTTATGGTCCAAACCTTGCTTACAAGCAGAAAGTTGAGAAAAAAGGTACCAGATTCAAAAGATTAGATGGCAAAATGAGCCACAGAAGAATCCTGGGTTTTCTTGCTAAGGTTCAAAAAATGCTCTACTGTGCTAAAAAATGGAAACGTGACTTGAAGATGGGTGCATTTTTTCTTTTCCTGTATATACACATTACTTACACACACAGTGTTTAGTGGTTAGAAATGTAATTATTAAGTCCATATATTAACTGCTTTCAGTACCATGTTCTCCTCAAAAATAGGTATTGATCATATGACTAAATTAACTTTCGTAACAGTAGAAACATCACTTTGGCAGTAGTGGGGAAATTAAAATCAACAGTGGGACGTTTATGTGGGGGAGAGAAGCTGCACTATTTAGCTGCTAAAGAAAGCACAGGAGTGCACACATGGGCCACCAGGTGAAGACAGAGGTGAAGACTGGGGATTTTGCAAGGGTCCTAAGATTTTAACAACATGTTGTCAGAAAGAAGGATGATGGATGCCATCCCAGAGTTCAAAGAACTAGAAAGCCCCTGAAAAACATAAAAGACACTAGAATTCAAAGCACAGCTGAAAACAGAGGGATTTCAGAAGCAACATCAGTTATAAGTGTTCCCTTTCCACCTATTTTGCAGAGGTTTTATTTGTTTTGCTTTAACCCAGATGAGTTTGCTCATCCAATTCACAACATGGCTCCATAAACAGTTGCGTTAGTATAACTGAGGGAGCACTATGCTGCAGCCTGGCTCAGTGACGAATGGCTCTGGATGTGATGGGAACGTGTGCTGAAGTCATGAGATAACTCAAACAAGAGCTTCTCCTTCATCTCAAGAAAAGTGCAACATTGTTTTCATTGCCTGTTACAAGTGTTTGATCCGGAAAAAAGGGAAGACGCCGCTTCACCTAGAGCAGAAAGGTACTCTGAATTTTAACTCCACCATGAGGACAGAAGCCAAAGTTAGGAAAGGATATTGTCAGGCTGTCATATAACTTCAAGTGAAGTAAAACAATTTGGATTATGACAATAAAGCTTTAACCTGTTATCAAAAAATGAAATTACTCAATGACAATGCAAATGATTCTGCAA
>VZTM01003108.1:267-14081 GCA_013400555.1 Jacana jacana | reverse complement strand
GTGTTACTGCAGTTGGTTTTTTATGAATAATAGGAATTAGAATGAAGTTTAGATTGCTGAAACAGTATAAGTGATGATCATGTTTAGAAACACAGTATGATACAGCATATCAGCACTGCAATGCTACAACTGAGGTATTTAATGCTGGTAGAGTGCTGTTGTGACTAGAATCAGGCCTTTAGTCAAGTAAAGAGATATTTCTTGGTATTATAGGGTCACACCCTACTGTCAAGTTTTAAGTAGCACTCTGCATTGATCTCAGTGGGTAGTTGTGTTTAAAAATTGATGGCATGACCTGGCCCTTAATATGGAGTGACACCTGAAAGGAACATACAGATTTTGCTGCTCTCTGCACAGTGAAAAAAAGGAGAGGAAGAAGGAGGAAACACAACAGGCCTTATGCTATCTTGATGTATGTGGAGGGCACAAAAGTTTAAGCAGTATTAATAGCTTGAGCTTCAGTCTGATTAATAACCAATATTATCTTAGTTTATTTCCACTGACTTCAATGGAGTTGCAGTGGATTTACATCTTTGTTAATGCAATCAGAATCTAGTTGATTATATATCTGTAATTTGAGATTCAAATTAAGAAACATTTCTATAAAAAATGAACTGGGTTTTATGCAGAGAGGTTTTTGTTCAATGTACAGATTGCTATATTAATACACACACATCTTAGAAATATACACAAATGAGTTTGCATGTAAAAATAAATTTCTTTCTTGTTATTTCAGAAAAGCATGTATACTTTACTTGGCCTTGTGAAGATGTTGGGAAAATCGGCAATGACAAGGGTGGTAAATGAGTATGTGGTAACACAAAATAATGTTGGTCCTTTTATTTCACACCAGAAATATGTTTTAAATACACTTAGAGTCAAATGCAGAATTATTTTCATAAAAATATGTATTTGAAGCACCTCATAAATACTTTGTTAATGAAAGGTCTTTGGACTTGGAAGGAGAACCTGAAGAGCTACATTAATATTTCCAACTATTCCTCTCAGATTGGAAATTGCAGCCTTTGGGCTGCAAGCTTGATGTGTTTGTCCAGTCTGACTCTCACCAATCACTTTTCTATCACTCTGAAAACTTACAACAAACTGTAACGTATTTGTTTACTCTTTGACCAGAAAATAAAATCTGAAAGCTTTGTCTACTTTTATTTAAATTTAACTTTTCCATGTGCTATTTGTCTTGCTCATGTGTTCATATGGTTTGGATAACCTTCCACTTTTCTTCAACAGCCAGTGATGTTTGATTTTATTAGAGACTTAAAGTCAGCCTCTCAGTCAGGCTGTAATCATTTTGATCTTCCTGATTCGCTCCTCCTTATATCAACATCCACACATAAACCTGTATCCCATAGCAAGGCTACATATTCAGTGTGATCAAAATCCTCTCATCCCTGTCCCCTGTTTTGTTTCTTTTATTTATTTTTTTTATTTTTAATCCTTTGTCTTACCAAAGGCTGTTATCTGGTTCAAATTACAATATGAATACAACATAGGCAGAGGGACGTATGCAATGAAGATTAAAAATAAGTCACTGAGCTCACTGTAACTTCCTCAATGTCAAAAAATGTGCCTTTGTAAATCCTCTGGGACTGCCTGAACAATACTTCCATATTCCAGGCCTTATGTCAGGCTGATACCCATCTGTCTGTTCGCTAGACTCTGTCTCTTCTGTCTTTTCTGGTATCACTCCCTCGGTTGTGGGGGAATGGGAAAGGAGGGGCTCTGAACAGCACAATTTCCCTTCATTTTGCTCAAAAGTGAGAGCCTCTGGACATGATACCTTCCTGCAAGGTTTTATAACTCTGCCTAGGTGCTGCTGTAGGATGTTTTTGTGCTAATTCTAAAAGAAACAAATCAGTACCTGACATTTTTTTAAAAAATTGAATATCACTATTGTATTTGAATAATTTAGATCATAGCCTTGACTCCAACTTGCAAATAAAATGGTTTTGATAAATCTTAGTACAGGGGCTGAAGTTTTGTAGTATGCAAAGCACAAAATTTGTCAGATGATAGTGGAAAGAGGTAATCCTTCTGATTCTATACTGCTCTGGAGCTGAAGGGGTGTCTGGCATAATTTTGAACCCCTACAGGATTGCCCTGTGAGCAACAGCACTGCACTCACACTCTGAAGTGTGACACAGCCTTCCTTTGACACCTCCTTCCTTTAGCACTGTATCTCAACCAGGCTTTTGGGGGATTCTTTGTGGAGGAATGGTCAGTGAAGTGACCCCTCACTCATGGACTGCAGGTAAGTCATTCTGCAACGCTGCCACTGATAAACATTTTGTGATCATCCTAGAGGTGTGCATATCAAGCACCCATAACGATCATGAAAACAATTATATACTTCTGTAAACATGCACATATTTTCTTTGGCTTTTTTTTCTTGGCAAGAAAACAGCAATATTCTTTGTTCCTCCCTGTCATCATATAATCTATAACAGACATAACAAACCCCAAAATTGGGTATCTACCACAAGCACCCTCACAGTGCTACTCCCAATTCTCTGTGGTTTGAGGGGTTTGTTTGTTTGGTTGTTTTGTTTTGTTTTGTTTGCTTGTTTGGCTGGTTGTTTTTTTGAGGTGGTTGTTTTTTTCTTTAACAATTTAGGAATCCTGCTGCTGTGCAGTCAGTCATGAGATGGCTTGTTTGGAAATACAGACTTTGACCAGCCAACAAACATGCATGAGCTGATAAGTGTCTGGCGGTGTCCTCCTGCCCAGCATGTGAGACAAGCACAACATGTAGCATCCTGGTGCCTGGAAGACCAAACCACAGATGCAGTTCCCAGGCAGTCGGCTTCCTGTAGGATGTTGCTGTCTCTGCATCCCCTATTTCTTGTGAACATGTAGGCCCAAATGGTACCAGGAGAGAAATGATAGGCAGACAAAGCCTTGCATAGAGCAGGATTGCACAAACCTACCTTCCTTAGGAAAGCCAGGTAGGCAGAAATTAACCCATGGTAAGTTATCTAGGCCAGGCTGCTTCTTGGTCACTTCAAGCAAAAGGGAATATATTCCAGAAAGAGAATCCATTAGCCCCCTCTAGATTGAATGGGATATTCTTGCTCTGTTCTGAAGTTATCCAGCAACTGCACTGATTCCAGTTTATCTGATTTCAGATAGGTATCTGAGTGGGTGGAAATTATTACAAGTTTCCTTTGGAGTTTTCAGAAATAGATGTTATCATCTGGCATCATTATATTCTTATTTGGGGAGGATTGATGATATGAATATAGCTGCCCAGCTTTATAACTGAAGTATAAAGGATAGGAAAGCGTATATTTACTCGCGTTTGGCAATTAATTGCTTAATGCATGCAATTCAGTCTTCTGAATGCTCTCTAAATCAGTATATGGCTGCCCAAAGTCTTACGCATCTGAGTCTGGTGGCTGATACAGTTAGCACGGTGTTCACCTTCTTCTAGCAGATACTTGTACAAGAAAACACACAGACTTTTCAAAGATGACTTGTGCAATGTAGTACTTGCCTACTAGACTGTCTTTGAAAAAAAAAACAACAAACCAGTAACAAAGATCTCTAGTCTTGTCCCTGAATATCTGTTTAGATGTTTGTTCTCTGACTGACTTCATGCCCTTTTTTTTTGAGTTCACAATGGATTAGTTTAGGTAGAATAAAAGGTAGTAATATTTTCAGTGTAAACACACTGAATCACTACCTGTCTTTCCTAAATTTTATTTTAGTCTTAAGTGTATGATCATATCTTATCTACAGTATTTGCACAGCTCTGCCTTGGCTAATTTGTTTTACCACCTTTTAGGAAAGTGGAAAAGCTGTAAACTCAGGTAAAAACGTTTTGGGAATTTAAGTTTCTCACTTTGTAGGCAGCCTATCTCTAACTGTCAGTCTCTAAAGAATGATTGCTGCTCAGTTACATACTACATTCAGGAAAAGAAAACAACAAAAAACTCAGAAATCTGAAAATTAAATGAGGAGTGATGCCTTAATATACAGTTCAGAATTATGCAGCAAAGTTCCAGATAGAAGAAAGTAATATTTATTCTTGTACTGTGATTATGTCTGTCTTTTTTTTTTTTCTTTTTATGTAGTCCCTAACTTTTCTTGTACATTTTGTTGGTTTTGTAACTCTATTTATTGAAGGAGATTAGACACCTAATATACTCAGCCTGACTTGTCCAGTTGGGGCTGGACACTTGCTGTGGAATAGTTGAGGCACTTAAACAATTTGAGCAATCTTGCAGTTGAATTGTGAATGAACAATGAAAACAATGAACCAATGGACACAATTTCTTGGTATTTGTTAAAATTCTTTCCCTAAATATCACCCATTATAAGTTATCACAGAAGCTCCCAGATACTTCAGACAATAGCAGAAAATGCCATTGTACGAACGCATTGGATACATCAAGTCATCAGGAAGCAACAACCTCCTCTATGTTTATTTCCTCTTCAGTAGTGATTATTTTTCCTGAACAGGATCGTATACTTTTCTCAGTGAGAAAAGTTTTCCTCATGCTACGACATAAGGGGAAGTTTCTGGGTTTAATGCTGATATACCATCTCGCATGCAAGTTCAGCCATTTTAAAGGTAACAAATAACCGCATATCGGACATAAAGAGCAACCCTCTTTGGAGTGAAGATTGAATACACCACACATCTAATGAAGGGCTGCCTGTCTCATGCTGCTGTATGTACAGGAATACCTACTGTACTCCATAGTCGATCATCAGGTTACTGCAGAGCTAAAATGTTCATATAGTGTGTCATTATTCCCTTAGACAATTCTTGTGCTTATCTTTCTCTGCTTTTATTTCCCTATCTTACAACCTGCATTTTGGGAACTCTTCAGGGCTACATAGCTGAAAAAACATAACTCAATAAACTGTTTAAAGTGTGGTTCTCGACCAAGATTTTTAAAATTAACCCCAAAGGAATGGAGTGAACAGAAATAGAATTCTGGTTTTGCGCTGATTGAAAACTGCTGTTGTGTAATTCTCATTTTCTTCTACTAAGATATAAAAATTTACATTCCTGTTTGCCTGTTTTTTTCTTTTCCTAGTGCTTGTCTTTGAAGATTATGAGCAACATTCTTTTTCCTTATGTGTTCTGGGTGTTCTGGGTGTTCTGGGACTATCTAATGACGAAACATCGTATATTTCAGCAGAAAAGTACTCATCCCTCACACGAAAATAATGTCTTGTGCATGTGGTCTTACAGTAACTAATATGAGAAAGGTATCTTGAGCCATCTCTCAGATCTCAGTATTATCACTCCAATATATCATCCAAATGCTCTATTGTTTATTAATATTGGTATGTTTTATACCCTAATTAATGTAATTCTATGATAAAATCATGGCTTAAGCTGTTTTCAGAATTTTATCAAAGTAGTATATAATAGCTATCTACCCTATTTGCCAAGTTCCTCATGCATTCATATTCTAATTAAAAGCAGTGTTTTAACATATCAATAAACTTATATTCATAACTATGCATTCTAAGTAGTTCCCAAAAGAGATCTTCTGTTTAAGGTGCTTTTTCCTTATTAGTATTTGAAGTACACTGGGGATTCTGCTCCAGCACCTGACAATGTAATATCATGAAAAAAGAAGCCTGAAGAAGCCAATGTTGAATCTGTGTATTTGTAAGTACAAAAATCAACTGATGATGGAAGTAATTTGACTTTTTGGGCTATGAATGAGATAGCAGAGCATCAAGGCACCCTAGGCTGAGAAATCCTGCTCCAGGCTTGTGAAGGGCTGCTCTTTCTTCCATTGGCATGCATTACCCAGTCATCATTGCTCCTTAAAAGGAAAATCACTTAGATGATGAGTTTATGCTTAATACAGATAACTGTCAAATGCAAAAACACTATTTTCAGAAAAGGTTAGAATTTATACATATCTAACATTCATGTTAGCACCTGCCTATGGGCAAACAAGCTTTAAAAGAAAAAGTTTATGTACTGGTAGCTTTATCAAATGTTTTACAAAGCTTTATTGATGTTAACTTGAAAGCAAATATGAATTCTTTGATTTTTAATCTCCAAGAATATACGTCATTTTGGTTCCAAATGCAGGATAGGATTTATTTCAGAAGCTTTGTTTTGATTGTTTGATTGTTTAGGTTTTTTGAAAGATATGACATAAATATGATCCCTGAATAAAGCATCAGAATTATCATGCGGTATATTACACCAGGGCGTTATTTCCTGAATTCCTATCAAAAGCTAGAAAATATTCATCTGTGTATGTGGGCGAAATACAACCTGTACCACACTTTGATGAACTTCGTCTTAGCCAGAATCACAATATGTTCTTGTTTTTCTTCTTTTCAAGCTGTACATCCAGACAACGACATGTATACTTATGTGAGCAACCAGCACTGTGCCATTTGCTGAACCACAAGGGTCCACAGCTGTTACCTAAAAGAAAGTTTTAGTCCCTTTATTTTTGAACTGGTAAAAAGATGATTTAAGAGGAACTGGAGATTTGGTTTTCTATGCTAAACTGCATCTGTTTTTTCAGAAAATATATAGAATGAGTGGCCGTTGCAGGGTACAGTGTGTAAGGCACCCAGGGTACTGACACGCGTCTCAGAGCTCATTTACTCTCAGAGCTTCCATTTACTCCAGTGTTAGGTATGTTAATAATTTTTTGAACAAAGAATTTATCTTTCTTTTTTTTTCAATATTTTCTGTATATCCCATACATTCAGGTCACCTCAGTATAGATTCATTGTAGTAGCACTAGTTGAGTTTATCTCACTTAGTGACTTAGAACACCAAAAGTTCTTTGCAGCAGAACTCTAAATAGTGTGAGGTTTCTCCTTTTTCATGTATATTTGAAAGTCTTAAAATAATGTAATATATGTGTTTCATTCAAACTAATCATTCAGCATTTTGTTTTTAAAGTGCACTAGCACTTACTTCTCTTTGCTGATATTATTTTAGTATACTAAAAACATGGATGTTGGAGGAAAGAGTTGCATTAAGAAACAAATCTTGTGAACAAAACTTAATGGAACATACACTCCCAGTGAATCCACAACTATGCCAAGCAGAGATAATTGATATTCTAGTTTATGCAAGAGATAGCATGCAAAGTCACCTTTCTTTTCCTTGCTAATGTCAGAGTTTTCATGAAAATTCAGCGTTACAAAAAGTTGCTCACAAAAAAATCCCGACTTCTAAATGATATTACTGAACTGCTATTGGTAAGAAAACTAAAATGCTGATGTTAACAATGTTTCTTCAAGTACACATTTCATATTCTGCTTTGTCTCACAGCCTTGAAATGAAGCCAACATAGGTCTTTCTAAATCAAGAAAGGTTCTCCTTAGGATATGTAACAAGACATTTTAAATTTAGGATTTTAGGTACGCTCCTGTATGTGAGAGACATACATAAAGAAAAAAAACAATAAAGTATATCTACATTTGTATTTTAAATTAATGCCACACGTTTCTTGTGTACTTACTCAGTAATTATTTTTTGTTTCATTTCCTGAATGCGTGATTTAGCATCTTGACGAACGAAAAACATGTCACAGTACAGAATTATGTTATTATTACACCTTTCTTTGGAAAAAAAAAGTTATTAGTAATTTTCTTTTAGTGTGTATTCAGTTGGAATTTTCCATTCATTTTTACCATATGTCAGGACAATATCTAATCTTCCAGAAGAGAAAATGACCACTTTATTTGCAGTTATTTAAAATGTTGATAGTTTGCAAAGAACATTTTGGTAAGACATTTTTCTTTATAGGGAATTGTACACATTTAAATTTCTACTTGTGTTTCTAATATCCTCCCTACAAATATTTGATATCTGGGTTTAATTATACTGTAAAAGAAAATCCTATATTTCAACACTTTGCAATTTACTTTTAATTTAACAAGCAGATATGTGTAAAATATCTTTAGCAGAATCATGTAAATCTGTAATACATCAATCTTTTTTATGTCTGTACCATTTGTAACACTTAGAAAGAGGAAACTACTAATTTTGAAGATAAAAATTAAAATAGCTAGAATTTACGGTTCAAATCAATAATTATATCAGATGACTGAAGTGAAAGACTGAGACCAAAGTGCCTCATGGCAGAGCTTTTCCTTCAGTTTATTATTCTTTCTATTCCATGAACAGATCAGAAAGAGGACTCATGCCAGAATGCTTTCATTCTGATGAAGAAGACAATGAAATAGCATCATATATCGAAAGGTGTGTCTAGTGTGTGAGTTTACCCACCACATAATTCAAGTTTTACTGCCATACTGATGCAATGGGAGGTGCTGGCTAATGGGATCACTGTGAGTACAGGATCCAGGGTTGGAGAAGGAAAAGGGTACAAGGATAAATAGTATTTAAAATGTGGTGCTTAAATCTTTCAATTCCTTTGTGAACTCCTTAGAATTATTGACAATGTGGGACTGATTATGGCATAAGAGAGATCATGGTTCTGCATTGCAAAAGAAACATTAAATCTTCTCCTAATTATGCACTTAGAGTGGGCATAAGGCAGAAGACAGATGTGTAAGATTAGCTGACGTTTAAGATCAGAAGCAAAATTACTTCGCCTTTATACCACCCAAAACACTGAATAGAAATGGTCATTCCAGGAGCTAAGAGTCAGATATATAAAGTTTACAATCACAGTTGGCCTCATTAGCACCTGCTGCGACTACCGATATGTCTGTTACAGTTTAAAATGGTCTTGAATCAAGCTGTAGATGTCCATCTTATCCTCAGGCAGAAAAGCTTGCTGACATAAATGAAAATTTTGCCATCCTACCAACTCAATGATTGTTTTTTAATTCTTCACTTGATCCATGTTTCTGCTGTCCTCTGTGGAAAGCATGAAATAGTCTTTTTCCCTTTTCCCCTAAGGGAAGCTAGTATTCCAGATTTAAGAATTTTAAGGGAGTCGTGTAATTAAATGCAAAATAGCATATTGTGGCATTTAGAAGACATTTTCAAAACTCTTCTGCATTGGCCTAATCTGTTTTTTATTGATGTCAATGGGAGTTCTAGCATCAGCAAGAACAGAAAGAATTCATTCCTAAAAGCTTTTCAAAACCTACCCTGTAGCTATTTTTCTATGTAAGATGAAAAACACAGCAAAGCAGAATCTTGTTTACACTAAGGTCTCTTTCTATCAGGCTAGCAATGTAAAAGACCTTTAAACATGTACAAATATAATTTACAAGTTCTTTAAATATCTTTTTCTTCTCTTTCCTCATGTAGATTGCACAGTAAAAAGGAAGCTTAAGATAAATGAAACTCCGATCCACAGGAACTCCATATTTTTAGGTCAATATGATGTGAAATTACTACTCTGTAAAATCCAGTACAGAAGCATCTGAAAATATATGTTTAAATTTAAGTCTATGCTCATCTCTGTGAGAATCGCAGAAACAGGGCAGTTCAGGTATTTGCTTTCAGACCAGCACTGAGGATCATGTACCTTACTGTGGACTTCTGCCCGTAGCTATTCCTAGGTGAACAGATAAATCCCTATAATCTGGTTTGACCCAGCAGTTAAAGCAGATGGAAGATGTCTAGTCAAGTCTTTGTTTTCTATTATGACAGAAGAAGAAAGCAACAAACTTGAACTGTACTAAACAATCTAAACTTGTGTAGAGCTTCCATGGCAGTGTGGTGCAATATCAGGAAATTTGAGCCGATCATTGGTACCAGTGGTGTCTCTGTGATAGGTAAGAAGGGGTAAAAATTGCCCCTGCACAACAGTTCAGAGTGATGAGTAAGAAAATGTGAGCAAAATTGCCCTGAAGGTACCAAAGCCAGAGAAGAAGAAGGGAGAGAGGTTCTCCATGACCCAGAGCAGAGATTCTCCTGCAGCCCACGATGAAGAAAATATTGAAGCAGGTTGTCCCCTGGCAGCCAATGTAAGACTACAGTAGAACAGATTTGCACACTCCAGCCCATGGAGAACCTCATGCTGGAGCAGGTGAATGTTACCTGAAGTAAGCTGCAGCCCATGCAGGACCCACATTGGGTCAGTCCACTCCTGAAAGACTGTACCTCATGAAGAGGACCCAAGCTCAAGCAGTTCTTGAAGAACTGCAGCCTCTGGGAAGGACGTGCATTGGAGCAGGGGAAAAACATGAGCAGGAAGGAGCAGAAGAGACTAAGCATTATGAACTGACTGCACCTCCATTCGCCATCGCCCTGCACCAGTAGGTCTTGGGAGGATGCAGGAGAGTCAAGAGTGAAGTTCAGCCTGGGAAGAGGAAGGGTAGGGAGAAAGATTTTTTTTAATTTTATTTTTATTCCTCACTATCTTATCTTCTTATTATTTGACAACAAATTAAATTGATCTTTCCCAATTCAAGACTGTTTTGCCCGTGATGGTAGATGTTGAGCCATCTCCCTATCCCTGTCTCAACACACAAGATTTTTCGTCTTACTTTGTCCTCCTGTCCTGCTGAGAAGGGGGAGTGAGAGAGCGGCTTGGTGGGCACTTGGCAGCCAGTCAAGGTTAACCCACCACAACACCGCATTTCCACTCCAAATAGATGCAGTCTACAAATGAAGCTGTATTAATCATGACAAAGGTTCAGCGCACGATCAACCAGGCTCCTTGTGTGGCCCTTTTCAGTCAGGCCAAAAAGCAGATGCATATCCTCACTTTCTGGATGTACTGAATCTTGTTATTATCTTTATGAATGCTCAGTGCATCAGGAACACAACAGGGATCCGATTATTTTCCCCAGGAACAATCAAGGGATTAGTGGAATATAGACGGAGATTGAATCTGCATGGAAAATTGTCCGTGCTGCGTTCTATTAGAAGGTGCTGCTGTGCAAAATTTGCTGCTAATCATGTGGCAAAATTACAAGAGACTGCAGAAAGAAGAAACTAGTAAACAGAATAATAAAAGTCATTTTAATTATTAAACTTCAGTGTTATAAATTATCTGCCATTCATCACTGCCAGAAATAAGTATAAAAAAAGCAAAAAAATCCATATGCTTCATGCAGTCTAATTTAATTTTGCATAATAAATTAATGTAATGCAGAATGTTTAAAAATATGAATAATCACCAAATTACTATCCATTTTCAACAGGCAGTATCTAAATTTTAACACAGACAGCTATTACTGTTAACCTATGCTTTATGTTCACTGAAACACAATAAAACCTCAAATGGGTATTATAGACACAGTCCCAGTTATCAGCCACTAATGATGCTAAATGATGAATTGCTACATTTTTAATAGAACAATCAGAATCCAGTGTTTTCATTATCTTTCTCAGAATATTTTGTATGCCCACTCTTGTTCTTCCAATTAGTCAGGAACAAAGAAGCACTGTTTGAAAAGATATAGGAAATAGTGAGTCATATGTGACAGGTAATTCTCTCTGTGCTGCCTGGGAAGAAATGTTTTCTTGGTGTTAGTTATGGTTGTTTTTCCATCATTTTTCCAAGGTAGTGAAGTGACAGTGTCGCTTTAGCACAGAAACCATTTCAGTAAATAAATGCAGACTACAGAAGCACAATGAAACATTTGCTTATAAAGCTTCTAGAGCCATACTGATCTAGATATGCGACTTAATCTCTCTCTATTACTATTAGTGAATCCTCTCCTGAGTTAAACCTCATTATTTACATTTCTCCAAAGTGGTAAAACTCATGTCAATAAACATCTGTTTAATTAATTCCTTCATTATTCTTCATAAAGAAACAACAGGGCATATACTAGTCTGTCATAAAGTAAACTATTTTATAACTATCATCTTTCTTGCTCACAACTGAGCAGGGTTACAAAGACTATTCACAGATTGAAAGGAGAAAAATAAAACAGTTCAGTACTTCAAAAATTGTAGATTATATTGAATGCTCCAGAGAGTAATCATGGGAGTCTATTCATAAGATATATCATCATGGGGCAGTATTTCACCCCAAAATAGCTCATATGAAACCACTAGGAGATGCTGAGTACTCAGAACACGTGCAGTCCAAATTAATAACATCTAATTTCCTTTTTTTTTTCTTAGAATAGCTCTCATACTAGAAAGGGATATATCCTCTTTAGCTTTTTAGTAACCAAAGATCTGGGGTTCTTGGTCTTCCTGAGAAAAGACAAGAGCTAAGCTCTTGTCCAATATCCAGGCTATAGCCTGACATGTCATTCCCAGGATACAGAGCACAGATCAAATATTTTGTTACCTGAAGACTCCAGTTTCTTGGAACACAGACGGAATCAAACAAAAGAGACAAGTTGTATCTTCTCAGTTTCCAGGACTGTATTTTGCACTAGATTCTGCAGGTTATGACTACAACAGAACCCATTTGTATTTAGTTCTTGGCTTCCTGACTGTCTTCAGTGTCCACTCAGCTCTTAATTACATTGCTTAAAAGTTCTCAAGTAAAATTATTTTACCCAAATTAAATCTGATTAAATAAGACTTCTCAAAGTACTAAAGTTGAGAAATGCCTGTGAAAAATTTCAAAAGGATCTTAGCAGACTGAACAACTGGGCAATAAAATGGCAGATGGAATTCAGTGTAAATATATGTAAAGTTATAGATGCAGAAAGAAACAGTCCTATTTTCTTATATAAAATAAAGAACTCTGTGCTGACAAACACATAGCGTGTGGAGTCATGACAAATGATTGCATGAAAATAGCTCAGTCCTTGTCATCATTCAAAAAGTCCAATCAAATGTTATGAATTGTTAGGAAAGGAACAGATAAGAACACAAAAACTATTACTATGCAGCTGTATAAATTCATGATCCACAAAGATGAGCCAAGGTTTTTAATGACAGCTTATTCATGATGGCTGATTTAAATAGGCTGGGCCTTTTCAGCTTGGGAAGGAGGTTACTAGAAATTCTACATAAATCATCAGTGCAATGAAGGAGGATGACAGGGAGTGGCTGCTTGCTGCCTCTTCCTCTGAAAGAACAAGTGATCATCAAATTAATCCAGTGAAAGCCAACTCCAAACCCAAGAAATGGGGTTCATGGCCACAGGAGGATCTGTAAACTGCTTGGAATATTTAGAAGATCCTTTATCTCTGTTTCACTAAATAGATGAAACATAACATAGATAGGGAACTCTCTAAATGGAAAATTGTCAATAGCTGGGAAAATATTACCATAATATGTATTTGCCCTATTCTTATCCTTCTCTAGATGATCTGGACTAGATGCCTTCTGGATTTTTTTGTAATGCTTGATTTCTGTGATAGTTCCTTTTAGAGTTCTTTGAAAATTTGCTCTAATCTTCAGATGTGTCCATACTAATAACTGGACTTTGTGGCTTCGGTCTGCCTGAAGAGACCAGTATAGTTTGGTATGCACCTTCAAAACAGAATTTGGTATTCCCGTGATGGCCATTTCTCCTCTGTCCTTTATGACATTTCCAGAGTCCCTGGTTCTTTATCCTCTGTCTTTGTATTTCCCAACCAACTTTTTTTTTTTTTTCATAAAGGAGCCTGAAGAACATCTTTTTATTATCCTGAATCCTTCTTTATCTTCCTATTAGTTTTCCCTATGAGAGTCAAGCAAATAGTACTTACCTTACAATTTCATTTGGAACAACCCGAACTGGATTTATGTACACCTTGAACTGTACTCTACTTGCTCCCTCAACACTGCTGGGTAGATGTAATATAGCAGTGCATGCAGCAGGGAGGCAAATGACTTAGGCAGTGAATAAAACAAATTATATTAACCCAGGGGCACGGCAAAGAGCACTGTTTTAATTACTACAGAAAAGAGTGTCTAGGAAAGATTTACAGTAGGCCAAACGGCACGGCTGAGAACACAAGATGGTGCTATT
>VZTM01003105.1:7199-17838 GCA_013400555.1 Jacana jacana | reverse complement strand
AGGAAGCTGTGTAAGCCTCAGTGTATCCCGACAGTATCTGGGACTGTAATGTTTTACATGTAAACTACAACTGCTGATAAATTCCTACCTGCTTTTTTTCTTTTTATTTTAAACAGGCATTAAAGCAGTGTTTTCTGGACATTACCACAGGAATGCTGGAGGATTCTACAGAGGCCTGGAAATGGTGGTTTCATCAGCAATAGGATGTCAGCTGGGAGAAGATATGCACGGCCTTCGAGTGGTTGTTGTCACCGATGAAAAGATTGTTCATCGATACTACAGTTTAGATGAACTGGGCAGTCAAGGCATAGAGAAAGAGCTGCTTGATATGCTTGAAAATTAGCAAGATTTTGTGGTAAGCAAAATTAGGCTGTGGCAAATGAGGTGATTTTTGTCTGTCTTAGACAAATAGCAGCAGTTTTAGAAAGTTTCCTTGGGCTGAAAATACAGGTTTCTTTAGTGCACTGTGCCCCAGAACAACTCTCGCTTTATCTTCCTAAATAACAAGAAAGTTGTTGTATCTCTTTTGAAAATGAGGCCTCTGAGGAATATGAAGAACAGCAGAATTAATACAGTAATATATCGCTGAAAAGAACTGTTCTGAGAATTTTTTACTTTGCTCCTAGGTAAGACTTTCTTGTTAGAGAGAAAGTGCATGGAAGAGTGAGAGCTGTAGTGTCCATATAACCCTTCAACTCCAGTCTGGTTTAGTTTCATATTCGAGAGGGTATTCTAAAATCAATAGATTTAGCCATTTCTTTTACGCTCTGGACAACATAACAGCAGTCTTTTGTACTCTACAAAAACAAATCTCAAAAATTCTGACATCAACTGACTCTCACTGACTTTTAGAAACCTGTGGATCAGATTTTGTTACCTAGAGGCTGTATTTTCCCCTATTTCCCAACTTGATTTTTTTAGCTCTTCAGAGCCAGCAGCAACAGGATACAAACACATTCTGGGGTGCAGTCACAGCATGGGCTTCTGTTATATCCTACTTTTATGTAACGAAAAGGATATAAATGAAGCTACTATAGATGTCACTGACAGAAACTGAACATGGACCAATTATTTTCCTTTTGAAATTCACCTGCCATTCAGTGAGCACATATTCTTGCTTATAGCTGCACCAGTTGGAGCAATTTCTTGGGGAGAAGATTCCATACAGGATACCTTTGCCAGAAGTCACTTTATTGATTCCTACACAAGGGGAGAGCTTTGCTTTTCAAGCACAATTTCAGAGTGCCTTACTGTAATAGTCTACAATACTGAATTAAAAAATATAGTTTCTTCATGGGAAAAACAAATTATTTAAAAAGAAATATACATGCTGCAATCTACCTATATTTTAGCAGGCATATCTGATTTACTGTCAAATACAACAGTAAAAAGTCTTCATTTTTAGTTAACACATACCTGGTTGTTTTTTTTAGGAATTCAGTTGAACACATAACCCACGACACAGGTTACCTAGGGTAGAGCTGGTGCAGCTTTAGCACCTGAAGAGGGAAGAACAGAAGCAATACTGGCTGAAAAGCTAATGCATTCTATTCAGCTTTAGGTACGTGCAATGCCATTGCTCCCTAGAGCATATTACAGAGTTCAGTGTGGTGAGAGACACGAGAGGCTGTGCTGAAGAGTCGCTTTCATTACATTTTAGTCACAATAGTTTATCTAGGAGGCTCCTTCAAGCTTGATTTGTGGAACTCATGAGATTCTAAAATTACCTCTGTAACAGTTCCATGCACCAGTGAAACAGCTGCACCTGCAGATGGACAGGGCCAAATGTGGACAACCATCCCATGATGATCACCTAAGTGTAGGCAATGTTTGAATCTGAAAGAAAGAAAATTATTTTGCTTTTATTGTCTGCCTGGTTTTGCTTAGTTGAACGTTTTTACAGTCCTGTTTTTCATCTGGAAATGAGAACTAAAAAATCTAGGGCTAGATTACTTTGGAATAGGTGGGTACCAAGGTACCCAAAGGGCACTTCCATTGGGTGTTAAGTACCCATTCCTTCAGATACTGGTTTTTAAAAATCTGTGTACTCATCTGTCTTCTAAGCTACTGACTGTTCAAATTTGGTCTATATAGCTAGGACCTGTTTGGTAATCACAGCTGTCTAACAGTTTCAAGAATGAGATGATGCTGCTTTATGTTTTGCAGAGGGAAGAATAGTCTCTCTATGCCTTAAATCTCTGAAGTTAGTGTACCTCATAAGGCTGCAGAACTTCAGCAGCGGAACCTGAGATGATCAGAGCGTGGAACATTCTGTTTGCTCCAGGACTGGATTGTAAAGCTGAACCAAGGAGAAGCTTAAGACTTTTTATCAATATGCCTGTTTATTAAAGGCTGTGGTTTTAACTAAATGTATTAAACTTGAGAGACTGAAGCCTACCTTTTGGAGAAAGTCTTTTGACAAACAGGATAATTGTGGTATAGAGCGTTCTGAAATTTTATTCTCAGAGTTGCAGTGTACTTCTATGCACAGTAAATGCTTATAGAAGTATAATTTAAATGTTTAGGGTTTTTTCATTATATTTTTACACTTTTTTCAAGTGTCGTTCCAACGTAAGAGTTTCTATTGCATTTTCTCATTAAAATATCACTTAAGTACAAAGCTGAAGTTAATTAAAAATATAAAGGTTCCTTTATTTAGTGATTGCTAAGAATATTGTGTTATGTTCCTAAATAAAAATATCACCAGATCTGACTCCAGTTTGGACTTTAAGATAGCAAGTTGGGCTACTGATTTCTATTAAATGCTTTCTTGTCCTGTACAGGACTTTGGGAGATCGGAGTGTTGTGCAGCTACACGTTATGTAGGTGTTAGCCGAGATTTCTGTCCCTCCTGCTGTGAGGCCAGGTGGTCACTAAGGGATGTCCTCTCTGCTGTTGCCTACTGCACTGGGTGGTGAAGTAGAAAAACCCAGGTATGTTGTTAAAGACTTGATGCCAAAACTGATTAGTTTCAAAGGAAGAAGAAAAAAAAATTGTCAGGAGTTTTATATTATTTGAGCCATTTGTTTTGGTTCTCACCCTGCAAGCTTTTAAAAGACAGGGAATGAAAATGTCAGAGAGGAGCAAGTTGTGTGCAGAGCTGGTCCCCTGTAGCCTGGATGACACTGATGACCACACCATTACCTGGAAAGAGGGAATAGCCTCTGTAGTACCTTGACCTTTTGGAGCCCATGCCTCACTGCAGTGAGTTAACACTTCCCTGCACTAGCCCAAAGTTGGGGGCGCGGATCTTCAGCACTTCAGTCACTGTTCCTTTTGACATTGCTGTAGTTTGACACCCATAGTCTAAGTTAGCACATGCCTTAAACTTTTGGCATCCTAAAATGCAAAATGGTGGGAAAAAATAAATAAAATCTATTTCCCTTGCAATGTATGTTGTTTCAAAATGTGTCTTATTTTGATTGACACCTCAGAACTTCCACCCAGTTTTCCATTCACACGAAACGGAGTCAATGATGTATAAGTCAGCTGAAAACACACCTCATTCATGTAAACAGTCACGGGAAGGCTTTTTAACCACAGTGTTGCTCGACATTACAGTATGAAGCAAGGACTTAGAAAAATAAAATAGGAATGTGCTTTGTTACCAGCATAAATAACAGATTTAATTTGATCACTTTTCTTAGCACAATGAGCTAATTTAGAATTAATACTGATGTCTTAACTAATTTGAAATGGCAGAGGTCCTTGTGGTCACAGTTCCTCATCTTGTTTATGTAAAGAAAAATAATTCATATTATGCTAAATTATGAAACAGTCCACCCATGGAGACACTAATTACCATTTAAGAAAACATCTTTTGATGCTGAGGATGTTATTTTTGCATTTCTAGCAGGGCTGGTAATTGTAACTCTGTCAGGATATGACTGACTTTAAAGCAAGATGTCACTAAAAGTTCAAACTGCTGCTGAAACAGAGCAAGTGCGTCCTCATGCAGTTCTGTGGCCTCAAGGTGGGGGTGGAAATGACCAGAATTCCTTTTGGTTTCCTGTGGGCAGCTAAAAGGCTGAGATAACCCCAGTGACTCTTATTAAATATGGAAAATTCGTATTAGTACACTAGAGCAACCTGTGAAAGAAACCAAATACTATGTAATTAAGTACAAGCTGAGGTGAAGACCTATGATCAGGAGGTAAATTATTAAAAATTGTCTTTGAACTCAATCTCAGTTTGGCAGTTTCAGTATAAGCAATACATTTAAGAACACACTTCTTCCAATTCATTCCAAAACCAAGGTCATTAGGCCTTGACTACTGCTTGCATACTGCTTGCCTTCAGCTTATTTGGTTCCAGCATCTAATCTTACAAGTTGTAATAGAAGCGATATTTTTGTGAGGACTATGACATTCATCTTCTGGGTATTAGAGACAGGAAAAGATGCTTGACATCTTGTTAAAAATTAATCACATTTGCTATTAGGAATGGGCAGTGGCAGAAGTCCCTTCCACCATCCCTAGTTGCAGCCCGAATGGCCTGTGCTCATTGTTCAACAACTGCTTTCTTACCTCAGCACAGCAGCTTGTCTTCTAGGGTCTGTATTTTCCAGATGTTGTCTTCAACTGGCTGTTCTTATTCTGCTAGGAGAACAAATAATTAGTGACACATGTAACATAATCAAATATACAAAGCATTAAAACCTAAACATTCCACTGCTTAAAAATGCACCGTTCCTCAGTCTATGTATGTCACTGTACAAGGCACTGCAGGCTAACACGTCATTGTTTCAGCTAATGGCAATGCTGTGAATAAGCTGCTTTCTTTAATGCTCTCATTAAGCCTTCTCTGCAACTACTGTTGAACACAGCAGTAGCCTTTAAAGCAGGAGAAACATTTACACATACATTTGTTATCACAAAGTTTGCCTGCCAAACCATCCCTGCCATTACCTATTACTTCATGATAAACACTCCCCATGTAGAAATGCCAGTCTGCATTAGGGAACCGTAAAGAGGGAGTTTCCACATCAATAATGTTCCACAGTTCACTAGGAATTGCCATCTCTCCCAGCTCTACACTGAGACGGCAGCTGTGCCATCACTGGCAGGTAGAGCACAGCAATGCCAGGTGGTTTAGGCTGCCAGGGCCCAGCCGCAGTCACCATGAACCACTACCACAATAACAGCCAGCAGAGAGGCAAATTTCTGAGGCAAATAGGAGATATTTACTAAAAAGAGAGCTAATACAACAAATCTCTGGCCAGGCGTGTTAAGGCCCTAGCGATGCCACTGCTGCTGTGGTTGCACACGGCAGCACCCACATCCACCATGTTTCAGTTATGCCAATGGCAGCACGACAGGACAGTGGATGCTGTCCCTGTTACACAGCTGACAGCAGCCTTACAACAAGGCAGGCTTGAACGATGAAACATTTGTAAGGCTTAATTTTGGAAAAGTTTCTCTAGATTATCTCTTTTAGTGATATAAATTATTGCCTCTTCTTAGGAAGCCAGGTCTCATGAGTAGTTTGCACCCATTCTAATTCCATTCACCCCAACATAAAAGGGCTTTATTAATTGTTTGATACTCAATCATCTGAAGATTGGGCAATTCAAGGCTAATACATGCAGGCACTGAGCTTTTGGACACAGTTTCACTGGAAGACGGTCTATTAAAAAAAAAAGGAAAAATAAAATATGGAAGAGAGACAAAGCATTAGCCCAGCCTACTAAATTAACTTCCACTCCAAACGACATACAGCTGTGATGCAGCAGATACAGAAGGGGAGGAAACAACCCACAGAACTAAGGCAACAGAGACAAACCAAAAGCTTTTCAAGCAATATAAAAAAATATTCCCAGCATTTAAGAGGAAAAAAACAAAACAAAAAACCAAACAAACAAAAAACACCAAAACAAAACCTACAGCTCAAAAGCCATTACTTTTTTTTAATTGACATTTTCATCTGTTTCTCTAGAAGTAATTTCCTCCATTAGCCCTTTGTCAAATGCAGGTAGTTTAGTACAGGTCTACTAATAAACAGCTTTTTTTTTTTTTCCTCTAGGAGACCTATTAAAGCCATATAATTTAAAATTGCAGTGTTGTTATGTGACTTTTGGGTAGCCAGCAGTTGAAACATCCATTAGCTAAATATATCCCTACCTTTCTTGACCATTGTTTAGAAAGACGTATAAGGTTGTTAAAAATTATAATGTGGCCTTTTAAATGACCTGGTGATGGTGTTATTCCCGTGTATTCATATCCCTTCCACCAATTTCCATGTGAAAAAGGCACAGAAATACAGGAAGGTATCTATACTGTGCTGATGAACCGAGGTCACAGTCCGAGGCACAGCAACCTGCCTGCCCAGACTTTTTCTGAATCAAGTGCCAAGAGCACACTGGCAGGGAACCCAATGGCTTGTATTGGCCACACGTGAGACACAGGTATTACCACAGAAGACCATGTTATTCCAGCACATCCCCAGCACTGAAGCCAAGAGGGTGTTAACAGGATACAGAAGGCAGAACCAATGACTCTTCTGTCTTTTTAAACAATAACTGAGATGAGCTTAGTCTTACCATTCTATTCCATGCCTTGGGCTGTGACAACCCAGGAGGAGGAGGAGATGAAGCCACCTCACTTTACCTCAGCTGTGTAAAAGCTGGTGTTCCAGTTTGGTCAATGAGATTCCACCCTATATAGGGAGACAGGTACCTCCAGCAGGTAACTCATCCTATCCTGCAACTGCCATTATGTGCAAAGCGAACACTTAAAGCTGGAAAGCAGTCACAGATCTGGTTAGACCAACATGATAAGCATCCAAACACTTCCTTACTGAGCCTGGTATTTTTCACAGCTTTGGAGTCTAAACAATGCCAGCACTACTACTTGATTTGGGATGTCTTTGGGATGAAAGCACTTCCTCCCCTCATACGCAAGTTTACCTTTCCCCAGATCATCGGCTGTGCAGAGAATGTGCTCTTATTCTTAAGAAGTACACAACAGGAGTAGTACGCAGACAGGTGTCTGCACAGAAATGCAGTTCCAGGTAGCAGAACTTTAATCCAGACACTAATTGAAGATGATGTTGCCTCAGGTTCCTCACGAGCACTCTCTGATTTAGGTTTACCAAGATTCCTACTCTCACAACAATTTAATTCCACTGAAGGCTCATCCAGGTTACCCTCCATTGGGCTAGCAATTCATTCTTCTGCCCTCCATTGGGCTAGCAATTCATTACACTCCCTCCCCACAATGTGAGTGAAATTGAGCTGGGATAGGAAGACTTCCCTACTATAGCCACTCCCTTCGCTTCTTTTTCCTTCACTTTTTCCAAGCTGCAGAAAGGAATCACCATTCCCATTGATGTCAATCCAGCCCTCCACCACAGCAGGAGCAGGATAAGAGCTGATACAAACATCAATGACAGATACTGTTTGAGAAGTTCCTCACTTTGTTTTCTCTGCCAGCATCTTCCTTCAACCTCTCCTATACCTGTGGACTTATCTCATAATTATACATTAAATCTAAGATAGCATGTGTGAGATTCAGGGTAAGTAAGGCCAGGACAGAGTCAACAGGTCAGGGCCTGAGCTTTCATCCCATGAAGTCACCTTCTGTGACGTGAACCAGAAAACCCGTCAAAGGATATATAGACACAGGGAAGAAATGAAACAGAATAGTGAAGCAACGCATTATGTGCTTGCTGGCCATAGTCCTCAGCTGAGAGTTAGCACTACCCTCTCCCTGACACTCTTCGGGTGCATGGGAAGCTCTTGCAGGCTACTTAACTAGTTCTCTGCTGGCAAGAGGCTCAACCCAGTCTCTATGGCATTTGTCAAATGTGGGCACTCACAGCAACTCAACAAAGAAATTTTCAGTTAACAGTATAAATACTGGTTAATATTATATATACCATGCAGGTAGGTTCCTCAGTTGCTCTCATGTTCACTGCATTCAAACCAGGGCAGAGAAGCTCCTTTCAGCTCCACAGATCCATTCCTACCCTTTTAAGTGTGCACATATTTCAGTAAAAAAGAAGGCCAGTCCAAAGCATCACTGCTTGGATTCACACGGTAACCTCTTTATCTACAATACTCTACCCCATCTATTTAATTGTCAGGGCAATTTCAGATATAACCAAAGTCATGTAGCACATAAGCTTTGTAGACCACTGCTGTCATCTCGCCCACCCCATTGAGCTCCTCCTTTTGGACTATAAAGCACAGTTAGGAACATGATGATTGTAAAATAGTGTGAGATTAATCACTCTAATTTATTTCATTTTACCACGGTACCATACAGAAGGTGAAGTGTTCATTACAAAAAGTAAATTCCAGCAATAACTGGGATTGCTGTACTCATTCAGGGCATTTCAGTGTATTTTGTTCAGACTGCACCTTTCTATATTCTTCTTCAAGGTGTTTTACAATATGGCATCATCAAAAACAGGGGTTAGGAAGAGGTTCTATCCTTGATGAAAAATACTGGGTTTATGAATACACTGTCTCAACTCAGTGATGATTAGAGTTTCAATCAATTTTTAAAGGAAGCAAGAGAGAGAAAGAAGGGAGAATGCTGTTTGTTACTGTGACCCAATTTGAGAGCTGAAATAGACCAATTACTGTTTCGAGAACAGCATTCCTTTTCACTGCGTAGCAATTTAACCCAGACAATAAATGCATATTTAAAATTCAGTTGATTTAAAAACATAAATGCTGCCAATCTTCCCAATCAAAGGACTTTTCTTACTCCTTTCATTTGGTACACTGCCACAATAGGATAACTGAGACGAAATATTTTGTAGTGTATTTCTGAGCCCTGTTTTTAACAGAATTTTGTTTGCTGTGAGTACATACAAGAAGTATTATTTTATATATGGGTCATTTAAAATTAATTCTAAATTTTACAGTGTGCATTTCTTATATAAATTAGCTTGCACTGAAATCAGACTTCACAACAAACTAATGCTTTGACGAAAATAGAGAACCATGGATACATATCAAAGGGATCAGCCTAAACAGATCAAAAGAGTGATGGGACTATATTAAAATTCACCTCATAATAAGCTTTTCAGTGAAAGGTCTGTTACAAATTTACTGCTTTTCCTATCTGTGCACTAGGCCATATAGAAGTTTCCTATTTTTTTCTAGAAAAAGAGCTCACACTGTTAGATTATTTCTAAGCCCTGTATTATCAATGCAGATATCTAATGCCTCTCCTTATCCTCCTAAGAAATAATGCATTCCTAATTTATTTCTCATTAAAGATGCATTGTACCACTAATCAGCAAAAGGTATTTTACTTGAGGCTCACAAAGTTTATTTTTAAGTCTTCAACATTTTAATTGCTTTGCTTTGCCCTTGGGTTCCTAGAAATTAAATATAAACACAAAACTTCCTGTGGAAGTAAAATATAACCCATGAAATTTCCATACTCTTAGCCAACATTATAGCAATACAAATTTAAGCATTTATGTTTATTACTTACTATTTCCACTCAGTTTCCTCTTCATCACTCCTCTCCTCTTTCTTTAAAGCAGCAAAGTCAATAATTCTTCCCCTTGCTGACTTCAAGTATTACTTGCAACTGCTGGGCTTTGGGACATTCACCTACTTCCTAGCTTTTGACTGCACTTCTCATCCTCCTGTCCTCCTATAAGACACACTCTGAGAAGATAATCCAGTTGCACAGGCCATGAAGGCAACAGATATCCCCTGGTTAGGGCAATCTGCCTAATTAAGGTCTCAGAACCTTGAAACAGGTATCTGCCATAACAGATGGATATGATCTAATTCATTGCAAAGAAGGGAATTAAATTATTCAAGGCCCTTTTATTCTTTCTTACACATAGTCACCAGTATAAAGTCTTGCTGATATTGTATGTTTTGCCAATGTAGGAAGGGTATCTGTTATAGAATTCAATTATGCAACTGAGGTATTGAAAAGCATACTACCCCCAAATGAACTTGTTGCTCTTCAGAAGTTTCAGTTGTAAGGAACGTTGGCACTGCAGACTCTGGGAGCTGCGATCTGCATTATTTCAATGTTTCCCACAATGTTAGAAGGCAAAAACTATTTAATTTTAAGGCAGTGGCTGCAGTCAAGGTCTTAGAAATCTCAGAGTTACAGGAAGACCTGCTGATTAGCATTCCCAGTTTTAATTAAATCTGGTGCAGATACTGCCCTTGGGGACTGAAACATAGTGAAGATATTGTTCTGAAACTAGGACGGAGCCTGACAGAGCCTTAGCAGAAAAATTGTCATTGGCTGTAAACCAGACAGCATAGTCAAGACTGACTCAGAGATGTGACAGACTCCAGCTCCACAATCAAATCTCGGTTAACCATGGCTGCAGCGTGGAGGACAGAGGTTGACTTCATTTATTTAAGTAAAGCTACAAGCCAATATTGGGATTATTTGGCTCCTTTAGCTGGAACAATCGATTGTTCAAGCCAAGTATTTCTCTGCTATAAGACTGTCTATTTACAATGGAAAGACCCCCAGTCCTCCTCGGGAGATAATCCTTTGCATTACTGCTGATGACTTCTCTCATTCTCCACTGACTTTCTTCACTTTCTGCCTCAAAGGTGAGCAAAAGAGAGCTCCAAGTTCACATTCAGTGCAAACCTCCATGTATCAGGTGCAGTGTAAATTCTAGCAGATCTTCCCACACAGCT
>VZTM01003103.1:380-11880 GCA_013400555.1 Jacana jacana | reverse complement strand
CTATGATAATAAATACATGATACAGATTATTGTAATGGTTGTTACTATTCATGTTTTTGCTTAAAGTTTGTAAAGGACTCTTCTAGCCTATACTAACACTGCATTTCCACATTGCAGTTTTTCTGTGGCCTTGTAAGCTTCTCCAGGTTTACAGATTCTGGGGACAGACTTGCTCTCTCCCAAGGAAGACTGAATGTCATTGCATTCATAGGGAACTGAGTTCAAAAGAGAGCTAGGTTAGATGCTGACACATGGGCTTCATACTTGTGAAATTAACTTTTAAGAAAGGATTTGAAATGGAAAATGTTTGTCACTGCAAGCGTTTTGTAATTATTCATTTATGATTGAGAAGGGATTTTCCTCTGTGTCTTTTAACTAAGATGAAAGTAAGTCTATCTTTGGTTTGAGCTATCATGTAAAACCAGAACAATTTTTGAACTTGCTTCTGTGTCCTTTAGAAATTATATACACTGTTCTATGCCCTGGTTACCTTGCTTAAGATATGTACTCACTGTAGTGTAGTGGCTTCAGATGATTTTCATCTTCTTTCTAAGGATTTTAAGGACACGATTCCATTGCCATTGACTTCAATGGAAGCTGGATCAGGCCCTATAAAATGGCCAGTTAAGGCTTCTTTGATAAAAGGAAAAATAAATTTACTGTCAGGCAAGTTAAAGATGTAAGTGGAAAGGACAGCTGGCTCAGGCTTGTATGAGGTTATTGCCTTCTGTATGGTTTTGGGAAAAGATTAGCTGGAGGCTATTACTTATCTGAATAACTCTCTTCATAAGGTCTAGCCATTAGCTATGTGAGCGGGGAACTTGGAGTGTTATTTCCCACTGTTGTATTTAGTTAGTGCATAAAAATTACATTCTCCAAGCAATGGTTTACGAAGTGGTTTGTTCATGACATTGTAACTGTGTTGAAGGTAGCAATTGGTAAGAAATGCATGAGCGTTTTTTGTGGTAGTATACAGTATATAAGCCTCAGGACTCTGTCCCTGTATCGGTCACTTCTCTGCTCCTGGAGTAACAGCATTTTCTGACAATCTTGTCCTGTGCCATGATTGAATAGGAATCTGTTTACTGAAGGATTTCTACAGCTGTAAAACTAAGCAGAACACATGTCAGAGAAGTGAACAGCACATCATAAATAAAGAACAGTTTATTCACAATCTCTCTGGCAACTGGTGAACCTATCAGGCACAGGAGGTCTTTAGAACAGGAAACTTCCATGAAGGACAGAAGCTAGTTTGAGATCAGTGATTTATCATTGCATGTTGTGTGAAAACAGCAGCGTGCTGACACATCTGCAGAGCTCAGTATATGAAGCTGTTGTACAATTTGCCCCAAAAAACTTAAGAATAATAATAAAAAAAAAATACTGATCTCTACTTGAGTTCTGCTGGCCTCTGAATCACAATTAGGTAGGAAAGAAGTCTGATGGCCCAAGAGGTGTTGCAGGAGGGAGGTCTGGTCTGAAGCCAGGACCCTGGGCTGTATGTGGAAACCAAAAGTGATCCTCCCTGTCTTCAAGAAATGTTTGTCAAATGTGTATTATCTGACCTGCTTGTCGAACCAGTCTAAAGGGGTGACGACATGATTTTCTCCCACGTCCTTTACAATTGTGAGGAGGAAGCTGGTATTGGCAGCAGTACGAACTTATGCATTCCTTTAGTTCCATCAGTGCCAAAGCTTCATGTTATCATCACTGTCTGTGTGCATCAAATGTCAAAAAAGCCCCTAAAGTTGTTTGTGGCTATTCCTTAAAACCATGAAATTTTTTCTGGGTTTTGGGTGTGAGATTTTCTGAGTTGGGGGGGAAAAAAAAAAAAAGGCACATAAAAATTGTTAGTAATTTTGAAGAAAATAAGAGTAAAACCTTTTCAAAAGGAATGTGTGAGTTTCCAGATGTCTCCATAGTATTGACACATACTTTGTAAATGAAGAATGTATCAAGTTTCTTCATGATGTGGTAGATATTTTATCTACGTGAGCCCCTATCTCAGCCTGCCTATTTTTTCTTAAGTTACTAATCCATAAAGTAACTCATTAATTTGATTAGGATTAGTGAGAGAAGTATCCTCTAGGCATATTTTCCTCCCTACCACATGAGGAAAGCTGAAGACTACCTCATACCTTGGTTTTAAACCTCTACATTTTTAATCATGTAGAAAGGCAAATCTTTGTCATTGAGGTAGAGAGGAGGGAAAGTCTGAACATTTTCCTTTTCATAGTTAGTATAGGCAGGTTTGAATGCACTGGAGATAAATACCAGTCAACTCAAGCCTCTCTCGAGTATTTTAGCAGAGTTCATCTATTCAGAATTATACGTTCAAGGTTCAGCAGAACATAAGCTCTTGCTGCTGACACCTGGGCCGGGGAAAACTGCACTGAGACCCAAACTCCTATACACATTAAAGGAAGAAGTGTACTTGGGTCAATACTACCTAACATTGGGTTCAGACAAGCATTCTGAAGGTGAAAAGGTTTCCGCAGCCTTTAGGAAACAAACCACCCTGCCTTTCTGAAGGACAGTACCCACCTGGACCAGAGAGACAGAGTAACACACATGTATTCAAACAGTGAGACAGTGCAACCTGTCAGAGGGCTGGTAAAATGACGACTCTCATTGCATCACCATATGCCTATCATTGGCTACACATTAATTTAAACTAGAAAACACCTTTTCCCCAAGCTTAACTGTAGTATTTCCTCTGATTGTTTATTCCCAGTTGGTTCTTCTAGTATATTCTTGAAGAGAAAATAAACCTGGCCTAACAAATTAGCCTAGCAGGATCCCAATTAGCAGAGTGGGTGCTTTGGAGTTCAGGTGGGTGTTTTTAATCTGAAAAATGGCTAAAGTAGTGTCTGAACAGATTCAGGGGTTGTTATGAAAGGATTAAGTCCAGTTTGTGTCTAGAACAAACTTCAACAAAACCCAATCTATTCTCTTCATCTTTCATAGAAAGATTAAGCAGACTGATTTATTATGAATTACAGTAGTCACACACTAGAAAATTCTTTCCAAAGCAAAACAACTTTTTTTATTCAATTAAAAAAAAGAAGAAAAGAAACTTGTAAACAGGAATGGACAGGAACTGCTACGTTCCTAGGCGGATCTAGTGTGAACACGTTACGCTTCAGTTTTAAGGTGGTTGGCAACTTTTTGGCAGGGATATTATTTATTTAATTAATTGGTGTGGAAAGAACCGTTTGGCTCATTTTCCCACTCTCCCTACAGTCAAGAGCTTTTGCTTGTTGGCTGCTCCATTGCTTCTTACATGCCACTCTTGCAACATACTCCTTTTTTACTTATGCATGATGCTTTTACTTTGGTTTTGTGAACCAGGTTGAATCAGCATCAAGCTAACTCTCTGTAATTCTCAGATGCTCCAGCAGATCTCATGGTTTTATTGCTAAGCCATTAAGAGAATTTTATTTTTTTTAGAATAAAACTTCTTGGAGCTGGTTTCTGGCCAGCAGCAGTTTCCCCAGCTCCTAAGTTTTGGACTCTGAGTGGAAGAAAGCCTCCAAACAAGCCTTGTCCCTCCCCTCTGGAAGCCCCCTCAGTCCATCATTTTGAACACAACAGCCTGGCCAGCAGAGATTGTCTGATACGCTGGGACACTCCATCAGTTTTATGTGTAGACAGAAGCCCTTCTGGGAAGTACCTGGTGGTGGTGTGGGGGAGAATTATAGGCACAAAAAAATTGTCAACCTTTCGAAAACCTAAAAAAACATGTTTTGTGTATGTATTCATCTCTGTTGAGGTGTGGGAGGGTCTTTTTTTCAAGAGGCATCTCATTCCTAATAGGCACCAGGAGCAGAGGAGAGAGCTCAGAGGGTAGGCACAGAAAACAGAGGGAAATCATTATGTTGGTTTTTTTGCTTATCAATTCTGCAACTTAAATCTACCCTGAAGAGACGTGTTTCGACAGAGCTCTTCACACTTCCAAACAAAAGAGCTTTTCTCTCTTCCTTCCCCTTGCCCTCCCCCCAGCTTGGATGTATAGCTGGAGAAAAATGATTGCAGGCATTGTCTGGCAACAACAACCGCAGAGTCTCTTCTGGAAACAAGTTGGGTCAGGTTCACGAGCACGCACAGAAAGAAAGAGAGAAGGGGGGAGAAAGGGGGGCGGGGGCAAAGAAAGAAAGAAAGAAAGGGAGAGAGCTCCCTGGCCAGATAAACAACTCACTTTTGGAAGATGCTTCACCAGTGTTCCTGCTGTTATATAACAGCCTCAGCCAAGATCCAGTTATTTCATATTTGCTTAAGCAAGAGAGTCAAACAGGGAAGACATTACTGTGCTATGTTACTTGTTTAGTCATTGGTACTGGGAGAGGTGATATGCTAACAAAAGTATGCAGTAACAAGCGTTTAAAATGTGATGTTTTATTAGTTTTGCAGTAAGTACAGTGAAGACATTGATGACTAATTTCTGCTCTTAATTTAATTCATGTTGTGAATATGAAAATGAGGAGAGAATTAATATGTCAGTGGCCGGATCCTTTCACTGACCCTATGTGTGTTTGCATTTAAACAGAAGAAACTAAATTTCTGCCCATGCATTGCTGGAAGAAGACGTCTGTAGTTTTGTCTGGGTATCGTGACAAATGGTTTTAATGTTACTTAAAGAAATAAATTGAGTATAAAATTGGGAGCTGATTAGAGTAGTAAAATAATCAGATGTTAGAAGGAGCAAATACAGTGTAACGGCTAAAAGCCCAGGAGTGGGAGTCAGGCCAGCTGGGGTTCTGCTTCCATTCAAGCATGCTGTGCAACTCTGAGTAAGTCAATAAACCTTGCAGTGCTTCGGTTCAACCATCTGTAGAAAGGGAATAGTAAAAATATTATTCCCTGTCTCCCCAAACTGCAGTGAGCCATTGAGATGAGTATTGAGTCAGAGTGCTGTGAGTTGAGAAAAGACAGATTTAAACTTTCCCAAAGTTCAGGAGTTTGCTTCCAGTTAATTCCTATTTGGGAGGCTCAACTCTACCTTTGCAATTGTAAATCTGTTTCCCTCCCACCTCTATAACTGGTAGGCATCTATTGGCCTAATGTGAACACTCAACAGACAAGATGTGTTTGTGTTCACAACAGTGTTGTTATGAGTCAAAGAAATGTGTTGCACTTTGGGAACTGCGGCAACGGAAAAGCGTGCACAGTTGAGGATGAAAAGGTGAACCGAAGCCATGGGACTAGTGGTTAAATTCTTGACATACTTCAGAGATCTCTCTCTCAAACAATCCACTCAAGATCCTACTAACCCAAATCTCATGAGCCCACACTGTATACTTTTAATTATGACAGCATCTTTCTTCTTGAAGTTGTTTTGCAGCTCTCAGATGGAGAGCACCCAGGCATCACCAAGACATATCTTTGCGCTTATCTCTCTGCACCCTGAGAAATACCATCAAAGTGGATGAAGAATATTCTCAGTGCACATAGTTATTCACAGTCTCAGTTAGGGCTTAAGCATACATAGTAAGGGGAGAATTGGGACACATGAAATACTACACAAGTTAGCCTTGCTGTCGTGGTTTAGCCTTAGACGGCAACAAAGAACCACGTGGCAGCCACTCGCTCTAGAGCCCGTCCACAGTCAGGAGGGCAAAATCAGAAGAAAAAGGCAAAACTCGTGGGTTGGGATAAAGGCAGTTTACCACAGCAACATAACAGTAGCAAATAACCCGGGTAAAGAAGTATGAAAACATGATTACAATGCCGACTGCTCACCGACTGCACCCCAGACCGTCCCTGACCACGTGCCGCGCACCCCCGACTTCCTGTCCCCCTTCCCTTCCCCTTCCCAGCCAGCTCCCCACTACCCCCTGGGCATGGCTCACATGGGATGGAATACCTGTGCCCTGCTAGGAGAATTAACCCTGTCCCTCCTGGAACCAGGACACTTGCTAAATTATCTTTGAATTGTTTTCAGCTATAAATTGATTTTCCTTTCAATTTTCACCTCTGACTGGGTTGTAGTTAGAAACAGAAGTGTTGAAATACAAATCCAGGCTTCCCGGTGTATTTAGTTCAGCATTGGAGGCTCCAGAGGTTGAGATAAGTTCCAGAGATGATTCCAACAATTTGTTTGCTTGTTGAAAGTAATTTCCAGATCTCCAAGTCTTTCAGAAGGTGGAATAATCAATTATGTAACTCATGTGCAGAATATCCCCAAGGTGGTTAATGGGGCAGAATGTTTAAAAGGCACCAGGAGCCCAGTTCAGTAAAGCCGCAAAGACAGCAGCAATTTGGACATCCAGCCAACTGAATGCTACAACTGAAATTTCTCACCTCTTTTGTATGTTATATGCAAGCCAAAAAGCAAGCAGAAGAGCAGCACAATTATTTTGTCAGAGTAAAATGTACTTTTTCTCAGAATATAAATTCTTCCATTTTACACTCAAAAGTAATTGTCAAAGAAATATACACATGCAAAATGTTTTACTTTCTCCTGGTTTTGTTTAGCAGTGAGGTTTTTTTCACACAGCCCTCACCAAAAGTCTGCCGTATGGGAAGGGCTTACAGTGAGTTGTAAACAGCAGGTTC
Source organism: Jacana jacana (assembly GCA_013400555.1). Taxonomy (NCBI): domain Eukaryota; kingdom Metazoa; phylum Chordata; class Aves; order Charadriiformes; family Jacanidae; genus Jacana; species Jacana jacana. The sequence goes on along the minus strand of VZTM01003103.1, from coordinate 5,325 downwards.
AAATCAAGGCTAAACCAGACCTCTTGATCCAGCCAAAGCCACAGGGTGCTCGAAACTCCAATCTATGGCAATATTGGAAACAAACTACTGTGCAGTAAATTGTAAAGACTACTTTTTTCATGTTGCTCTTATATGAATCCATTTTATTTTAGCTACCAAACAGGGTAAAAATCTGAGACAAAACAAAAGGAGGAAGAAAAACACTTTTCAGATACAGATTGGCGTTTTTCATGGTCTTAAGTTCACAATGCTGAAAATAGTAAATTAAAAGACATTTTTAAAAACTACTAAATTGAGAGGGTTGTTTCATTACATGCTCTACAGTTCTTTACTTCTTGATGTGTATTTTATTTTACATTTGGCAAGATGGCAACCTAAGCCCTGAAAGCTTGTTTTAGCAATTTTAAAGTTCTGAGGTGACTTCAGAATAATCTGTCTTTTCTGATTAGTACTAGTGCTACAGGATTTAATCCTAGTCTACATGCACATTCTGTAACACTCAGTAAAATCTTTGGGAATTCTCCATGTAGTAAGTTTCCCATTGTGTTCTGAAAGCAGTGTTCTTATCTTATTGTCAAATGATTAAATATATTTTTCCTTTTTTTTTTTTTTTTTAATTTTCTTTGAAGCAGTAGGAGTCTAGCACCCAATCATCTCTGTGCCACTGAAGTTAGGAAATATTCAGGCTCACAGTTTACTAAAAGACATTATCTTTTCTACTTTAGATTGACAAGATTTAACTACCATCTGATTGACTGTTTGTTTTTCAGTGTATGACTTGGTCACCAACAGAGCTCCATGCATCCAGTGTATTACAGTGGCAGGACTCCAAGGCAGTACTTGGCTATCTGTTTATTCACTAAATTTTTCATTCAAAATCCCTCTTGAGCTTTTTAGTATGGCTCAAATAAATTATTAGTTGGCTTAAAGTGCTGGCTGTAAATGTTTGGGCCTTTATTTGAGCATTAAAAAAGGCCTGGGAACTATTTCAGGGAAAGTATTATTAACAAATTCTATGTGATAAAAATCTACTATTTGTTTTGGTTTTCAACCAGGATTTTTTATTTTGGGGGAAAGGCAGGGAGGAGGTTGGTGGCAAGGAGAACCATTCATATCAGAAACAATGTCATAATTACATAGAGTAGAGAGCCTGCCTAGAAAATGGGATTTTGAAAATGGTATAGAAACCTCTATAGCCAAAGAGGGAGATCCCTATAGGTGATGGAGGAGGGTCACCAGCAGCCGAGTCGGGCAGCCTGGTACAAGAGTCCTTTTGGCAGCAGAGGTAAAGGTGTCATTAAGAAAGCATTTCAGACAGGCACACCCTGATTTCCAGGAAATAAATGTTATCTGTATTAACTCATTGAATACAAATCAAGGTGCAGGCATTCCTTGGAAGCAGACAGAAAATGCTGGAGTCGCCAAGCAAGGTTTCTTCAAAGGGCAGTGTCCCCCATGTTTTCCAGAATTTCCCTGTGCAAGGGGATTTTCCATGCAGCAATCTCCCTTTTCTATGTTCAGTGCCCTCTACACAGTGTTTCTAGAGATGTTTTAGCCTGTTCAGGTGTGGTTGTCAGTCTGCATTAGTATTGCTGGTTGTGTCATGGAGCTCCATGTTATCCCCTGCAGTTTACAGATCTCACTGCATTTCTTCTGGAGAGAGGATATTCTTGGTAAACAAGAGTTTGGTACAGTCCTCAAGAGACAATCAGGGCTAAGATTTTTGATCCGTGTCTCAGAATACCACATGACCGACTCTTACTGTTTTCTTTGCCCTCTGCATTTTCCCTGGTAATCAGATCAATGTGTACAAGACTGGCTGAACAAATTGGGCTATAGGATCAAGACGGTTTCTTGTGTCACCAAAACTGGGCAACACAAGAGTTTAATGGAAAATTTTCACCTCTCATAATTGGATGGATTTATATATTTCCATCCGCTTCCACAACTTAAAGTATTGGAGAGACTTTTTTATCAAAACTTGAGAAAGTAGGCTTGCATTGACACTAATTGACTGTTCAGTTTGAAGCCACTCCAGGGCCAGCCCTGACCTGTGTGCCCCTGGGGCTAATCCTAAAGTAAATACATTGTTGATAAAAAATAATTATGCTCGACTGTGTGTCTGTTCCTTTTAAAGTCAATGACAAAAGTCTCACTGGCTTTAGAAGACACCTGTCCTATCGTATTTTCACAGAGCAATCCCAAAACAGAGTTTTCTTTGAAAGGCACCCTGGTAGGACTTGCTACCTGCTCATCTTAGGCAAAGCCGGAGATGGAAAGGTGGACTTTGACTGTCCAAGGACCATACAGAGGGTATTGGCATTATTTTGCAGCATTAGCTGTTGCAGTTCTGTACAGGGAAAAACAATTTGCCTCTCCAGGGATTTCTGCTGGAAAGAGCTAGCTACAGCCACTTAGAGAAACAGGAAATTCTTCCGTTTTGTAAGTGATTTTAAAACTGATAGCCCTCATGACAGGCCCACTCCAAAGCGCTTCCCAAATGAGCAGGCACTTGTGTCAACATTGCAGGAGGGCAAGCAAATGCCAAGGAAGGACTGTAAAATGGTCAGGTTTTGTAAGGGAGAAGGAGGGTTATTCAAAAAGTAAGAAGTCTTAAACACCTTTTCTTAGAGCTGGCAAAAATTAACATTTTGGAAAAAAATAGAAGCCCCATTAGAAACCTCTATATTGTCACATGTTAACAAGGCTGCTTGGATAACATTTTGAGTCAAGCCTTCTTGGAATCATCAGCTTAGAGTTTTTCACTCTGATCAGCATTTTAATCCGAGACGTCGAAATGCCGCGCTTAGTCTGTTTGGTTGTCTTTTTAGTCCTTCTTGGCATTTTGAGATAGTGATAGGGTTTTTACTTTTTTAATGAAACATTTCAGTGCTGTCAACATTCATTATGAAACTAAAGCCATTTAGGTGTTTCCAAATTAAAATAGTTTGCAATTTCCACTTCTTGTAATATCTCAATATTTTGAGAGGTTAAAAAAAGTGCAGTATGCCATAATTTCCCATACAACAGAAACTCTATTTACTGACTAAGGCAAGTAATGACAGTCCTCTTGTCTATAAAAGTAACCAAAAGTGTGGTATTGAAGCCAAGTAATGAACCCCAGTTTGTCTCCCACGTAAGTCTCGTTGGGATTTATGTGTGTTGACTCACTTGTTCTTGGGTGTTGGGTGGGCTTCAGAGACTTACCAAAACTTTATAGGATATTTCCCATTGTAAGACATTGTTTATTTATGTGCAACTTGAACCATATGACCTGAAGTTTTCTATTTTAGGCACCTCAGACTAAAATTTTTGGGGATGTTTCAGCTGAAAATCTTCAGCCTTTCCAAGAAGAAAGTTAGGAAGAGATACATAATTTTGCCCACAGTATTGTGATTATTCTTAAATCTTGTAAGTGTTCTGAGATGCTCTCCTACATCCATACTTTGGAATGAAGACATGAAACATGTCTGGAAGTTTTCCTAATTTCGACTATTTTATTCTTTCTCTTAAAAATATCAAAATCAACCAGCAACAAAACCAAACCTTGTCTTTTTACTTGGCCATAATACAAGCCTCTAAAATCACACATTCTTAGGGCAGAGAGTGACAGCAGAGGGAGAAGTGCTGATCTTCTCTCTCTGGTGACCAACAACAGGACACAAGGAGATGGAATGGAGTTTCCTCAGAGGAAGTTCAGATTGGACATTGGGAAAAGGTTCTTCACTGAGAGGGTGATCGGTCACTGGAACAGGCTCCCCAGGGAAGCGGTCAGGTACCAAGTCCAGAGTTCAAGGAGGGTCTGGACAATGCTCTGAAGCATATGGTTTAGGTAGTCCTATGAGGCGCAGGGAGTTGGAATCAAAGATACTTGTAAGTCTCTTCCAACTTGAGATATTCTATGATTCTGAGTAAAAGTTTAAAAAACAAATAAAACTTGATTTTGAGAAGGAAACTACTTCTGAAGGAGAAAACTACTAATTTTTTTCAGAAGACAAAAGTCTTCTAAGGACCAGGTAATATTCAGTTCTTTACTGAAACATGTGTAACTTCTCCTTTTTCTCCTTTTTCTCTTTTTTTAGTAAGAATGTGTGAACTGCAGGTCATATATTTAGAGAAACCCATTAAGTGATTATTTGCTTTTTTCCTGAAGCATGGCACAGTTTGTTGTTTCTGTGGCTGCTTGGACAGACAACTCTGCAGAGAAATAGCAGAATCCAGACTTCCTTCACCAAATAGGAAAACAAAATATGGGACTTTATTTCCCAAGTTTGGCTTTTCTAAAGTTTCAAGAAGCAAAGACACAAGTAACTATTGCTATGTGAACATACACATTCTTGCAAGGCGTTAGAGGCACGTTGTTCCCCTCCTGTGCTTAGGCCCTGTGTGCCCAAAGGCTGAATGTGGCTCTGATGTCTCAGCTTACAGATACAGATTTGAATACAGTCTCATAGTTAGTAAGCATAGGGTTAATAAAGGAAGATGAAGTTGAGCTGAACTTGAAACTTTGGTTCAATTCCTAGCTTTTGCCCCAGATATTTTTTGTGTGAGCACAGGCAAGACATTTAATCCCTCCATATCTCAGTTCCATATGTATAAAACGGGAATGAAAATACGACCTTTGTCCCACCCCTGTTTTTTATCTCGTCTATTTAGATCATGCATTTTTCAAGGCAAGGGCTATTTCCCTCTATGTGTGTGGACAACTCATAACCCATCAGGGCTCTGATCTCAGATGAGGCCCCTAAATGCTATTAGTGTGGTAATACTAGTAGTAGGAGTAATAATATTAACAGTAATAATAATACTACTAATAACAACAACAACAACAGATGGAGTTCAAATTCTGACAGACAGCTCTGAGCAGTTACAGTGTCTTGAGTACAAAATACAGTTAAGCCTAAGACGGCTGTTTTTATCAGAGACAAAAGTGAACAGTTTGGCA
>VZTM01003102.1:264-28108 GCA_013400555.1 Jacana jacana | reverse complement strand
ATCTCCCCATAATTTTCCATTACATATACTCCGCCTCATAATATCTGAACAGATGAACTTGGTTTCTGTTCAAGCTGAACAAGATACTTTATTGCTTCATATGTCTTTGAACTGTTCACTTATTAAATTAACCAGTGAACTCTTAATTTGCTTTATAAAAACCTTTCAAAAGTCTTCCTAATTTCTGCAATATCATTTTTGCAATTAATGCATCTAAAAGGTATAATGGCAAACAGCTAGTAGAGAAAAAAAATGTTGTTTGTGGAACACTGAATGCTATAGATTAAAAATTACACGTTTGATTGAGCTCTATCATTAAAAATCACACTTTTTCATGAGGGCTAAAAATAAGACTTTACTATTATCAATAACTTTTAACAAGCACAAATCTGTTTTGTCGATGGCCTTTCGCAGACTGTTTATCGGCTCAGTTTTTCCTTGTTTCGGTTCAGACAAAGACCATCGTCCTAAGCAACTCCATCCGAAAGATTGCCACCTTTCACTGTTACTGCCCATCTCCAGAGCTGCTATCTGAGTCACTGGAGACAATAACAGGCATAACCTGTCAAAGCTAAAACAGAAGAGGCAACAGAGTTGGCATGGAGTCTGTGACACCATTAGAGGGGAAGTGAAAGCTATATTTATAGGAGTAAACTAAATGTGCTTGGGAAAGTTCCCAATCATTTTGGCCAGCTGGCACAGAAAGGTACACAAATATGCTAGTCAACACTGAAGTGTCCAAAGAGGTTGCATGCAAACTGCTTATGGGGAACAGTGCTATTCCCACACCATAACTAGGAATTGCCTGGAAAAAGTGTAAATTAGTGTGAATTAAAAGTGTGCCAGGGTCTGGGCCAACAGATTACTACTACATATGATTGTGTTTGACCGTAGGGGAACATTTCCCAGTACTGTTTGACTCGCTAGCATATAAAGATGCCAAGCCTTTCCAGAAGCCATGGCACATAATAGAAGATTTCATGCATTTCCAGTCTTGCTGTTGAAAGTCATTTGGTGTTTAGAGTAATATATAAAGAATTTATATTAATCAAAAACTTCAGTAAATATATATAGTACTGTATGCAGTGTAGAAGTTATATTTTTGACTGAAGAATACACCACTGTAACTGGTGACAGAATGCAGACCATCATCACCACATAGATGATAGAAACCTTCAATAATTCCCCTGTTATCCCAAGTTGTTGATGTAAAATAGCATGTGCTCTGCCTGTAGATATATATCTATATAGAAGATCATTGATTTCTGGCAGCTGTGCTGCCAAGTCTTCAAGGCTCTTTATATGCAAATCATCTAGAACAAATTTGGCCCAAGTTATATTATCTAGACATATTACAACCACACCGCCTGAATACAGAGTGCATGGAGTCTGAAATAAAGCCTGAAGGAAAAGGGAGACAGAAGTTGTGAAATTCTTACAATTTTTTATATGCTTAAGCATGTAGAATATTTGGAAGACTCTCCATGGTTAATAATTGAAACTGCATGTGACAGGTGACTCAAGATTCAGGCATGAGTTTACCACAAGTAGCAAATGAGGAGAAACACACACAGAGGACTCAAACTAAAGTGCAAAGCATGTAATGTTTATAGCAGCATTACAAAACACATGGGAAACAACAGAAATTAAAAAAAAAAAACCAAACAAACAAAAAACCAAAGGGACAAAACCCAACAGACAGGCAGGAGGAAAAAGCAATCCAAACCAATACAATGCAAGTTACATGGGCGCCGTCAAGAGCATAGAAAACACCTTGTATTTCAAGCAAATACCTAAAAGCTGATATACCATACTAATCTTTAAAAATATGAGAAGATAAAGCAGTGAAGGATACAAATTAAAAAGATAGAATATTGTTTCATGCTAAAGGGAAAACCTGTTTTCAAGGAAAAATCAAGAAAAGCCAAATATAAAAAAACACAAACAAAACATTGTACCAGGTTTACATGTGTCTTGTAATCAAGTATCAAAACTCAGGTGAATACAGGTAATCATACAGGTACAGAAATGGCCAAAGGTAGTATATGTCTTAAAAGTAGCTTGAAGATAGATGTAAATTTTAGTCCTAGAATAGGAAAACTGAAGTTCAGTATGGAAAATAATTGATCTTGGAAAATGCTAAACTTCTGTAATGTAAATTACACATAATTTAAACAACAATGTGCATGGTCTTAGCCAAGATGGATGAAGTTGTAAGCAGGCAGAAAAGCATGAATTTTAGCAATATTAAAAGAAAAGTGACACGAAGTTGTTGAAACATGCTAAAAAAAAGTTCAAAAGTATTTCACAATTGTTGCATAAGGTAATAAAGAAGTGACTGAAAAATATGTCAGTGGAAGACATTTGGACCATGTAATAGCCAAGCCTAAGAGCAAGATTGCACATTTGCTGGGCTGGTGTTGGTGGTATTTAGTTTTATTTTTAAGGTGTTGGGCTTAGTTGTAAAACATTTGACCTTATTCTTAAGGAATGGGAATTTTCTTGAAATAGAGGAGCCAAATTACTAGATGTGATCAAAACATTTCACATCCTTTCTTAAGCTAAGAAGGTGAAAGATGTTCTTATTCGAGGCACTCTTTGACAATGACTAATTCTTTCAGAATACATTTGGGTCAAGAAATACCGCTTTTTGCAGCATCCTATACAGTCTAAGTAGTCATGCAGATGGGAAAGTCTACCACAGTTCTTGGGAGATGCTTGCAGAAGGAAACAAACGTACATAGGAATCACAACGTACTGTTTGACTTCCAAGTTTTGCTATCCTCTTCCATAAAAGATTTCATATAGAAACATAGAATCATATAGATTGGAAAAGGCCCTTAAGGTCAAATCCAACCTTAAATCTAACACGGCAAAGTCCACCACTAAACCATGTCCATAAGCACTAAGTGCACTTTTAACTACCTCCACAGTAGTGACTCAATCTCCTTCCCTGGGCAGCCTCTTCCAATGCTTGACAACCCGTTTTCTAATATCCTATCTAAACCTCCCCTAGTACAGCTTGAGGCCATTTCCTCTTATCCTATCACATGTTAAGACAATGACACCTCACCTCACTACAACATCCTTTCAGGTAGTTGTAGGGAGCGATAAGGTCAGCCTCCTTTTTTCCAGTCTAAATCCCAACTCCCTCAGCTGCTCCTCATAAGACTTGTTCTCCAGATCTGTCACCAGATTTGTAGCCCTTCTCTGGAAGCACTCCAGCACCTCAATGTCTTTCTTGTAGTGAGGCACGCAAAACTGAACAAAGTTTTTAAGGTGCAGCCTCACCAGTGCTGAACACAGGGGGACGATCACTTCCATAGTCTTGCCACACTACTCCTGATACAGGCCAGGATGCTATTGGACTTCTTGGCCACTCTGCTGGCTCATATTTACCTGGCTGTTGACAAATACCCCCAGGTCCTTTTCCTCCAGGCAGCTCTCCAGCCACTCTTCCCCAAGCCTGTAGTACTGCATGGAGTTGTTGTGACTTAGTTGTAAGACACGGCACTTGGCCTTACTGAATCTCATACAATAGGCCTTGGCCCATTGACCCAGCCAGACTATGTTTTCTTTCTAATAATTTTTATCCTTTTTTGTATTCTATTGTAAGTATTAAATCTGTGTGGTATGGAGGTGTTTCTTATCTTAAGGAAATAAGAAAGCAGCAGTTGCGTAGTACTTTTAGGTTGGCTTGTTTTCTTGATTTGGCAAGATAGATCCTCATGAAAAGTTTCTAAATTGTATATATTACCAGAATTCTTTTAATTTTTCTGAAATTCAGATAATGAACTACTCTGTATGATGACCCTCTTTGCGATCTGATATCTTTTATTTTCTGCCCACACAGTTTTAAAAACATTTTCTACTTCTGATGTTCCTCTCTGAACAAGAAGGTATCCAGTTGCTTAAGACTTAGCCTTATAATTAACCTAGTCTTGCTAACAGCCACCCAGAAAAATCTATTTTTTTTTCATATTGCCATTGCATCTCAGTGATTTGAAGTCTCATTTCCTTTGTGCAACTTGAGATGAGGTTGCTTTTTACTTTCCAGTATGTATTAGTAATCCAGACTAAGTGACATTGGCAAATTGCAGCCACAAGTATCAGTTAATTTTACATCCAACATGAAGTACCTTACACAACGTTTTTAGCTAACTAAATATTATATAACCAAAGAAATTTAGTCATTATTTCTGGGAATACTTGAGAACTGCAAACCTTAGATGGTCTCAGGAGTTAAGAATGGAGACCATGTGTCAAGACCAGCTCTTGATTTTCTGTTCAGATTTATGTTTATGTGACCTGACCAAATCACACAAGTATTCTGTAGCAGAGGTAGCACAGCAGGTTTCAGAGAAGCATTCAACTGCTTTAGCCAGAAGGCAGCCTTTTTCTTTTCCTGTTCTCTTGCCACTCCAGCATCTTAATAGCTGTAATCTGTGGCACAGCAGAGTCCAAAAGACAGCATCCTCCTTCTCAAAGTGTTCCTGATTTAACCACCAGAGTACAGATCACATTGAATCATGCAAACAGAAGTACTGCATAAAACTGCAGGCACCTTTTCTTGTAAAAGTTGAGAGTTTTTTCACCCTTCAGAGCCTGGAAGCTAAATGCAGCTGACTCCGGAAGAGCAATTTTTAATTAAAAGCTATTTTTTTCTTTCCCTTTTTTTCAATTAATGATCACCAGGAGTTGCTACTAACCACAGGCTCTTTCCAGTACTTCCTCAGCATCCTCATACCCTATCACCTTCCACAGAAATGATGGGTGCTCAGCAGCTATGACAAGTGAGAGGACATAAATATTTCTCCAGCAGCCTAGCTGTGCTAAACCAAAAGTATTCAATGGTGAGTTCCAATTTGGTAATCAGTTCTTCATTAAAAGAAATCGCTTCCATTAGTGATTAATATTGCCCTAAAAATCTAGAAGTACAGAACAAAAGGTTTTGCATCTCTTCTGACAGGATGTTCACAATTTAACTGTTTTCAGTGTTTTCTAAATCTACTGTTAAAGCTGTGCATTAATAACAATTAAATTCAAGATTGCTTGGGGGGTTTATGACCTAAGTTTGAGCTAGGATCATGTGGCTAAATTCTGAGCACTGAATACTTTTCCTCACTCATTCATCTAAGAAAAGAACAATTAAATATAACACTGAATTCTGCAACTACCAAATGAATTTATAATAAAGTACTAGGCTAGTTAAAACAAATGTTACACTATACAAGTAGATTTCAAAACTGCTACAAAGCAAAGGCTGCCTGACAGAACAGTGTTTCTGCTGACATAGAGCATTGCTGCAAAGATATTGCAAAGATGACATAGGGGGGGAAATGACTTAGACTGGAAGTTGAGAGCTTTTTCCATGAAACTAGGCTACTTAAACAAAAGAATGAGGGAATAACAGCAGAATGGTCACACAATTACGACCAAGAAAAAGGACTGCATCTACCATCCAAGTGAGGATTTATCCCTCTTGCATTGGGTTTTCCCTGCAATTCAGCATGCAAGCATCTTAATGTACATCTAGGCATTCAAAAGAATTGTCTAGCACAATGAATGCTGAGATGCTCTATCTTTTTCTCCTTCAGCTAATAAGGTGTGGTAGCAGAGCCAGTCTTTTACTTGTTCAGTTGGCAGAAGGAGGGGTCTGTGAGCAGCATGTGACTACAACAGCTCCATGCAGGGTGAAGAGCAGCCTCTCCCAAGGTTCCAGCCAAAAACTGAAATACTTTTGGGTTTCTTGTTGCTGTAAGATTCCTATCATTGGAAGAGAAAGCTTTATGTTCTGGTTTCTGTGCTGATGTAAATTTTGTATCACACTTTTACAAATATTTAAATATTATGCTGTCCCCTATGTCATGCACTGGGTTTCTATCACTTCAGGCATTTTAAAAAGCAGCAGTCTCTGATGATTATGCAGTGTTGACAATGTCTTCAGAACAACAAGGATGTTTCTTCAGAAAGAAAGAAAGGAAAACAAAGCCAAACCCAAGTAAAAACTAAGCTACTTTAAAGGAATTCACCTTATCTGAAAGATGCAGTGTTCCCATTGCATTGCGGTTGCTTCTAAAACAAAACTAATTATCCACATATGACTTGCAATTGCAAATACAAAGAGAACAAATGTGGGTATCAAACTATTCATGCAAAAATAATCTGTGAATCATCCTACCAAAGGTCACATCAAAGTTACATACTGGCTTTTAAATAGAGGTTTTAGAGAAATGCTTAGGGAAGCTGCTGATATATTTAAAAAGAAGAAAAAAACACTCTATGGCTCACGAAAATATTTTAAAATATTTATCATCATACAGGTAATTTATCGCCAACTCCCCAGGTTTAATGCCACACAATCTCTGCTCAGTATCATGGTTTTCCATATATAGTAAATAGGCAAAGCGCGCTATGTATCTGAGATTAGAAAGTGTCCCCTCAGTCACTAAGGAGGCTTTTCTTTAAGTATATGCATATCCTATTTAAAACGTAAGGGCCCACTTTCTAATCTCTGTCAAGCAGGATGCAGTTAACAGACATGTACAAACATTCAGTATTACAATACAAGTGAATCAGGCGATTTCTCAGATATGCAGTGATATATGTCACAAATTTAACATGGACACAGACTCTAAATCTTTAGGGCAAGAATAGCCAAGTTGACACTGATGCTCTAGAGGCCCATTTTCATTTTAATGGACATTGAAGCGAGGATTTATGTGCACGATTAATTTTATTCCTATCAAGACTTATTTGTTAAATGACATGAGTTAAATGAAACAGACATCTTCCTAGCAAAACGCAACATTATGCAGGATGTAAACCTGAAGCGATCAGTGACCAACTATGAGGAATAATATCTAGCTAAAGATATTGAAGCATGAAAAAAACCTATTTGTTTTCAAGTCTGAGAAGGCGAAAGGCTGATTTTCTGAAATCATTTTCTGAAATCAGCCCAAACCCTCTCCCGCCCGCGCTCTCGGTTTGTGTAACACCCCCGAACACCCGCAGAACAAATGGCGACAGCCGAGCGCTGGCCTGATCCCCTTCCCCTGACTGCCACCTGCCGTCAGCCCCGCTGCCTCAGCCCCGCGGGAAGCCCGGTCCCNGGCCGGCCCGAGGAGCGGCTGCCGCGGAGCTGCACCGCGCTTCGCGGTGGGTCTTCCCCCAGAGAGTCTTCCACAGAAGGTGAGGACCCTCTAAGGATGTTCTTTCAGGTTACCAGTAAATGAAAAGCGGTTTGCAAGAGATGGGGACAGAGTAATTCTGGGGAGACGTAAAGTCTTACACTGGAACAAGATAATGTTGGAAAAAATGATTTCTGTTGGGGCTTCTCCACCAGTTGTCATTCTTCTGCAAAGCGCTTGCTTCTCTGGAGAAGAAATCTATCAACAATTTGTATAGAAGTGGGTGCTTGTTATATAATGCAGATTACTCAATCCATAATTGTTGGTGGACACCCAATTTAAACAGGAAAAAGACAAGAATATGTGTCTCTGACTCACTGGTGTCAGCATGCCAGCTATACATTAATAACATTTTAACTCTGGCACTGGTCTGTTACCGTGCCATTATTACTTTAACGGAGAGATGACAACTACAAACTACATACAAAATCAGAGTTTTCTGCAAGTTGTACCTTGATATCTTTTTGCCAAAAAGACACACCAACATTTAGTTAATTCATGTAGTCCTTCCAGTTCTAATGCACACGGTTATAATAATTCTAGAAACCCTTCGTGTTATGAATTGTCTAAGATTAGAGATAAACAATTCTAATGGAAGCAAAGGGCATTTACGGCAGAAGTAAATCAGGGATCCTTTGAAATGTTATTATGGTTGTTATCAAAACACAATAGCTCTTTGGCCTCACTCAAGAGAAAAGGCAGTAAGGTGAATTATAAACTATTTTTAATACATACATACAATGTCTCATCTGGAAAAATATGGAACATAATTTTGGATTATTGTTTTCTTAATTTCTAAGTATTTTAAAGTTTGGCGTAAAGGGCAGACATTAATTCAGCTGATTCTCTAGAGCTTCAGTCTTGCAAACATATCTATAGGCACATAAGCAACTTTGCTCAGCACTAGTCTATAGAACATACTTTAGGTAGAGGTTTAAGATGAGCCTTCAAAACCACTGATAATTAGCAGTACCGCGTGAAGTTATTCTCAGTTTATTGTTAGACTGCTGAACTCATTTAAATAGTAAATATAAATTAGAGTCTTACTGGGATGAGTTTTAAAGCTCCCATGAGTGGGACAAGGATTTGTATCCCTGTGAAAAATCTGTGCAGTACTATGTGCACTTCTCTTTCATGCAAGATAAACAGTACGAAAGACATAATTGCGTCTGTTCTCTAGAGGTAGTACCGTGTTACTCCTCTATGACATTTGTAACAACAGAGCTATAAAGTGAAATGAGGCAGAAACTTTCCCAGAATTGTCCCAGCACTGGGAGTATGTTTCAGAATATTCTAACTCTTTGCAGGTAAAATTCAGTGCTACCATTTCTCATGGAATTTCTTCCGGTGGAATTGTTCAATCACAGAGTATCAAAACATGCAGACTCTGCCATCTGTTGCCAGCAATGTTGATTCAAGATACTGCCCTACATTTACCTTAAGCAAAACGATGAACTGGGGATCTGGGAGAATTCTTCTCCTTCTCTGCAAGTGGGTGGCAAAATACAAAGACAGCGCATGACAGGGAGAGCAAATGCTGGTGGGAGTCACCTCTTCTCTGAGTCGCGGGATCACACGGAGCACTGTCAGCTCGGCACAGGCGGGGGATCTGCCACAACACCCGACCAGGCCAGACAGAACTGAGCAGATGTACAGCAGCCAAAAAGAAACCCAAACATCCCCCATCCGCAAAGACAAGAAAACTGAAGCAACAGCACCTTTGAAACTGGGAAATTTGTGTCAGGTGGAGAGTTTCTCTCGACTTCTAGCTGTGGTGAAGCCAGAAGCAATCAATTTATGCATAAAACATGTACAGATGTGTTGTATTCTATACGTAGTCTTAAACCTCTCAAATGCCCAGCTACAAAGACAGACTGCCTGCTGAAGTGGCCTCAAGGAAAAGGACTTGTCACCACTGAAAAGCCATTGAATCTCAGAATTAATGGTAATGTTTTAAAAATTGTGCAAAGATCGCTCTATACAAAAGTGAACTCGGGAAAGATGAAGCTTATTGGCTCAAGACCCTAACGAGGAGAAGCAGTAGGCAGCAGCACCAGGGACTGTGCTTGCCAGGGCTGGGGCAAATCTGTAGAAATTTCAAAGATAACACACAGTAAAGTAAGGAAAATGTGGTTTGTTGGCCACATAAAGACTATGGGCTTAAGTTTAAATAGTCGATGACTGCATTTTTTTTGTTCACCAAAAAACAGCCAACACCTTAATGTCCACGTCAGCCAAACATATCAGAAAGTTTTACCCAGCTTTTGGCAAGGAAACATTTCCTTATGAGCATATGTAAAAATAAGTGCTTCATGCAGAATGTTTAAACAGCCTTCCTGTCAGCTTGTATGTAATTGTTTTAATGACCACTTTGGATGAGTATGAATCCTGACAAATTACATAATACTTACAAATTACATAATTCTTGAAATTACTTTGATACATACAATAAAATGGAAGTTAACAATTACTCCTGTTAGGAATACACATCCCACAGCCTTTTACAAGTCTGAGTAACTGTGCAAAGCCTAGATCATGACAGAAACTACAATTTCTTATATATGGGGAAGGAGAAGAACAAGAAGAGGTTTTTTCTGAATTTAGTATATTTACTCTGCCCATTGAAATCTCAATATTATGCAGCAACTGCAGAATATACATAAGAAAAAGAGAGAAGACAACAGAACAAATCTGCAAGCAGTCCTCAAATAAGAAATGTAAGAGGCATGGGAGAAAAAGCCCTCAGACAAAACAAAGATAAATTTATACCACGTTCCTTCCATCTCCAGTAAAGCTGTGGCTGTTAGATTCCAGGCAGATGTATTTAGACGTGTGATTTCAGAAGGAGGCACCCGCCACATATACAACCAAAGGAGGAAAAGCTGTTCCTAACACTAAGAAACTCTTCACACATCTTAAACATGAGCAGACAGGAGTAAAGGCAGTGATTTTTTTAAACGATAGAAAATGTTTGTACACCCATTTATAGTATTCTGCCTTTTTCACAAATGGAGATTCATGCACACACATTACATTAGTAGGCTGCAACATAAGCTCAGACTACTAACAAAAATGGTTTGCATTCCTGCAATGGATTGTGACTTGCAGTGGCTGAGATGAACGTACATCTTCATTTCTTTCAAAACATGAGGTGGCCGAGACCAAGGGTAGGAGTCTCTCACTAGGTGACAATAACTGAACGTGCTGCAGGCATTTGTTTCAGAACATGTTCTTGTTAGCTTTTTGAGCAAAGTAAAAAACAAAACAAAACCAAAAGAACCTAAAACATTTACTTCCCAGAACTGCTACAAAGTGGCAGCAACTTGAGAGGGAAAGGTAACAAATGTAAAATCCATTAGAATAGTCATTCAAAGCAAGAGAATTTAGAACATGTACAGCCTATTTCTGTGAGTTGTTGGAAACCAACACAGTAGGTTTCAAGTTAAAGAACAATTATTTACTTAAATGTACAGAATATTTAGAATTGAAAGATAAAATACATTTTAAAAAAAGCCTGAAAAAATCACAGCTTACCCAAGTGCAAGATGCTATTTTCTATCTTTAATTCAGAGTTCTAAAACAAAACAATACCCCTCCAAAAAATCTCACCAACAAAAAGGCATTTTCTATTGTAAATTGAGTCAAAACATCCTTTAAAATTTCTTGTGTCTTCTCTGGAAATGTGTATCCCTAAGCACAGTTAAAGGGCACACTGGACTGTTAGATCTCCAGCCTCCTCTACGTGGCAAGTGTTTTTCTATCATACTTGGTCAAAAAGTTTCACTCACTGAGCTCTCAGATAAGAGTGTAACAAACAGTTTGTACTCATTTTCATCTGTGTTCACTGGAGGTAGATCCATCAGACTGTAAGGCTTTAATATATGTTTTTTGCCCAAATACACACATGACCATTACCAGAGCATAAACAAAAGACTCTTACCAGCATAGGAACAACGGTATCACCCATGATCAGTCAGGTCAGCCTACTGTTCAACAATAGTAAGAACAATGTGCTTTCAAAAAAAGAAAACTCCAGTTTTATTTTTTTTTCAGGAAGCCATCAGAAATAATCTGACTCCTTCAAAATCTTAAATGGAAATTTTCAGGAAATTTTCTGCTTAAAGAGAGAGATTCACATATCAAAGCACGTGTTTCAGTCTGATTTAGCGCTTGCTTTAAATACACCATTTGATAAGAAAAAACAGTAACAATCAGTGGCTATGTAGGATGACTAGGGCATTTAGTGGGAATGTAAGAATGATTTTCATGGTTATGAAGTCCACTCTGGTAGTACAAAAGGGACTTCTAAGTACTTGTTCAAGTCAGTAAGTCATACCCACTTTGAACTGCATTTCCACCAACAAATGGGTTATTACAAGGTTGCTGTATGCTGGAAAGAGACATAAAAATGGAAATCTGTTCACTTATTCATTGAATCAACTTTGGGAAATTATTCTTCAGAGATGTATATATATGTGTGTATATATATCTATGTATGAAAATATACATCTGTATTATCAGTGCAACAGAGTATTTGTCACAGGAGAATCTTTTCTGATGTTAAGTGAAGGCAAAAACCATCCTGTATTTACTTTTGAAGCCAAATAATTTTATGCTCCTATACAAAGGCTTTATTTCTGATATACCAAGTGACAAAGTCAGTGTGATGCAGTTGCCTGGAGGATGATGGTATTCTTGCTGGGACAACTGTGCAGATTTGATCTTGGGCACACAATACCAGCCCTTATTTCAACAGCTACTCTATGTTAACAGCTCCATATTAGGAGCCATAGCAACTACACTGACTACACTGGAAGACCTGAAAGTGCCACATACACATGAAAATAAGCTGTAGCAAAAATGTAAATTTTGAGTGCTGATTTTATGTAAATAAGCGATAGCCTGAGTAAACTGATTAGCTTACATAAATGCAGTCCATTATTCATCTCATTTCTATTTAATCTAGCAGTTCTAGTTGAAATTTTTATACTTAATGACTCTGGAAAAAAAAGTGTGAAACCAGCTAGACAGCACAGAGAGGTACAGAGAAATATCCAAAATAACAGAAGGCCTAAGAAGACTGCACTTCACCTACTGTGTAATGACATCTAGAACAAAAATGACTGCTTTACAATGAATGCACTGTAGGCTTGAATCCAGGCTCTAATAGCTGGCTCTACTGCAAGGGACAGTACTGTGGCTTCCCTTTTAAGGCCATTGCATTGCTGTAGCAAAGAATTATATGAAAATATATAGTTTAAACTATACAGTTAGACTTTAAACTATACACTTTAGTCTAAAATAATTTCTGTGTGGAAATCATAAACCTGAAGTAAAATGTTCACATTCTCAGGAATTATCTTCAAATCTAGCTTTGTCAGTTTGTCATTTTAAAGTATATATAGAAGAAGATCCTTATTTAATCTTAAAATTTACCTACTTCAATCAGCTTTGAAATGATTTTTATGCTTCCAAATTAGCCTCCACGAGTCCTTAAGATAATACAAATGTGCTATTTCACCCTCCTCTTGTTCAGTGCACTCGGAACACATACTTCCACAAGATGGTGCTCTTTCTTTAAAAATCTGAACTGTAGTGGGGCTAGCAAGTTTAAATGCCATAAGCTATGAAAGGCTCAACTCCATTTTACCTATGGAAGTATTCTCAATGAGACGACGCTGACGCCTGAATAATGAAACGTTTTGACTAGTAAAGAATGAAGAAAACCATTTCAAGGAGATGAATTTGCTTGTGAAAACGGGATTTAAAGCACTTGAGTGTCTAGCTAGTAAACTCCTTGCAATCCAGTTGAGATCGATCACATAAAGGCATCTTGTCCCTTGTTACCCGAGAGGATGTTCACCACAGCAAAGCTCTGGGAAGCAGAGAGAGTGCGACTGTTTCTGCAGCAATGGCCAAGGTGCTGGGTGTGTGGAGCTGAGGCTGCCTGTCAGGGTGAGGCAGAGAGCAGCTGTGGCCTGCAGGCCAGAAGACACAGCCCCGCTCTGTCCTGGAGAGTTTCACCCCATACCTCTCACAGGCAACTCAGGTTGCCTACACAATTGTGTGATGGAAACAGGTCACTTGGTTTCAGAGTATCACACTGGCTGTTAGGAGCCTGGAGTTAATGTCCCATTGCTGGTTTTGAATCCATCACTAAGGAGCTGGCTCGGGTGGGTTCCAGAAGGATTTATACATGCCCTTCTAACCTTTAACACCTGTGATTTGCTCCATGGAAAAGGTTTGCTGGCAGTGATAGGGCTGTTCCCAGAGTCAGGAACTCTACAGGGTAAGCACAATTGTCAAAAATGGGTTTTTGACCTCTCTTCATTTTGTTTTCTCACTTGGGAAATGTAAGATGATTACATGTCCAAATCTTGTGGGAATGAGGTTAGTACAAATACAATAAAGTTGAGAGTTACTCACAGGGATAGATAAATAACAAAAATAAACATAGTAAAGTGAAATATTAATAGACAGGTAAAGTTCTGCTTTTGATGAAAAAGACAGGCTTCGATGGGAATTCTGCAAACATCTCTGAAACTTGAACCTCTGGTCCAATAAAGGGTATGTCGTATTACCTTTATTGGTTTTAGTCCATTTTCATTAACTTAACAACATTTGCAGATGTTGACATTTGTTTTCCGTGAAAAAAAATCATCCTCTTGTGACCTAAACTCCCCTTAGCTATATGAAAATTTTTTTACCAACAAATAAACTTGAACTGTAATTGGTAACAAACAGAGATACTTTGGCAATTATACCTTCATTGGTATGATTGGTAACAAACAGAGATACTTTGGCAATCATACCTTCATAGGAGAAAGTCTATCTTTTTGTTAAAGAGCTATGAAGAAGCAGGTTAAATAGCAAATAACTTTGTATGGCATTAGAAGTAGGTACTGGGCAGAATTAAAAGACACAAGTGTGCTTTCAGTGGTTCTTTTTCCATTTAAAGAAAGCACTCTCATCCCTCCTCCACCTTTTCCCATGTTATCCTCTTTCCTTACTAACTTCCTCACTAACTGGAAACCCAACTCCTCCCCTTGGGCTGGCAGGAAGGGCTCAGCACAGGATCATCTCCTCTTGGGACTTATGAGAAGCTGTAAGACAGAGTTTGGGAGTCAGAGAAAAAGTCCAGGGACCAACATCTTCCGCTTTTGATGCTACCAAAGATTAGCCACACTTTTCTTCACAGCATCTCCAGCTCCAAGAACAGTAGGAATGTGTGCAGCTCCCCGGAAGAACCAGGGTTGCATCCTCCCTCACCAGGCACAGGCTGGGCAAACACAGTTAGTTCCCTCTAACCAGACTCATACCATTCTCTTTAAATGTTACTCATAAAAAATAAAACAAGTGATGCACTTGCCTTGAAGAACTGAGTAACTAAGAGTAAAACAGAGGAAAGACTCTCTATTTTTATTATGATAGCTGTAACTTGTATCAGCTCACGGAAAACAATCTGATCCTTCTCTCAGTGGGCTCAGCATAAGGCGAAATACCGCTTAAGTTCATTTTGCAGGAAACTGTTCCAGGGTGCTCAATTCATCGTACCTACTGGTTTTCTCTACCTGTCCCCTCTCCCTTCAAAGAAAGCTTCCAAAAGATGCCAGCATGTGAAGGGATTATTACCCATCTCCAGTTTTACAAATGCCTTCTTGAACATGGAGTGCAACCAGTACCTTCATGCCCTCAGGAAAGCAGTTTTGCCCCAAGCATCTGCCAGTTCCTGAGAGTTGTCAACTGCCTCTGATGCCCAGGACGCTATTGGTAGTTTTGCTCACCCTCCTGCTGGTGCTCACCATGCTTAGACAGCTCAGCCTGTCTTTAGGAGAGAAATCAGATGGCAGGGAAGCATACTACAACATCCTCTTCTGATCAATAACGTTCAGGATGACTAATGAGTTTCAGTGCCTGAAATTTCAGCTAACTTAAATTCTTTGTTAGTACTAAGCTGGCTGGTCCAGTGAGCAGAACAACCCAATAATTGTCTGAAATTACAGCACTGATGTGGGCCAGGAAGCTAAGGAAGTTCTCCCAGTAGCTGTAAATGTCTCAGTAATGACTGCTGCAGGTGGCTGGTTTCCTGTAGCTCTCCCAATTCCAGAACCAAGAGAGTTCAACTGGTGGGAGACTTTCCAACATTGTAGCTACAGTGTGCAGAAATACTGGGGGAGAAAAAGAGGACTTTAGAACCCTGACACTGCCATCAACCCCCTGATGATGCACGGACCCCACGGGTTTCTCTAGCTGCTTCAGCCCAGGTACTGGGTTTATGAAGGTACAGAGAAATCATACAAGTGTTTTGTAAACGTGAGTGCAGCCAGCTCGGTGAGAGCATGTTACAGGAATCAGGAGAAGAATTCAAACTGAGATGAAGTCTAGTACTGAAGGGCTATCCCCATCATAAGGTCTGTGCTCATATTCCCCATTCACATCAGAGCTGTGTCCAATTCCATCTATGGAAGATCTGCAGCAAAACTCTTGCTGAGATGGTAATTTCAATTAATTTAATTAATTTTGATTCATAGTAGGTTTAAGCAATAAAATTGGAAATCATCAATGGATAAACTATTAAATCTTCTTGAAAATAAGAATTCAAAGTTCCAGTCTGATGTGGATAGATTCAGACTTAAGGTTTAGTCCCATGTCTTCATGTTACATACATATATAACAGCACAGTAGAGTTGAGATGTTTTGCACTCCTGAATTGCAAAGATTAATCACAGAAATAATAATTAGCTGTCACTTCCTGCCTTAATCTATGACAGTTTATATAGCTGAATTTTCCTAGTATGCTGGTAACCAGATTTCCCCATAAGACTATTATACTGTCTGCAATGAGCATTGCTGATGTCTGAGAAATATGTTTATTGATAAGAAAAAACTTGAAGTAGGAATGCTATTTTATAGATGGGTTTTGAGTGTTTTTTCATTTTAAGTTAAATATAGTAGAAACGAGAAAGCTGTACACAAGCACACAAGACCTTATTGCGTCTCAATAAATTTAAGGAAACATATTTTATGAGATTAAGTTAAATTCATTTCTTTTGAAATATACTATCAATAAAAATATCAATAGTGTAAATAGTTTTGTCTAACATAAATGTTACGTTTTAAATGTAATTCCTTTTAGCATGGATCACAGAATCTCCCAATACGATTATAATTTCAATTTTCTTCTACGAACACGGTTTGGCTCAGTCAGAAAAACCCTCTGGCAATGCGTTAAGACAGTCTCTCTGCAACTTTGCTGCAGATATGCAGCAGAAGTTGTTTTTATGAAGCAAATAGGAATTTATGGCAATCTTTTAAAGGAAATGACTGACGAATTTGAGAGAAATTCTTGTCTCATTTACTTAGTTTCAGTACACTGCTACTGTCTGTATGCTGATTCTGCTATGCTTTCGGCACATATAAGAGCAATTTGTATCATCATTTAGACAGGACAGAGGGGAAAATAGAATAAATATCAACACAATACACGCCTCCATCCTTCTTTTCTTGCTTTTCAACATGTAGGCACAGCAAGGGAAAAAACCAAAAATCCCAGTTCCTAATGCTCTCTGAGATTTGTCAATGACAGTTTGCCGTGGCTCACACACAAAACGGAGCAGCAGAGGAGACAACTGCAGAGAGGAAATCAAGAGTGAGAAGCCGCAGAGAGCAAAGCCACAGGGACAGAGCAATCTCTAAGCAGCTGGGGAAGAGAAGAGGAAACCAATTAAACAGGGAGCAAGGAGAGGGAGTAGGAAGCTACAAGAAGGTAGCACAAACCATTTTTCCCGTGTATTTTTGATGAACAATCAAAACTGAATTATTATTAATATTTTTGTGATCGCAGAAGCATCAATAGTCTGAAGCTGTACCACAAAATATAAACATTTTTTATTAGCAAAGTATAGCCTTCAAATCAAATACACTCCCTTGTTTAAAGTTAAGGTTCTAATTTTATATATATAGTGTTCTAGAGGCTTGGAAAACAAAAAGAAAAAAGAAGTAAAAGTTGCAGGAACCGTCCTCCCTCACTTACAGATCTGCTTGCTTTCCTTCCTTCTCAAACTGGAAGTGACTTTTACAGGGATAAAGAAATTGGATGGTCTGTTGAGGGACCTATGCTTGGAGGGCTATACGTGCGTAGATTGCTGTATGCCATGATGCACAGGAAATGTTTAATCCTTAAACGTCACTTGGGATGCTGTTTTGTTTATGAGATAATGGAAGGTTACACTGCTCCTAACCGTGATGTTTGGTTGGAAGATACCCCAGGACAGTGCGATGCAGAATTGAATCCTTCCAAATCTCATACCACTAGTATCCATTTTATCCTGTGAGACACCGTGAACAAATGTTTGGGACAAAAGCCAGAGAGGACAAAGGAAATCCTACAACTACCATACAGGGAAAATGGCAATACATCTCCTGTGACTTTGGGGTGGCCCTTGCTCTGGAAGACATAGCAAAAATATATGGTTCATTTCTCTACAAAGTCGTAGCTATGTTTAGCCAAAGGTTCCTAATGATTTGTTCCAAGTCTTTGCCTAATTAAAGACTTTTATTTGATGAGCAGATGGAAAAGTTAATCCAAATTCAGGTTCCAAACATTCTGAGACAGCTATTATTAGTAACAATAATTACTGCAGCAGAGTGACTAATACAAAAAGAACAATTATTCACTCACTATATCTCACTATATCTCTATTGCTGGTTTTGAAGTCTGTGAAAATAAGTTTTAGTAGTATTTATTTAATATTGGGTGGGATTCTAATTATTTTTACAAACAACTGTTGGTTGTTCCTTTTTCTTAAAATAGAGAAGTATTCTCATCTGACATTACTTGTTTTAAATGGACATATTTATATCTTCTGTGCCTAATGTAAACAAATTTATGATGCTATCATTCACAATTATAATTATAAAATTCACTCTGCATAACTAATAAAATTCCTCATATTACTGAACATTCCTCTTAATAAACTAATTTTAAAAAAATGTTGAAAAGCAAACATGGAATAGCAAATTTCTATATATTCCCCAACAAAAAATGAGGGGAAAGTCACTTCAGCACTACTTCCAGATGTTAAAAGCAGCATATTCAAAGTGGAAATATTATGCAAAGATTTGAGTATGCTTGTTATAAGCTGCTGGCAGCATATAGCAGATTGCTTTACAGAATTATTGGGTATCTGCCAGTGGCAGTCATAACTGATGCCTTTCAAAAGCTATGTGTTTTCATTTTGTTCCCATTGTACTATAGAGTTGCAACGATGCTATATAAAACTGTGACTTTTATATGGTAGATCCTTCACTTGATAAAGGAAACACAACGGGAATGGTATGTAAAATGAGATACTGGGAAACCAGTATTTTATGTGTTTCACAAAATGGAATGACTAGAAATGGGGGTGTTCTTACAGGGGGCTTAATGTATGACTGAAAAGAAACAGATTAGAGGATTCCCAAAAGCACCTCCGCTGGAGCCAGGTATGGACTTCAAAAATGTAGCTCTTTACATTTTGCCAGAAGCGGGCAAAGACATCTCAGATTCCCTTTAGTATCACAGGCAAGATCCTAATAGCTGAAGTGCCTCAGAGCTCTGCCCTGCTTCTGTCTTCTCTATCATTTCCTCCTGTTCATCATCTCTTCTCTAGCACTGTGTTTTGTTTGGTTTTATTTTTTCTGCAGAAGCAGCTTTGTGCCAAAGACTTGTGAAATAATGCATCTTTGTGAACTCAACCTTGGAAAAATTTGAAAATGTATATGCAATTTAACTAAGCATTTTCTTAATTTCATTTTGGGGAAAAAAAAGGGCAAAATCTGAAGATTTTAGATCTAAGTTATGCATTTGCTTTCTTGTCTCTGGCACTGTATTGTATACATATGAGACTAGAATTAAGATGCAAGAACACTTCCCTGTTTTAGAATTAGAAACCAAAATAACTTACAACAAAATTTGATAGTCAGAGTGTCGAAAATGAAGAGGTCTCAGCCACCCCAATTCAGACACAACATATGGCAGTACCTAGGAGGAATTGTACGCACAGGTCGGTGTAGCTGATCTTAGTGATCTAGCCTTCCTTTCTAACAGTTTCCAGAACTTATTATTTTAGAGCATAAGGCATCTCCCCTTCCTCCCTTCCTCCAGATGATTTATCTGCTAAATCTGAGAATTAATCAGAAAATGCATTATTGGTTTAGTTTTGCCTTTTCACATGATATGAGGAGGCAAGATTTAATATATATACAGAGGCCTTTGGCAAGCCAGTGAACAGTACTCTCTCACTTTACAGTCTCTAACTGGTGCAAAATCACGTCACATATCTATTTAGGCAACCAGCTCATTCAACAGAACACCAGCCTGCAGACAGCTTTCCAAATTTAGCAGAGAGATAAACAACAAGGAAAAAAATATCCTGGAAAATAGGATGCATATAATAAAATCACATTCAAAAAATGTGGCACATTGGGATTCACCTTATGATTTTTATCACTTCTAGCACAGAAGGGGAAAGGCAACAGAAGTAGCAGGGATGGTAGCAGGAAGACCAAGTAACAGACCTCACTCTCTCTGAGTTTTTATTTAACCTACATTGCAAGATGCTTTTGTTTGTGCTGCTGCTTCTTGATAACCACAGCATGATTTCTCTTCTCCCCGTTTCCCCCACCCCCCTCCGTTTTCATACAGCTACTGAATGTCAACAATAGTAGTTGTTTCACTTGGTAGGACATTTTTCAGAACAACCGATACTTGACCTTTACTGTAAAGAGCTCTATTTGCCACAGATGGCAACAGATTGAGTACTTTTGATTTTCAGTACCAGTAACCTGGC
The DNA here is from genome assembly GCA_013400555.1 of Jacana jacana. Taxonomy (NCBI): domain Eukaryota; kingdom Metazoa; phylum Chordata; class Aves; order Charadriiformes; family Jacanidae; genus Jacana; species Jacana jacana. Next base: position 8,088 of record VZTM01003102.1, on the reverse strand, counting down.
CTGAATGAATTCATGAGACTAAATCACATTTTATAAGATTTATCACATAGCCAGTGAATCCAGAAATGATTAAGCCTGACAGTTATAACCATTTCACAAGCCTGACTGATTTTCCTGTGATACCAACAATAGTTTCATTATTATCTACAAGAACTCTTATTATTAATTGTGATTAATTTCAGATGTTTCTTCTGGTTTAACCAAAACCCATACCACATATGTTCAGGCCAGATTTCTGTGCAAAGCTTCGACATTCTGTGAAACACTAATTCAAAAGAACTCACTCCTGAATTTAAGCTTTTGTTATCTGTTAGTCTTACTTGACATACACCTTTTCATAGATTAGATTTGAACTATACCACTTTGATTTTTAAATTTCCAAGGTTTTTTTTAAAGTAAAAGAAAACCACATGAAACCTTTTTGCTTCCTTGTGTACAATTTGTCCAATTTGTTTCTGATCAGGGACTTCTTCACCCTATTGTTTCCTAACACACGGCCACCTCATGTCACTGGACATAACACCTTGAAGTTCAATAGTGCTTAATTCTCTGTTTTAAAGGCTAGGCATTTAAAAAAAATAATGTCAGGAGCTTATACAAGTAACTTGGAGGCACCTGGTTACTGGGGTGGAATCCAAAACCTTGTATTAGACACCAAGGCTTCACAGAGTGCACAGGAAATTAGGTATCTCAGAATAGCATCCATAAATACAGACCTGCTGACTGGGAAGTTGCAAGGTCTGTAAAAAGACTAACTCCTACTTAGTATTAATAACAGTAGTTCAAGGCAAACCTTAAGTGCTCCTTATTATAATGCTGCAACTGAAAGGATTTAATTTAGGAAGAAAAAAAATATAGAGGAGTATTCACAGTTCGTAACCTTAACATTTAGCCAGATAGTTTTCCTAAGGCTTCCTCTACAGATATTCCTCTGCAGACGGAGCTCCAGAGTATGTAATTTAACTGAATCATATTTTTAAATGAGGATGGTCTAAAGTTGTAGAGAGATAAGCTCTCCATTTTAGCCCATCATTCATTACAACAATGGAGCGAGAAAACAGCTCTCCCTTAGTGCTTCAGAGTAAACTGTTTCATTTCCTATGGCCTGTGGTAACAATTCCCTGGGCTGCAAAAGGGCATCATTACTGACCACGCGTTGCTAAAGTACTCTGAGACATCTGTAAACCACATTCCAGAATTTTATTACGAAAGATTTGGTCTAACCTTTTGAGCAGAACTGCTTGGGCTTCCCTGGAGGCTGCCTGTTACTTCTGGGATATGGCAAGAGAAAGCAGACAAAAGGGTATTTTGTAAAGTCTTTCTAAACTGTGATGAAAATATCTAAAACCCTGCATGTATCTTCAACTTTGGCAAGTGTTTTTGAAGCAGCTCTGAAGAACCATCAGGGAAACTGTTTATATCACTCTGACGTGGTTTTGATTCTCTGACAGTTTGCCATTTCATGGATATAGAGCGATGCATTCAGCACTTCCTAGTCCTTTTTTTTTCATTTTTGGAAGGTCAGATTTCATTTGTAGGTCCCTGAAGAATGTATAGATGTGTCTGAGGTATATGGACAAACAATACACTATCAAAATATGACTACATTGAATTGAAGTTACGTCCTAATGGTAAAAACACTTACACAGCCTGTGTTGGCAGAAGGCTGTGAACCAGAGCTCCCAATTCAAGAGTGCTGTGCTCCCTCTCACCCTTGTTCCATCTGAGAAGTTCTTGCACTTGTGGCTGCAGGGTAACACAAGTTCCCTGGCCAGGATGCTGAGTAGCTCCACTGCCAGCTGCTGGCTATCTGGTGGCTAGGTCATTCAGTTAGGGTGACACAGTTATAGATCCAAGATGAGAAGAACCAAGACCCCAATCTCCTATTCTAACTTTTAGACTGCTAAATAATAGCCTGTCATCTCAGAAGATATCTGAGTCCTGAATAATTCTGAGAAGCACTGTCACATATGTACACAGAAATATCTGGCATGTAATTTTTCTTACCAGCTGTCTTAAGAGTTCGAGGTCAGCATGCAGATGTATTGAATCACTTTAGAGATCAAATCACTTGTAAAACTAATCTTGAGACTTGGGCTGTTGGCTTAAGCACTTTGGACTGCCCACCAGAAGATTTAAATAAATATCTATCTAGTATTCACAGGGAGAACATGGACAATTTACCTAAAAGATTGCACTGAGTTAGAGCTAGAAAGGAACAGCTGACCACTTATTAGGTATATATGAGGAAATTTAGGTACACACGTTGCTGATGTTAGCTCTTCTCAAACTTTTTCTTTCTGTTCTAGACAGGAAATGACACTGGCTCTAGCTTTATGGCATGGAGCAAGAAGGAAGGAAAGAAGAAAGACAACAGGTTGGCAGAGGCCACCAGGACTGACATTGTTCAAAGAAAAAAACAGTGTTTCATAATGGAAGCTGATGTTTCTTTAGGACAGCATACACCTAATACTGTTTGTGAACTATTTATTCTTATTTTGTTTGAACTTTCCTGGTGCTGGGCATGAATTTGCTTTTATAATCAAGAAATCAGACTAATGTGCTAGTGAAAAAATGAGTTACGTATTATCATAAAAATTTAACAAGTTCAGCTCTATCCATGACCATACTAGATCAAAAAGGGAGTGGATGATTATGCATATATTTTAAATTCACCCTTTAAACAGGCATTGCTAAGCATTTTACACTAGAGGGCACTTTGCTTATTCCTTTATATTTCATGGAATTAGTGCACTATAACCTGTATGGAGTTTTCTGCAGTAGTTGAGGTCCAGAAGCTTTTAGTCTTGTTTTTTTTTCTCAGTAAGTACATTATTGTGAATATCCATTTCAATCAGTACATATCATAGGTGCTGAGGGAGCAGGCGGAGGTGATTGCCAAGCTGCTTTCCACCATTTATCAGCGTTTCTTTTTATCTGGAGAGGTCCCAGAGGACTGGAGAACTGCCGATGTGACTCCCATCTACGAGAAGGGCCATAAGGAGGATCCAGGGAACTACAGGCCTGTCAGCCTAACCTCGGTAGCAGGCACAGTTCTGCAGCAAATCATCTTGGGTGAGATCGCATGGCAATATGCATGGCATCCAGGGCATCAGGCTCAGCCAGCACAGGTTCATGAAAGGCAGGTCATGCTTGTCTAACCTAATCTCCTTCTATGACCGTGTGACCAGACTGGTAGATGAGGGAAAGGCTGTTGATAGAGTCAACCTAGCCTTCAGCAAAGCCTTTGACGCAATCTACCACAGCATTCTCCTGGGGAAACTGTCTGCCCATGGCCTGCAGAGGTATACTTTTCTCTGGGTAATGAACTGGCTGGAGGGTCGTGCCCAGCAGGTAGTGGTTAATGGATTTAAGTCCAGCTGGTGTCCCGTTACAAGTGGTGTCCCCCAGGGGTTGGTACTGGGGCCTATCTTGTTTATTATATTTATTGATGACCTAGATGAGGGGATTGAGTAAGTAAGTTTGCAGATGACACCAAGTTGGGAGGTAGTGTCAATCTGCCTGAGGGTAGGGAGACCCTTCAAAGGGATCTGGATAGGCTGGATTGCTGGGCTGAGGCGAATGGCATGAGATTCAACAAGGCCAAATGTCGGGTCCTGTACTTTGGCCACAATAACCCCATGCAACGCTATAGGCTTGGGGCAGGGTGGCTAGAAGACTGTGAAGAAGAAAAGGACCTGGGAGTGTTGGTTGATGCTCGGCTGAACATGAGCCGACAGTGTGCCCAAGTGGCCAAGAAGGCAAATGGCATCCTGGCCTGCAACAGGAATAGTGGAGCCAGCAGGAGCAGGGAGGTGATCATCCCCCTGTACTCAGCTCTGGTGAGGCCGCACCTTGAGTACTGTGTTCAGTTTTGGGCCCCTCACCACAAGAAAGACATCGAGGCCCTGGAATGTGTTCAGAGAAGGGCAAGAAAACTGGTGAGGGGTCTGGAGCACAAGTTCTGTGAGGAGCGGCTGAGGGAGCTGGGGTTGTTTAGTCTGGAGAAGAGGAGGCTCACGGCAGACCTCGTCACACTCTACAACTTCCCAAAGGGAGGCTGTGAAGAGGAAGGGGTCAGCCTCTTCTCCCAGATAACTAATGACAAGACTGGAGGGAATGGCCACAAGTTGTACCAGGGAAGATTTAGATTAGATGTCAGGAAAAACTTTTTCTCCCAAAGAGTTGTCAGGCACTGGACTGGCCTGCCCAGGGAGGTGGTAGAGTCACCATCCCTGGTGGTGTTCAAGAAGCATCTGGATGAGGTGCTACAAGTAGTAGTACTGGTGATAGGAGGACGGTTGGACTAGATGATCTTGTAGGTCCTTTCCAACCTTATGTTTTTATATTTTTACGATTCTATGATGAGATAACCTGTAAGGTCTTATATATAGGGGGAAAAAATAGGACAGATACTCAGTCTAAACCCTTTCAGTGACTTTCAGAGTAATAAAGTCACTGAAACAACATCATAATTTGAACCATGCTTGTTCTTATATTGCTATGCTAGCATACACTGGCTGGAAAGAAACCAAACATGACAGCATTTAAAATACTTTCTAATGGAAAATTTAAGTCATTATTTAATATAACCTAAAATAGCCTTGCTTGTATTTTGCAAACTACAGCAGCCATCAGGCACAGAAAAACAACTCCTGTCTACTCCATGAGAGAAGACCAATGTTGACAAACATACACAAAATATTTTATGCATTTTACTATCTCCTGCAGAGATATGTATGTTGCTGTCTATAGATCAGTGTTCATAAAATAAGCAAGTCATATCACACAGCAATTCCATTACATTTTGTATGCTGCCTTTTTATGCCTTTAAACAAGGCAAGTATTAATGTCAGACTAATTAAAATTAGGTATATATCCTCACTCATTTCTTGGATAAGAATTATTTTAAGACAGTCTTCTCTCTGTGCAATCCTTTCTATAGTAGTGGCCTTGAGAAATCAGAGGTCTAGGTGTTGACCAACATCCCTCTGTTTTTCAGCCTCAGGGGCCTGAATATGTTGAGTAGAAGCAGAGAGAAACATAACACAATAGACACCATTACAGATTCTCCCTTTGGTATGGCAGGTTCCACACTTTAAAACATTAAAATTATACTGTTCTCAGATTTCATAGGAGATTCAACTGAAAAAAGACTCTTGCCTCATTTCCATCATATTAGGCCCGCCCTTCTCTCTTTCCTTTCTCTACTTTTTTTTTCAGATATTGTTTTGCAATATCTGAGGATAAATATATAAACCTGAGGAGCTACCCATTCAATCTTTCACCAAAGGAAGGACTTCCTGCGGAAGTGAAGACACTTTCAGGGTTATGCAGGGTTATGAAAGCCATTGTTGCCTGGCATACATGCCCTACGGCAAGGTTTTGACCTACTTGAGAACAGGCATTATGCCATCCAAACAGATGGGCAAAAGCGTAGACAGTCAGGAGACCACGTTTTTACATCAAGCATGGATGATGGGGGCATGATTCTCAGCTGAGAACATTTAAATAATTGTTCATTCAGAGCTTATGCTCCTGTCACAGAAAGTAATGTGTCACCATTAATCAAGCTTGGAGTTCAGCGCCCTTTAGGAAAGGCACTGTAATGTAAGGTGGGTAAAATCACCTAGAGAAGATGCTGGGAATGGTCTGCAGCTCAATTACAAAAATGGGTGACTTCTAGTCCAACTTCCACTACTAACTTCACAGAAGTGACCTTGAGCCATTCAGCCACACTGCTTCAATACTTTTCCTCTTGTTTTACCAATACAAATGTACATACTACACCTGCAACATTCTGGGCATAAATCAATGTGCGCAAAGCATCTACAACAAAACTGGGTACACACCACTGTAGCTGCTTTATCATTTGAACCCCTTATGTGAAATTCTGCAACAGGTACAAAACTCCATTTGTGGGCGTGATGAATTTCAGACGGTCTTCAGTATCATGTGGATTTTATTTTCTGAAGATTAAAACAGTTCATCTGTGAGCAGAAGTGGATAGAATTGCAAATGCTTCCACTCTGTCGTTTATAATTTCACACGCTTCATTGATTTTCAACATGATCAGCATGCAAAATATAGATGAGTGGGTATAACAAATGATTCCAGACTAATGCCAACATTAATAATAGTCACTATTTATGTACTAATTTGTGCTAAAAGTGTTTCGGACAAGAAGCAAATAGAAAAGACATATGTTGTGTATATCTTTTTGCAAACCAGACACATAGTAAGCAGGATATATATATATATAAAAAAAAGTACAATATGGAAAATGGAAACAATTGGATGTATTAAAATTGGTCCTAAATGCTCATGGCAAACATCAACTTTTAGAAATAATGTCTGGATTGTTAATAGCTTATAAAGCTCAAATTTCTTTAGTGGTGCTTGCAAACATGCAACTCATAGTCAAGACATACCTGAGAACATCTGAGAACCTTTTCCAATGTGACTTTCATAAGGTAGCTTGTTAGCAATGTCTGCAATTTAAACCTACTTGGTTCACTAGTCTCAGTAGCTTGAATAGAGTACTTATGCTGTGTAATCCTGTGCAGAGCTATTCAGGTGTCTTAGCACACTCACAAGCAACCAAATTTTTGAAGAACTGCTTATGTAGTATTAGTCTTGTTTCTTGCCAATTAGGTGCTGATGGAAAGGATGTTATCCAAATCCACTGCAAGTTATTCTCAAATCCATTTAAATTGCACTGGGATAAAAGTCAGTTCCCAAATGCAGTTCTCAGAAAAGCTACAATATGTTAAATTGGTTATCATAGTAATTACCTGTTCAGGTAATTACTGTCCATTAACTGTCCATTAGTAGTTAAGTTTCAAGAAAACATACAGTATTGATTTTTAAATAAGTGCTGTATGATATTTTAAATCAAATGTGTTGAACAGTCTAAGAATTTTTCTAAGTAATTTATTTGCCAACTGATAACATTGTAGCATTTTCAATATTTAGTCAAGCTTAACTAATTTCAGGGAAAAGAGTCATCCTTTAAATACATGACATGTGTTTATTATCCAATTCACAAAGGTTTCAGTGCAACAAAGCAGCAATGAGCCTTTATGATGATTAAAATGTCAAAAGAAAATCTAATCAGTCATACTGTGTATTTTTCCCCAATAGTAACCACTGCTGTTGTACTCTTACAATTCACTGTTGATGATAGAGGAGGTCCAATACGGAGAGCATGCTGTGATCCTTTCTGTGTAATATGTATGGTCAGGAGTCATTTTTAGGGCATCATTAAGAGTAAGGCACACAGGAAAAAGCTTAGCTGCAACTACTGGAGCTCTCAGATCACTCAGCTGTAGCACAAATAGGAATGCAGCCTAATGCAAGCCATTAGAGGCAGCAAACTATTCCTCTCCCCCATCACTTTCAGCAGTGGATGACATCTTTCTCAGGGCATTGCTCTAAGCACATTTCCTGTTGAATGAGTTGTTCTTTTTGTCTCTCCCTCCCTGAGGCACACAATGCATCCCTCCATTCCCCTTGAGGTAGTGTGGCTGTGCTTCTCGCAGTCTGAGTCAGTCTTACAGGCACAGCCTTACTTTCCTTTCATATCTATATGCAATTAAGCAGTAGGAATGCAGATATAACTGCATTTTACTATCCCCACTCTCCTGAGATGGTCAGTTATAAAAATATGATTTTTGTTTTAGGAAGTAATGCAATAATAATGTAAGTCCTTCACAAGAAGAAAAGCAAGAGTGTGTAAAGGAAATAATCAGAAATTTCCTCAAGCTTTTTTTCTGTTGATTATTTTTTCTAACGATGCCTTCTTATGTATTGCAATTGCTTTAG
>VZTM01003098.1:0-20381 GCA_013400555.1 Jacana jacana | reverse complement strand
TTTAGATTTGGATGGAAAGAAGAAAAAAAAAAAAAAAAGACAAGTTTGTACCATCTCCTGTTTCTTCTCACATCTCATTGTGTTCTGTTTCTTTGCAATGACCTGATGAGGGATCATTAGCCTGAAAATGTCACTTAAACCTCATAGTCAGGATTACAATGGGAAGGAATTAGTGGAAGGAATCAGCAGAAGCTGCTTAATTTTTTTCTTTGCAGTGACACCAAACAACCAAATCATTTTTGGACTCATGGCAAATTAGAAATAAAAGAGCACAAGATAATGACTGGAAAATGAGCACTTGAAAAACCAGGGCTTTATTCTTCCACAAAAAAATCTTGAAATGATAGAAACAGAAAACTATAGATGAAGTTTGTCTGAAAAGGAGAAACTATACCTGAGGAAGAACAGAGCTGAATCTGAAAAAGGACCGTGTGTTTTCTATACTTACTTAAAGAGGGAAAGAGGAAGAGAACTCAGGCTGATGGCAAGTCAAGTACAAGCAAATGGTTGAGGGTAAGTGGTTAAACACTATTTAAGAAGGGACAAGTAGCATACTTTTTCCCTTTAATAAAGATCCTGTAAGTCTAGAGATTAATTTTTTCCTTCTTGCTATAAACTTGTTCACCAGGCAAGTATTTATCCTCTAATAAAAATTAATACATGCTAAATCTCCAGTGAGTGCAGTTAAACATCATATATTACAATCACCACCACCCCCCACTCAATAATGTCACTGAAGCCAAACTTCAACATTTTATATTAACACAATTTAAATAAGCAATCAACAGCATATGGTAATGCTAAATCCAGGAGATGAGTCATCACATAAAAAAGATTTTTTTTTCATACAGAGGAACGATTAAACATGTCTTTGGTGACAGAATCATGAGAATAACTTAACTATCAAGTTTTAACAAAGTCCAAATACATTTGAGATGCACAGCTGAACTAGATAAGGCCAGCAGCAGGTGATTCAGAGGACTGTGTATAGGCAAATACTGAAAAATGGGGATACTGTCAAAGAAATTACTGTAAAGGGAATGGATCATCCCTTTATATTCATGTATGAGGTGTTTGCAGAAGTTTGTAGAGACACTGCAGGCTACAGCTACAGAAAGGTTTTTGGCATAGCCCCAAATGATTCCTGTTCCAATTAGGGATGATGAACCATTAAAGAATACCTGCAGCAAGCTGCTTGCATAAGCAGAGAGTCACAATAGGAACAAGATGTGACTTTTTCCCCTTATATTCCTTTTCGCTTTGAGAAGAGTTGCTGTGGCCGCCAAAAGGATAAAGAAAAAAAAATATTCTAATGGGCAAAAGCCCAGAGCTCATGAATTACAGAGAATTACATTGACCTCCCCAGTCATTAGATAATGATGATCAGACTAAGGTGAGGGGAATCTGAAAAGAAACTTACTGTTGTTATCAACCTTCCAAAGCAGCAAAGACAGCAGCACCACTAGGAGAAAAGATATTAAAATGTTCCTAAATTTTGATACTGAAGTTGCATACAAAAACCCCAACAACAACAAACCCACCAAATAGTAGGAAGCAGTGTTCTACCTGTTTCCCACATTTCAGTGCTCTGGGAACTGATCCCTGCTTTTGTCTTTTCCTATATGTACACCAGAATCTCTCAGGTTTGGTCCATTGCTCTCCTCTTCTCACCAGGACTGTGCCAGTCTGAGCTGTGCCCAACTGGCTGTTAGGCTAATGTAATATGCCTGATCATCTGTCCCTTATCACCTTGAAGTTTTATGTCAACTTAAAATAGAAAATATTTTAACACAATGAATTTTAACACTATGCAACAGTTACAAGCAAATGTGTAATATAATACCCTTAATGAAAGTAAACAACAGTATGTCTGAGAGTTCAATAGACATTTATGTGATATGTATGCCAGAGAAGGATTTTTTGTCTAAGGGAAACCAAAAAGAGAAAAATATCATTCATCATCATTAGTAAGTATTTTTACAGCAGTCTGGGGGAAGGGGGCACCAAAAAAACACCAACAGAAAGCTGTTAACGAAGAATAAGAACCATCCGCTCCAGACATACTGATTTTGATATGAAGTGTTGCTTGCTTCCCTTTCTTGCATCATTCCACCACAGCCATATGTTTTGCATTCTTTTTCTCCTGTCTCAGTATGACATGTTATCATAACCAGGCTTTGATAATGCAAAAAGCACATAAATGACTAAGTCCTTACTTCAGATTTTGTACCTTTTAGGTTTTGAGGAATGTTCATGTATTGCTTCCATGTCTTTTCTTTTATCCTGACAACTCTTGATTAGAGACAATGCAAACTTCTTTGGGCTGGCCATCAAAGTAGTGTCTCTGGTTATTTGACATAGGTTCTATTAATGAGTAACAGTGTAAATATGGTAAGTAACTTATGAGAGTCTCCAGTATTCTATTCTTTTTTTTTTTTTTCCCTGGATTTTTATAAAGCACTGGCTGTAACATCAAAACATTTGAAAAACAATTGGAATATTACCAAGTTCTACTAAAAGCAAGCTAGAAATCTTACTGCAATGAGGAATCAACAGCTGCTCCTCATTACTGAGCCAGGATGTCAGAGCATGGGGTAAATTGTACATCTTTGGGCTTCACAGCTATCCAAGTCAGCTTACTGGGGAGAGGAGAAAGAAAACTAAGGCATCTCCTATGCTGGTCCTGCAGGTACAGAAAATAGACCAGAGTCCCCGCTTTGATAATTTCCATTAATTTTATCCTGAAGAAGTAAACACTGGTGGTCTGAGGCACTTGACAGAAAGATGAGAAGGGATGCCTTTTCCTTGTCCATATAATTTTTAAATTGCACAGTTCTTCTTCATCTTGTGTGATAACCATTATGCATCCTGGATAGACTAAATCAGTCTCTTCACACAGCTTGTGCATCAAAACAGTGTTAACTGAGTGCTGCTTCCCTCCATTGCTTTTCCAAAATTTTCAGATCTCAGAGAGCTAAAATGATATAAAAAACCCCAAAAAACCCCAACCAATTCCCAATCTAGTTATAATCGGTACAATCCCACAGAAATATTCCCAAAGTTTTTATATCGATGCTTCAGCTCAAGGTGGAAAGCTTAAGTAAAATCCACTGTCTTCAGATGCTAAAACCTATAATAATAAATAGGGATTTAGTTCCAATTAACAGGTTCAGAAGCAGCATGATTAAAGAAGAGAAAAATCAGAGAATAATCAGCACTAATTATACTAATGCTGCTAGTATAAGTAATCAGTTTTGCAACCTGCAAAATTGAGATAAAGAGCTATAAGATTTAGAGATGAAAAATCACTACACAGAAACTGTGGATGGTCATTATCCAAAATAACACATGAACACCAATTGCTCTTGGGGGTGGTTTGTCTTTTGGCCCCTTTCTCCTGGCTACTAGAGGTAGAAAGCTGCTTTGCTCTCCCACGCTCCTCAGCTCATGGCTGGGAGAGTGGTCATGGGAGCCTCTCCAGCACCAGCCATGCATGGTCTTGTCCTGTCGTGCTCTCTCCCATTTTCCTCCTACTGAGATGTGGACATATCTCTGTCTCATGGCCAGACTGAAGGGGATGATTCTGCTGCTCTACCCCACTCCCATGAAACCCTCCAGCTCTAGGGTCCTCAACATCAGAAGGACATGGACCTGTTGGAGCGAGTCCAGAGGAGGCCACAAGGATGACCTGAGGGCTGGAACATGTCTGCTGTGAGGACAGGCTGAGAGAGTCAAATTTGTTCAGCCAGGAGAAGAAAGAGCTCCAGAGGGACGGCTTTGCAGCCTTTTAGTACCTAAAGGGAGCCCACAGAAAAGATGGAGGCAGACAGTTTAGTAGGGCCTGTAGCAAAAGGATAAGGGGTAATGGTTTAAAAATAAAAGATGGGAGATTTGGGCTAAATAAAAGGAAGAATTTTTTTACAATGAGGGTGGCAAGTCACTGGCCCAGGTTGCCCAAAGAAGTTGTGAATGCCTCATCCCTGGAAACAATCAAGGCCAGTTTGAGTGGGGTTCTGAGCAACCTGATCTAGGTGAGGATGTCTCTGCTCATTGCAGGAGGTTGGACTAGATGACTTTTAATGGTTCCTTGCAACCCAAACTATTCTATCATTCTGTGATTCATCTCAAAGCCAACAAGCGGGCTCACAGTGGTGAGCTATACAGAGGGTCTTGTCTCTCTATGTCTCCTCCTTCCACTGTTCCTTCTCCAGCTACAGAGGATATCATGCTTACCCTAAAAGGAATTTCCATTCCCTGTTTTCCAACTTCAGATCACTACGAGATGGCTTACCAAAAAAGTGGGAAGACCAAAAAACAAAGTTCTGCATGAGTCCATAACACATCACAGGAATATTGTAAGTACCCCAGACACTTAAAATATCTTCAGTGACCTAAAATGACAAATGTTAACCTAATATAGGCATTCATACCCTTATCTATGCACTCAAAGAACTCACATGACAGACTGTTGTTTTTATGAAGCTATTATTCAAGAGCATATAAAGTTCTCTCGCACAATACACTAATAAAATAAACTATAAAACTAATTTTACAGCTACATGAAAACTATAAATCATAATGACAGAAATTCATGGACTAATCTTTGTCTAACGTTGTCCTTGAGTCCTTCTGTTATGCTTATAGAGCAAATACTGTCATATAATCTGTGATTTTACATGTTAGCTGTAAAGTGATGTTTGACATAATGGATGAGTAAATAAAAATTGTTCATCTCACTTGTGTTTCAACACTAGTTTTGTATTGTCCTGGCCCTGTAAGTTTAAGGAGTATCGTCAGCATTAGTTCAAAGTAGGTTTTGTAACTTAATTTTATATTTATGTCTTTACTCAGCTGCAAGAGATTTTTCCAATAAATAAAGAGAGTGGCTATGAATCTTACATTACAGCTTTAAATTCTTGCAGCAGGCTACATTTTTAGTGATGCAAAGGCTGGTGCTCATGGACTCTTTCACGATAAATATATCAATGTCCGTCTGAACCTCCTGGTGGAAATATGGCTTCAATTTTTTTTCTTAAAAACATGGATCAATCATTGTTGCCCTTGCCTATTCTTTTCTGTCGAACACTTCAAATGTGTTGGAGTATCTGTAAAAAGTTCGGGAACATGTCTTCCAATCCTATTGTAGAACGTTAAACTTCAATGCAGGTCTTGCTTGCCTTCTTTGAGATATACAAAGAGCTCATCCACAGCTAAAAATGATTAATGATAATCCAACAAATTCAACAGCCTTTATAAAGTAATGTAAGGGCCTTTCTTGCCTGCAAAACAGATCCCTTTGCCACTGGGATCTAAGTTATATTTTCCGTATCCCTGGAATTCAGATGTCCCTTAAATGTCTTACCAGTAGATACAGGTGACATAACACCTATAGGTTTACACAATAAATTAACTTATTTTTCCATTTAAAATAATGGTAAGTTTGGTTTTGGGACTACAGTGTCATTAAGAACATTTTGCAGAAACATTTCAGACTCTTTCTGTTTTACTGCACTGGCTGGAAACATTTTTTCTGTGCTTAGTGAATTTTTGTTTTGTTTTGTTTGGGTTTTTTTTGTTTGTTTGTTTGTGTTGGTTTTTTTTTTTTTGTTAGATGACTAACCCTTCCTTATTGGAAAAAAAAAAAAAAAAAAGGGAATTCCAGAGCAAGGAGATCGGGAAAACCAGTAAGAATTAAACACTTAATTCTTTAATGTAGTACTTGGGTCTTGCCCACTAGTAATGAAGGAGAGCAAACATCTTTTCTGAGGTCTATGTCTTTTATAAAGTTAGATCACAAAGTTAGATCAACCCATGCAGGTGGATTACAACATAACTCTCTTAAAATGCGAGAAGTTTGTGACTCACTGAAAGAAAATTGCAAAGGAGAGACAGGCAGGAGGAGTGCGCTTCCCCTCATGATACTTTAGCTTTTTTGTCGGTGACACACTCACATCTACCTGAAATGTAGCATGTGGAAACGGCTTTGATCCTTTTCTCTCTAATGATCTGTTCAGTTAGCAACCTTGTCATGAAAATGTGACACTACTGTCTTGTTAATGCTCACCTTATGGAAGAGGTATTCTTTGAATGAAAGCATCAAAGATGTCCCTTAATCTACTTTATGGGAAAGTCTCTATTTTATGGCCATGTACATTAAAAAATTGCAATATTTCTAGTTATAGTACTGCATAGCTGAAGCCAGCACAATATAACCCATCAGTGATGGCCTGGACAGCCTCAAAGATGCCAGAAATTGACAAAACCTATTTGGAAAGCAATATCATCAATATTTGTTTTGACAAGTTAATGTTGCCTTATTCTCAAGGAAAACACAGACTGATTTATTAATGAAATTTCCTTGGACTCATTAAAAAAAAAGCCCCCACAATCTTGTGAATAGGAACTGAGTGCCTCTGTCACAACATGATCAAAAAAAGCCTGTCTGCACTTCAAACAAGGCATCTTCAGAATGAGAACACCCCTGAGGCGAGCAGAGCATTATGTGGAGCCTGGGTAGATGAATGTGCTAGTGGCATAGGAGAAATGTACCCTCCAGGAGCAAGGAGCACGTGCCCACATGTGCCAGGGCCATGAGAGCTGACAGTCTCACAGGCAATCTGCCAACCAGACATCAGATGGGGCGACAGACTGTACAGCTACATCAGAGACAAGTCTTTCAGTGGTAAAGGTGACAAATTATGAACAAATCCTTAAATAATTCTACTTAAATAAGTGGATTTTCATCTCAATATAAGCATGTGCATGAGTATGCACATGCATCAGACCTACCTGAAATTATACTCATGTAAAAAATCCTTCTTGATCACGTCACATGAAGTTTCATCAAAAGAAGTTTATATGCAACTCAAGCTAATAGCACAGCTTACACAGAGAGGACACACTGCTTCCTACAAATAAGAAGTTATGTCATAAATAAGTTCTCTATGATACACTACAATGAAGCAATTCATGTAAGGAATATTATAATCCTCAAAAGCTACTTGTTTAAGCAGCCTTGTGATGCACAGAAATAAGTAAAAAATTAGAAATATTAAAAAAAAAAAAAAAGCCCTGACAGAAAGCACAAGAGCTCCTGGCAGAGCTATACCCACACTTGAGTCTAAAGGAGTAGGGGCTGGGGAATTGTTGGGCAGTGATTTCCTCTGGGAACCAAGCTTAATGCCTTCTCTAATATTCAACAGGAGAATCTGACACAGAGCCACGTGCCTGATTCAGAAGAAGAGTGGGAGCTACTATCCTGCCAGACCTGGCAGAAACACCATTTGCTCCCAGGGCACAGGCTCCAGCCACAGTCAAGGATCTGTGTCTGGGAACACAAAAGTAATTGTGACTTTTCTTGGGCAGCATTGCACTGGACCAGAGTAGTCAGCAGTCCCTGACCTTACTGCATGGGGACTCTTTCTTGTTTCTGTGTTTGCCCCATTGTGTGTCCTTGTCCTTGCAGGAGACTTATTTCAGGCACCCCCATCACTCCTGCCTCAGCAGCAGAGTGAAACACTGATGTAAAACATCACAAAGCATCATCAGCAAGTTGCTGGAGGCAAATACAAACTCCACAGCACCTGGAGCCTCTGCAAGTTTTCAACATGCCAGAGGAGAAGGGAGGCCAGAGACTCTTGGTAGTTTGCCTGGTCCAAGCCAACCTTGTACAGCCCAGGCTGCCTCAATTCATGCTGCGGTAACAGATGCTAACATCTACCACAAGTGTTTGGCCTTTTTTAATCTCAAAACATGCCACAGGTGGCTGTCATCATCAGCTAATGGGACAACGAGAGCTCCACCTGCAGCCTTTCACGGCCTTCCATCCCCATCTGTCAGCAATGCTGGCTCAGGGTGCAGCAGGGTTCCCCAGCAGCTCCACCTGAGACGATGACGGGGCAGCTCTTGCTGCTTGTGAGCAGCTGGTACAGATATACACGGGGACAATTGGCTGGGCAGACAAATCAGACCTTTGTACCTGGTGACAGGGCTATTGCTGATGGGATATTTGCTGCAATAAAACTGTGAAGAAATCACAAGGGTGTTAATGGTTTTTTACTACAGTTTTCTGTTTTACCCAGCATCAGTCTCAAAATGCTGATATTGTGTAGCATAACTTGAAAAATATAACGTAAGCATAGAACTCATTAATGTTTATAAATATGTAAAGGGTGAGTGTCAGGAGGATGGAGCCAGGCTCTTCTCAGTGACATCCAATGATAGGACAAGGGACAATGGGTGCAAGCTGGAACAGAGGAGGTTCCACTTAAATATGAGAAAAACTTCTTTATAGTGAGGGTGACGGAACACTGGAAAGGGCTGCCCAGGGAGGTTGTGGAGTCTCCTTCTCTGGAGATATTAAAAACCCACCTGGATGTGTTCCTCTATGACCTGATGTAGGTGTTCCTGCTCTGGCAGGGGGATTGGACTAGATGATCTTTCAAGGTCCCTTCCAATCCCTGATATGCTGTAACTACACCGAATTCCAGTTTCAGGCTATTCATGGCCAGAAATATTAATGAAACTATTCAGATTAGCAAAAAACATACTAAAAATCATAATCTGTGTGTGGGTATTTTATGAATGATAAAAAAATAAATTAATGGCGTGAACGTCTTGCTGTGAACTGCTTGCCTGCTTCTATCTGCTAACTAGCAGATGTTCATATCTGAACCTGCTGTTTTGCACATATTGCCCTTATCCAGTGAGCTAATAATATAAATGAACAACCACAATACAGTAATCTATAGCTGAAATATTAATTAATTAGCAGCTACCCAAAACATCATGTGGCAATGAGTATAGCCAGAGTAGTAAGACAGCTTTGGGAATACAGACAGGTGAGTCTTATTTTGTTCAAAAGAGAAAATGAATACTCGATAACTAAACTTTAAAATATGATAAATTTTATGTACTGCACTGTAAATGTCTGTGCTTTCGATAATACAAAAAATGAAAGATAATATCACTTATTAATCCACATCATATGTCTATTCTGTTAGACGAACTGCTCTCATATGGAGCCTCAAAATCACTACCCAACCCATTTTCAGGTACTCGATACCGCAGCTGGAGGAGAGCAGGATTACACAAAAGACATCATCAGAACTGCTTTTGCAAGTAAACATGATTTTGAATGCTGAAGAAAAGAAAGGTAGTAATTGAATGTCTATTTGCAAATGCTCTCAGAGAAAAAAATGCAGGTATGCCAGTAGCATATGGTGTTAATGCATAAATATGAATGCCAGTGCGTAGATATAAAGAAAATTACTGTTGATATCCCCAAGTGACTACGATTCCGTGAGATGTCTGTATTGAGATGTGAGCAGCAGTCAGGTGAGATGACAGGCACTGGCAGATGAAACACACAGATTTCAGGTGCTGGCTCTGACCTGCTCATTTGCGGCCAGGAGCCCTTGCTGGGAAAGGTCCAACATGCAGCTGCCATGGTTACGGCTCGTCCTCTCCCCTCAAGATGACTTCTTCTCTTCTGTGTGAGGTACAGTTATGGGAAAAGCAGAGACAGGATACAAAATGAGTCTTTTCTTCCCTGAATCTGTGCCCTTGAGCACAAAGCAAAGCAAGCTTATGCAGACATCTGACCATACTGCTGCCTCCTGGCCAGGACAGAATAAAGCTCATTTTAGCACTAAAACATCTCCATTCACAGGATCAAATCATAAAAATAGATCTGTTATACATGTAAGGCTTAAACAACTTACATACCTTCCAGAAGTAAAATGGCTTTTGTAGGTGGTCACTTTGCACAGATTTTCCAAGTGTCTTTCACAGCCTCTAAGACAACAGCTTTCAATTTGAATGCTGGCAACACTCGATCATATGAAATCATATGAACAGGTCAAACCCCCACCCAGCAACAAACATGCACCTTCCCACATAAAAACTCCTTTCTTACCAGATAAAATTTATATACATCTGAAAAGCAAACAGTTTAGTGATACACAAACAAAGTTTTAATTAGAAGAAATTGTTGTCATGAATAACATAATGACGAATTACCTTACCAAAACTATAAGACATAGAAAACAGATGACAGTTTATGTACTCCTTGACTTAAAATCTGTCCTCAGTTAGACCTATAAGGAACACAGCTGCTGTAAGGGTCCAATGAGGGCAGATTTTAGATCACATAAATTTAGATTTTTTCCTCTTAGCAACTTAATAATCATCAAATTATATAACAAATCTGTAAACCAATTACCAAATGTCAGAAGGTGCCCTGATTAAAATACACACATCCCCTGGAACGTGCCATATTCACAAATTAGCCATGTGTTATTTATAGTTCCTCAAGGCACAATAATGAAGAAAGTGGTAATGAAATCTGAAAGCCTGAATATCTCCCTTATGTTTGAAAGCAAATCCCATGAGACCCATCTGTAGTCCAAACTGAGAAAAAAAATATTTTCTAAAACAAACAAAAAAACTACAAATGCACTCTTCTCCCTTCTTAGTATCATACCTGATGTTTCATTTTTTTAAATTATTTAAAATGCAGATTAAAATCCCACCATCTTCTTTGCTCCCACATGTTCTTTTTATCAAAATAATTTTTTTGAAATTCCTTCTTAATTTTTATTCTCCAACACCATAAAGTGCCACCCAGATGCCTAAGTAAAAGACAGATTCCTCTTTATTGCTACAATTTGCACTTGCAAAATCAAAGTTCCATGGTATGCCTTGTTCTCTCAGCATGTGGCTCAGTTTCCTTCCCCATCCAGCTGCTCTGCTGCCCCTGGCCCTTCATGGGAAGACTAAGGACATCTTTGCACCAGTTCTGCCCAGGCAAGGCTGAACTCGTATGCACACCAGGTCGTGCTGCCGGTTGCCACAGTGATATTATTCAGGGTGTTAACTTCAACCCTCCTCTGAGGTACCGAAATCCCACTGGCATGGAGCTCTATTTCCATCGCCATAGGTGGGGTGACTGGTAGGGTCTTACTGACCTCAGCTCAGGTCCTTAATACGGCATCTTTACACCTACCCCGCAACACGCTTCATTTTTCAGGCAGAAACATCTTATTAAATGTACCCTTTTCAACAGCCATATGAAATATTTGTAAGTCCTTCTTTATGATTTCTCTACCTCCTTCACTTCCTACTCTCCCTAACACTGAATTTTGACTCTATTTTTGTTCCATATTTTGTTCATTATTGATCAGAACTGATATTCAGCTTCACATGTAAAGTCTTCTTAAAAAAACATGTATTAGCATTCTTTTTAATTCTTTACTTATGGTCTTATATACAAGTACTATATTATATGCAGAAAAGCCTTTTTGAAACATATGGTAATTACCACCCTGAAATATTTTACATTCACCCAATTTGATGCAGTCAACCTGTAGCATTGTAAGACAGAATTAATTCATCATGTTGTAACATGAGTGCATAAGCACAAAACAAGGATAAATGAAGGATACTACCTCTTTTTTTGGCATGTGAACCGACCCCCAGGAACACATGGTGGGTCTTCTTTCTTTCCATGACAAACACTGCAGAACTGCCAAAATCATTTGAAGGTAAATAAAAATAATGACATATGTCTCTAATGCTTTATTGATAAAATAATCAGTATCACCATCTTTAAACCCCCCAACTCAGTGACATCCTCATCTTTCCCCTGGCCTTTCCAGAAGAGTATCCCCCTGTCTATAATCCAACAACAAAATGAACAACAGAGCCTCCTCCCTGAAACTCTGCTTTTCTTGTCTCTATTCCTCCTTCTCCTTTTGACTGACTTTTTCCCTCTTTCTTTTTAGCTGCCTCTCTCCCCCGCCTTGCATTCATTAGCTACTTTCTGGGGGGTTGTTAGAGTACTTATTTCAGGCAGTTGAAAAGCTCTTGGAGGTATCTGAAGAGGTGAAAAATCATACTAGAAGCCAGGAGTTGCATCTTTATATTACTTTTGCAGACCTGACTTTGCCAGAGGGTTAGCAGATGGGCGTGTGTTGCCTGAACATGTTTTGAATTTAAACAAAATTGCATTGGCTCTTGCTGGGCTGCTGCAGCAGCTCAGTGACCTCAGGAGCCATTTTTACCTATGTGCCATGATGAAAGGTGAACTGTATTAAGGTTTAATTTACTTGATTTAAAACTTTTCTGTTTGTAAGAGATGTGGTTAATAGAGAGAAGTCTTACAAAAAAAAAAAAAAAAAAAGTTCACATCTTCCTTAACCTCCTCTTCTGTAACTCTTTTCACCTGTTCTTTAAGATTCTGGCTTTTGAAGAGCTCCAAGATACAAATTTTTGAAGTATTTCTAATTAATATAAGCCCAAAGCCTTTGATTTTGAAAGCAAATGCCTAGCTGCAAATGACAAAATAAGAAAAAGCAACATGCAAAATATTTCTGGGTCTGTTGGCTTCAACTACAAATACAAAGCAGGAGACTTCCAAAAATGCCCAGAATATGATTCCCACCGAGAAGCAGTAGCTAAGCAAAAAGCCTTTGGGTTTGGGATTTTAGAGATTCATAGATATTTTAAGCTAAAAGCAAACCTTAAGCCACTCTGGTTTGGACTGAGTAGTGTGTAACTTGTGGATGCTTTAAGCCTATGATTACTTTCCGTTATGGGTGGATGGTGTCTTAGCAGAATCATCAGCAGCAGCACACAGCAAGCACATGGATGATTTTTAATCAACAGGAAGAGGTTGCTTAGGTCAGATATTGGTTTGACACAGGGGGTTTCTGTCATGGGGCAGACCTCTTAGGGCTGTCTCTCCACTCATTGCTACTAAAGGAACTTTATTGTTTGGTTTCAGAGCTGCTGGATGGGAGGCTCATGATTCTCACTCTGGGAGACCTTTGTGCAAGCTAATGGACTACCTTGTCGAAAAGAGTTGTGTTTCCTGCCTTTCACTGCCTGCCCCCCAGGCCAATTTCTTTTCCTGACTTCAGAGCTGACAGTGCAATCTGCACACATTTGTTTGTGTTGAGCTTTAATGCTGAAACCTGTGACCAGCTCCATCAGCTTCAGAAGAGAGTTACATCCTGCCATAGCATATGAAGAAACTTTCCAAATTTTATTTTCACCAAGGTGTAGGGGAGTCTTTCCAGAAAGGATCCTCCTTTCTAGGAAATTCCTTCGTGCCTTTTCTAGCTGGTGGTACCATCACACAGATATACTGTATTCTGATGGCTCACTCTGTGCTGCCTGCAACTGTGACCCATAAGGCTCTGCTCACATCAAGGCAGCCTGCAAACTTCTCCCCCCAGAGTAACCATCAAGTCATCAATATGAAGACAATAGTAAATCAAGAAATGTAGTCAGGGACCTATTTTCAACTTCAGACTGTCTTTGGCATCATTCAACATCGTGGTGTTGGCAGAGACAGCAAGCCTCTCTTTTTACTGAGAGGTCAGAGTTCAAGTATCTTAACTTCAAATTTAAAATTGTCATCGTAAAACCATGCTTTTACTATTTTCTTCATTCCAGAATGTAATTACCTTTTCTTTCCAGAACTGAATGGAGATGCTAGGTGGTAAAGATTGTCTTTTGTTGGCAGAAGCAGACTCTATAAGCTATTGTGTTGTTAATTTTGCAGTTATCTTGGCTTCCTTAATATCATTTAGCTATTTCTTTTCTTTATGGCTACCTTATTCTGCTCGATTCTGTTTCACTTTGAACCTCTATTGATGTTGAGGATTTAATGCATTTTTTATCATACTGTGCAAAATGCTGATGGAATCTTTGTGCACTCTCTCTGGTGACAGAAAAAGGTTATTATTATCGTCCCCGTTGTATTGTATCTCTAGAAATCTATGCACATGCTTTGTAGCCACCCACTTTGCACAGAAGCATGAAGAAATAATTTTGTTTTATTCACTACAAAAGCACTGTTAAAAGTTGTTTCTTTATAATCGTCCCTTTTTAAAATTTTAAATTTGTGCATACTTAATGCATTGCTTTTTAAAGGGACTTGAATGATTTGCTCCAATTATACATACCTTACCGCTCAAGCTGCTTCTTAGCTCAAAGGTGAAACCATCTGGGGTGAAATCAAAAAGCCCATATTAGATTTGAATGTGGAAGGAAAATAATTTCATTCACTGAAGGCAGTGATGAAAGACCCCATCTGCAGTCTGTACCAGTCAGCCAATTACTCCATTTTTGGCATTTTCAAAGATGCTAAACCCCCCCAGGATTTTTATTTTTTTTTTTTTTAATCTTAATCCACCCAATCCTCCATCTGTAAAGGCAGAGAAGAAAGAGACAATTCCCTTTCCCCCCTTCTGTAAAGTTTCCAGATTTCTATTAATTCAAACTGCTTTCTATCTGTTATCTTGATGTCTCAACAATCTTCGGCAAGGAACAGCAACTACCCAAGTTAACTGGGGATTGGCTAAAAGTATTCAGAAATATTTCTATGTAAGCACCAGGTTGACTCAGTGTATTCCAGCCAGCCAGCCATGCAGCTGTTCCCCATTTACACACGAATAGCAGCTGGATATTAAGACGTAGTTTTGATATCCATACAATGCCCATATGCTCACTTTGAAAAACTGGAGAGACTTCTGTCTTTGAAACAGGATTAAATGAAAACAATTAAATAAAACAGCAGAAGACTAGAGATGCTCTCTAGTGAGTCTATTTGCTTTTTATTCTCTGTGTTCCTACAAATGCATTTTTGCAGTCAGGAAACATGGGGTTTGAATAATTTTCTGCCATTACATTTTCCCTGCCACAGGAGGTAACATGGTGATGATTTTCAATAAACGAATGTGCTCTTTTCTCACAAGGTTTGAGTCCACTCTGAATGCATTTGTGACATCAGATTTTCACTGAGGAAATGAAATAAAGCCAGCATTCATGAAAACCCAAGAAGCCAACTTGGCCATCTTTTTGAAACGCTATATAAGTTTAAAAAAAAATAAAAATAAAATCACTACCCTGTTCGTAAGACATCCAATACAAATTTGGAAGTTAGTGAAAGAGAATTTTCATACTGAGACTGTCTCCGGGTACTACTCTTCTGAGCATGGTTTTAGCAATTTTATACCTAGCCACTACTCCTGAGGATGTTCTCAGGCAAAAATTTAGGTGACTGACAAAATGCAGGAGGTCAATATGAAGTAAAAGAATTGCAAAAAGAAGCCTTTTGTAAAATAAGGATGCCTGGTCTGTAAAAGATTATCTTTATATATATATATTTCTCTTTCATTCTCTTTTATTTAGACAATAATTTCTATTCCCCTTCTTTTGAATTTATGCAAGATGCAAACGCCATGTTTGGGTGTAGGTAGGGTGAACTGTAATTGTGTATTAGATCTGCTGAGTCTGGAAGGCACACCTGTAGTGAGGAAAACACATGCTTTTATAAATTACACACATATATTACTTTCAAAAAACTCACGATAGGTGAAACTCATTACTCCCATCACCAGCCCTGCCCATTGTGTGCTAGAACCCCTTGGAGATAAAGCTCTGAGAGCAAAGCTATGACAGAAATTAAATAAGGGGTTCATTTTTATGTAAGATCTAAACAGTGCAGCCAGAAATATTTGTCCTATTTGGTATGAATGTTTGAGAAAAACCTTTCTTGCGTCCATTACCTTCACATTTTTCATTCCTTTTAGATTAGGTGTTTGAAAAGAGCAACACTTCCTTCCAGCTGAAGCCCAAAAGAACAACAAAATAATTTCTGAAGAAAATCTTATCTATAGAGGTTCTTCAAAGTCTTTTTATTCTGTGTATTCTTCCCTTCAGGCAGTGAGAACACCTGTGAGTGAATCAAGTAGAAATTATCTCTTCTGCAGTAAAACCCCACCTCATCCCTCAAAACCATATTGTCACTTGCTTTTATATGGTATACTATTAATTTTAATAGTTGGGTAACTATTGCAGTGTCTGGATACTACCAAAAAATGTATTTTAAAATGCATGCAGTAATAAAAGACAGTAATAACACTAAGAAATTCTTTTTAGGAAACCCTGGCCATATAAAACTTTCTTGGCTTCAGGTGCTATTATGGACTCAGCAGAAATTGGCTTCAATACCAGTGGAAAAGGACTTGGCATCCCAGCTGTTAAAATAAGATTGCTAAACAGGTCTGTCACTTTCACTTCAATTGGAATGACTTAGAACATCCCATATAAGAGAATCTTCCTGGAAAAAGTAAACTAATAGTTTGTAAAATATTAGCTATAGCAGCTACAGTTACTATTTCCAGTAAAGATTATAAATATTTCTATTAAAGATGAGCTGGAGAGAAATCAGGATCTAATGTTTAATTGTATTTAGACCTGCATGCCTAGGTATATAGGTAAAAATGCTCATTCAATGGGCATGTTTCCTTAACTCCATTGGAACCAGGATTTTCCACTGAATGTTTAATTTTTCAGGGTATCAACTACAAACATATAGCTAGAACTAACATTAATGAATTTCAGTGCAGTTTGAAAATAATTAGAGGCAGACCAATAGTCCAAGTTAAATGTTTGTACTAAGAAAAGACAGAAAAAATCACCAAAGCTTTTTAACCTGAGGGGAGAAAACCAAAACAAGCACAGGGGTAAAGCCTAAATCAAATATGAAGCAATCTGTATTTTCCATTAAAGCTATTGTGAAACTGGCCATTTTGCAAAGGTCTTGATTGAAAACCATGTGAAAGTTAATGGTTGTGACTCAGATGATCCTCAGCACTCAAATAAGAAACAAGAAGAAAGCAGACCAACAAAAATGGAACTTGGAAAAATAAATGCTAGCATAAAACCATATAACATGCAAAGAACAATTTAAATAGCTCTAGAAAACAGTATAAATTGTCTTGTTCCCACAGATTCAACAATGGAGATTCTCATTATAATTTCAGTACTGTATTTCCTTTTTTTATAAACAGCCTATCAGTAAGAATTATCAATATTGTTTCAATATGATGAAGGTATCATCTATTCTTTGACATTTGGTATTTTTCTAATTCTTTATTTTTGATAAAAAGCAACAGAGGTGTACTAAAGACTCCATTTTTAGCGTGGCTGATTTGAAGGCTAATTAGCATGTTCATATCTGTCAAAGAATGCAATGTCTTTTGTATTCCTATTTCTGGGTTCTTTTGTGGTCAGTTTAATTAAATTTGTTGATAAAAAATACTTGAAAAGGGAGGAGAAAAGAACTTGAAACATTTAATAGTTTAGGCTACATTTTTCAAAGACAATTATTAATTAGTGTCCATTAAACTAAAGAAGTAATCAGCTGAGTAATTTTTTAAGTTTTTTTAACTTTATTCTTAAAATTTTAGTAGGTCTTTTAATAAGAATAGTCTGGAAAGAACAAGAAGCAGTCATGAACCAAACTGTCTTCCTCTCCTCCCCAGAGGAAGAAACAAACAACAAAAAAATATTGGGATGATGAATAACAGGAGTTCACAATCTAAAAGGCTGCTCACAACCTCTTACGGTGGGTGCTCTGTTTCAGCAGGTATGATTTCAAGAGTGAGCAAAGTGGGTCATAAATGCTACTGATAGCTGAAAATTAGGAGATGAACACTTCAGAATGTTTAAGTGCAAGTAGGTATGATTACAGCAATCAAAATGCTACCCCATTTTGCTACAGTTTACTGTGAACAGCAAGGTTAAAAAAAAAAAAAAAAGGCAAAAAAATATAAAGGTATATGACACTAAATTGTACAGAATGCATAAACGTTACAAACGGTTTTGACAGAAGTCTGCACAGACAGATGACCCAAAAGGCAACATGGTATTTATCTATTTATCTTGTTTCATACTTTCAAGCAAAAAGATTCCTGCTGCCTTTTTGGAAGAAGTTTCACTCTTAACCTTACAGTCTGAAGTAATCCTTTGCTGGTTTGGGGTTGTGGACTGACTCGTTTCTCACAAAATATTTTTGCCAAAAAAAGGAAAAAAAGAATCTTCATCCTTAAATATAACACTGAGGTGTTTGCAAGGATGTTTGAATATGTAATTCACTGGTCTGTAATGACTATATAGTGACTACATATAATGGTATATATTATCACATATGACCAGTAAACCATCATAGTAAGGTTTGGTTGAATTTGGTCTCATGGCCATGAATACAGTCTCTATTGCTCTAGAGAATGAACCTTACACAGAGATGTACATATACGATGTAAATTGTAGTCTTTCTTCTTCTATTGACCTATTTTTGACCACTTGGGATGTTTTCTCTGTTCCCCATATCGGTTTCCTGTGCAGTTTCAGAGAGGTTGTTTATACTCCTGATTCTTCTTAGGCATTTGCTCCACAGTCCAAGGCCATGGCTGGTACCAAGGGCTCCAGGTGAAGCTGTCAGTAAACACTACAATTTCTTTCCTCTCCACTACAATTTCTTTCCTCTCCTCTCTCATTGAAGATGCAATGTCTCCAAGGATTACTGCATAAACCTCACTAGCTTCCCTACAAAGTGCAAAACAACTCCATATATACACAGTGACACAAACATTAAAAACTCCAACCGAGCCATCCACAACAAGATCTCCTCTTTCAGCAGAGGACAAGAGAATAAACAAGAGATGATAAATGTTAGGTCTTTCTCATCTTAAGCCAGTATAGCTTTGTGCTGCCACCAAACATGAATCCTCTCTTCCTTCTGTCAGCTGAATTGGCAAGCTCATCCCAAGCTGCTAATAAAAAGGCATATAGACAAATTTAACTTTGTGTGGTTTTAATACTAATACTTAGAAATTAGTTGAGCTTGATGTCCACATGCCTTGTTCACTATCCTGTAAACTGAAAGGATACAGAACGAAAACAAGGTTTTACAGTAAATAATTAAGGTAAAAACTACAGACCCGGAAGTTGTAATGAAAAAATAGAAATTAAACGAAAACCAGTCCCATGTGGTTAGAGAGCAACTAAACATCATTCTCAACTTCTTCCAGGGATTGAAGGTAAATCAAAACAGACATGTGAAGCTCTCAACTGAAGATCTGTACTCCAAGCACAAAAGTTAATTGGCAGCTAGCTTCTTTGCAATAGATTTAAAGATTTTAAGACCCAAAGGGATCAGTGTGATCGACAGATTTGACCTTCCATATAACAGAGGCCAGAAAATGTCATGCAGTAATTCTTACATCAAATCTAAAAACTTGTAGGCTAAAGTAGAATATATATTCAGCTAAAGTATCCAGATGCAGCTTTCAAGATTTAAAGAGATGGAGTGTTCATTGCCAGCCTTTTAAAAATTGATCTACCTGCCCTTATTGCTAAGAGGGTTTGCCTAATATCCAGTTTCAATAGCTTTTTCTTCAACAGTTAGCCACAGCTATTCACCCCCAGCTTTCTATTACACTATTCATTTTCTTTAAGCAGCAAAACATAAAGTTTATGTTCAAAAGTAAAATAAACAATATGTTCAAATTAAATTTTACAAAAAACAGTAACTCAACAGCAGACATCATATAGTTTCAGCATGCTTCTGATTGCCGCTGTCTGGGAGAATCAATGCTAACTTTTTACATTTAAATATTCATTAAGCTTGGAGTACTTTAGAAATTGCTTTAATCATCTTTCATACAATACCCGTCATTGCCGTTATTTGTGTCCTCCTCTGTTCAGGCAGTTCAGGGACATACTGTCATTTGTTCATATCCCAGTACCCACTTAAGTAAAAGGAAAAATCTACATTAGGTGAGCAAGAAGCCCAGCAAATGGGCTCGTCAAACACCTTGGACAATACAGATTCCCTGCACTACGTACTTGAATCCCTTATTGAAACTGTAGTTAGAATGAAATTGCTTTCTCCCAGCTATGCCCTTACAGGAGACCTACAATTTTTTTAGCTGCTGCCCTGAAGTCCCTCAGGTGCTATCTAAAGCATGCATGAAGCTGCAGCCCTGGGCTCGAGCCTGTGTTGGAGCTCTTGGGGCCAACAAGATTGCCCATGGGTGCTGGAAAACTCCTATTTCTGTTTCTTTTTTGTTGTTGTTTAAAAAAAAATAAATAAAAAAGTGGCTTCCAAGGAAGTCCCTTGCTGATTGTTTGTTGTACACCGGGCTGTCCTGTTCCCTTCCAGGCTGACAGTCTCCTGTGCCTGAGTCCTGCCCTGCAATAATCTTGTCATATATCAACAACAGAGAGAGAATCAAAATCCAACCCTTGTGTCATTAGAAAACAGGATTTACTGAAAGTTTAGGATCTTATATTTTCAAAAACTTGTGTGTAGGACTTATTCATAGGATTAACTACAAATGTAAAGCAAAACCAATGGGGCTTCTTGGAAGTCCAAGCAAGCACTCCCATCTAGCAAACTACTTACAAAGCAAGTAAACCAATTGTGATAATTTGCACCAAACAATGTTTGCCAACTAAGTGGAAATTTGTGTATGATAACACCATGAGCAAATATCAAACCAGCCCCCTGTTGAGAGCAGGCCCTT